>JAAGKR010000381.1:116660-215679 GCA_011419295.1 Clarias macrocephalus
GCCAAGAAGCTGCCCTAAATCGCCCCTAGGTTTTGAAGGAGTGTGCATGGTGCCCTTTGGTGGACTGGAGTACCTCATACCTAGCGCTCCTTGAGTTCCTAATGTTACTTGAGTTACTAAAGTCTAGAGATAAGGGGGAAATCGATTCGGTTGCATATCGTGATTTATTTTTATTTTGTGTGGTAAAAAACTATAAAAGCATTTTTAATATCTTTGCATTTGAGGTAGTGAAATGTTGCAGTGCCTCCATCATCCTACAGGTGGTGCACTCTCAACTATTCAAATAGTGACAGGCAGCACAGCATCCTTTGTAGGCGGAGCAAATTATTCGCAAAGTTTTTTCAGAATTGTAAGTAAACCTGAAAAAAATGTATGTTGAATCTGGAAAACTGTATAATCGTGATACAGATTTATGATAATATCATATAAGGCGGTCCCTGGTGATTCCCGTCCCAAACTAACTTTATAAATGTTTGATAAGCTGCTATGATATTTAAAAGAAACTGATTCTGAGGAACTTTTTACAAACAACACCCCTTAACCCCTATCACCATTTAACCTAGCTGAGATAAAATATAATGTAAAAACTGTAATATGTAGTCATTGTGAACAAGTCTCTCAACTACAGATAGTACAATTTTCCTACTATTTGGGCATACAGATATTTAAAAAGTATCTATTTGTCATCCATTCCACACCAGCCACAAACACTGCAAAAAAGAAATGATGGATAAAGCTGTAACACACTGCCTGTGAATTTCTCCAAGACAAGCTCACCACCGCAACTCTGCAACATCATCCCACAGCAGCGACAACACAAGAAACACACACTGCTGTCCCCAGACTCCTGGGTGTATTTGTCTGTTTCTCCCCTTTTCAGCAAGAGTGAGTAGAAGCTACTACCGTTCTATATTTCCTGTTTGGGACCTGTTCAGACAGCTCTTCCTTGCTGCATCTCAAAATGACAACCTTGTCACAGCCAAGTGAAACCAACCGCCAGACCCAACACAGCTGTCACCACCTTTGTCACCAGGAGAGCACTGCTAGCAAGCACATTCCAAACTTCTACAAACCTTTGTCTACACGTATATGACAGTATATACTCCACGGGTAATTCTTATTTGTGGCACTGTACGCATGGACTGGCTGTGCAAGTTAGAATCTCAGTACCATCTGTAGTTAACAATCGCATATATGAGAGCAGACAGTATTATCACACCGCTCGTACACCCTGTGCATGTTCTTCCTGCCTCTGTGTGGTACTAGATAGTTAGAAATCGACGCGAGTCTGATACTGAGCACTGCTTATCAGAGTGATACTGGCCTGATGTGCTGGAACATTATCAGATCGGATGTGACATTTTTCAAAGTAATCTCCGGACATATTTTTTTATGCTGTAAACCTGTGATGTTCAAGACACAACTTGTCTGAACTGGAAACCAGTTTTGGTTTCGGCTATAATCTTGTTCATGTTATTCAGTCTAATTTACAGAATCACCCGGGAATCGAACTAACGATCTATGAATGATAGGGAGATCATCACTTTACCACTGTGCCACTCGGAGGCCACATTCAGTCTAATTTCTCGTGATGGGAATCACCAGGGACTACCCAATACCATATCAGGTGCAGATTCCATTTGAACTGCAATTCAATTATTTAAATACAGCTGTAATTCGGCATACAAATTAAATTTCTTGCAAAATTTCAGTTTTTAAGGTGAAAATTCATGAGTTGGGGCGTTTGTATGCCAAGGTACTACCCGATCTTATATAAAATTCCCCCCAAAAAAAACGTTTAGGATGTTGTGCTGTGTGAATACTTTACAGTGCTCCAGCTACAGGACTACAGAGGAACAGTAACGTTTTACCACTTCAACTGAAAACAAATATAAAGTAAAAATTTCCTTGAAAAAAATTATTTGGCAGTCAGATTGGTGACATTAGAATGCAAACAAACAAAAAAAAAATGCGAGATGTAACTGAATGGATTTTTTCCCCACGTCTCTGCTGTTTATTGTAAGGAAGTCTGCGTTTCGGCCTGGTCGCCGGTGCAGTTTGACAGGTGTTTGTGCATGACCTCACTGTGGAAAAATTAATTACTTCACACTTAATGGCCTCAAGCCGAGCTCCTCCCCAGACAGCCCGTAGCTGCTGCTATCTCACTGTGTCTCCATCCAGTTATGTCTGCTATAGGGGTGGAGTGAGGAGGTGTCTAGAGGACTGTATGCCTTGGCTGATGCAACCCAGTGTAGGATCAACCGGCCCACAGTGTTTATGTGAGTTTGCCTCTGTAACTTTAATTTTGTAGAGTACACAAAGAATAAATCACTCGTTGTTGACCGTTTGCATCGTTATTCCTCGTGTCATACATTTTTTTATTTTAAAACACTGTTGCAAGTTTCAGTTACAGAAGAAACTGTTGCACACAATTATGGGTGAGTTTCTGTTACGGCTGAAAGTAATACTGCAGTTACGCTGGTAATTACACATTCAGGTTTCAGTAGGTCTCTAACTGAATAGTGAATAATACAAGCACAAGCTGAAGCATTATAGAAGAACCTAGTATAACTACTCTCACTCTTAATATACTGTAATAAGTAGTATCATTCATTCATTCATCCATTAGTTTTCAGCATCCTCTTTATCCTGAAAAGGGTCGCAGTCGATCCGAAAACTACCTTGAAAACACAAGCTTGGGAAGGACAAACTGATTTTTTTTTCTAGAAAGATGCTTCAAGTAGTTTATTAAGTAAAGTAAGCATGGCATCAGTTTTCCAACTGCACTGGCTCTCCCAGGCCTTTCCATAACTGAAAAGCACACTTACTTGGTTTTTTTTTCCCTCTTGTTAAGACCTATTCAATGTTTTGTAATGCAACTTCATTCAATTATCAACATGAAAACTTAAACTGCAAGACAGGATTATGTCTGTGCAATGTTCAGAATTTGTTGTGAATTATTATTAATTTTACTTTTATGACTGTATACATTTAATCAATGATTACTTGCTCACATTAGGTATGTGAAGGCTTTTTTTTTCTTGAGAGTGCATATGACTGCTAGACGGTAAGCAAAAGAGCTTTTCAAAGACATGGCAAACAGCAGGGAGACCGGAGCTACTGTAGCCATGTGTGCTAATCATATCTTGTTCTTGTCTTTGAAGCAGAACTCCTTGTAGCAGTAGCTTTCCACTCAGTATGTCGGTATATTTATTACTAATGGGAAGTTGAGTTTTATGTTCTTTATGCAATTAAATGTGTAAGTTTGATGCTATAAGAACTCTGGAAACCCGAGCTATAGTCAGACATGCTCTTGGGAAATATGTTCTAACTAAGGGTAGATTTCCGAGCCTGCGATATTAAGCTAAATAATAAATTAATTTAAAGAAACTCTCACTTGAGCAGTTGGAGTCTGTGTAATGTATGGTAGAGGAAGCCTCCACAGAAAGTCTTATTTCACGACTGATCAGTCCGGAAGAGGACAAAAAGGTCAGAAATACATGACTTGAATTATCACCCATCAGCTCCATGCACTCATGTTAGGAGCATCATAGCAGCACGATCAAGTCAGACAGAAATACCAAAGTGAAATATCAGCACCATGGACAGTGGCCAACTCAATCCTCAATCCACTCACTTCTGAACTTCAATTACAGTCAACAGCAACTTTCTCCACGGTGTGCTCTTAAATGCCTTCCAAGTGAATTAGGACAAGGCCTTGGCTGATGTTTTATGGGCACTAGATGTAATAAATGGTATGATTTCTAAATCAAGGAAAATTTCGCCACTTATAAGTGATGATTAACAAGTGTCAATTTATCATTTTTTAACACCACGTTTTATCCTGGTATCACTGTAGCCAATAAAATAAAACAACAACAACAAAAACCAGATGATTTGAAAGCACAGATATATACAGTACAGATCAGCATTATGGTGAGAGGTATGTAATATCCTTGATTACATACATCTTGATTTGAAAAAATCTTCTATGTAAGTGTGTGTATACATATATACACACACACAGGAGGCATGTCCAAGTCAAACTGATAAAACTTCTGGTGGATGAAGGCATAAAACCGATCAACATTTACAGAAGACTTCAAGCGCAGTATGGTGATGAGACTCTTGGCCACAGTAACACATTTAAATGGTGTAAACGTTTAAAACAAGGTCGTACATCCGTGAATGATGATCCCGGTCAACGTGGCTCAGAAACCAGTGAACATTTAGTGAGTAGAACGCCTGAACCTTAAAGATCGATGAAAAAGAGGAAGAGACTCATCTGTCTGTGGGAACTGTACAATCATTTACGAACACTATTTGCACATTACAAGAACTTGGCTGTTCTTGTGGTATAGCCACATCCCCTGTACAGTCCTAACTCTCCTAAGCCATTTCCACATGTTTGGGCGATTAAAGAAGAGAACGTTCTACTTCTAATGGTATCTAAGCACTAGTGAAACACTGGGATAAGATCATCTGATGAGTCTAATCATTAGTGTAGCAAGGAATTATATAAAGAGAAATAAAGGAGTTTTTGCTATGACTTTCACAACTCACAGTCTGATGTGAACGCTCCTTGTGTATACAGTATATAAAACAACATCACTAAGTGTGTATTTATACATCAGAATATTGCTGTTGTTAGCCTTTCGGCTACTCCTGTCTCCGGATTGCCTCAGCGGACTATCCGGTCCGCACACAACTTGGCACAGGTTTTATGCCGGATGCCCTTCCTGATGTAACACTCCCATTTTATCTGGGCTTGAAACCAGCACTGCAAATTGTTCGATTATTTGCTCGTTTGTTTGCACTTTTTTCTTTACTTTTCTGTAATAAGGAAACACCCTCACCTGCAGAGTACTAAATCGTAATACGTAGAAAACACACTATTATGAATAAGTGTGTCTGAGCACCACAGTTTTTATTCAAAGTTATATGCATATCTGTTTGTTTGTTTGTTTGTTTGCTTGTTGTTTGCTTGCATTTAGCCAAAACATGGTAGTGGTGCTAAAAAAAGTAAATTTTCAGATAGGATCATATAATACCATTTTATCCTAATACTTAATGCCTCTTATTGCCTAACCCGTGCTTTATTTTTTTGTAAATTTGCATACACATTTATATTTTTCATCGGATAAAAAGAATTTGCTAAATACTGTACAATTTGCCTTTTTATGTAGTGTCCAACGTTTTTTAACTTAATTCGTTTAATGATCTTGAATGTCATTCAGATGAAACTTTTTAGATGAAAGCAATTTAGATTTCAAATAAAAATACGTAAACCTGGAAGTTTAAAAATGTTACGATATTGCAACATGAATTTGACATGGTTACAAAGACTACAGATTTTTTTGTAAAAAGTAATAATAATAAAATCCTTAATTTTGCACAGAATCCTTTTAGTTATCCTTTTATTTTATCCTTTACCAGTTTTTACATGTCACATGCTTCTAGAAGCTTACACCAATTTTAGTACCAATACTAAATGAATAATTTGCATTTTAATTATTATGGTTTGAAGCAAGATAGTATTATGCTGAAAAATGACTATTTTGGGGGCACATATAAAATAATTTTTCCAAAACGGCTGAAGTTAGCAACTTGAAATTTTTAGGGAAGCAGGATTGATCGCTTCCATGTTGCATAAACTTCAGAAGTAGCTTTTGGAATGCAGATTTTCTGTATTATATGTATACCATACAAAAATTAAACCAGCACCAATACTGTGTTTTGTCTGACTGCTATGAATAAGTGTGTAAGTATTAGCACTGTGTTTAAAAAAAAAAACGCATGCTTGTTAGTTTGTTTGCAATGTTTTCTTTTACTATGCTGTAATAATGAAACACCTTCACCTGCAGTGTGTGGAATCTTAATAAGCAGAAAAACACATTGTTATGAATAAGTGTGTACAGTATGAGCACTGCAGTCTGTGCTCAAAAACACATTGTTTGTTTGTTTGTTTTTGCAAAATAAACAACAGCACAGGGCAAAGTCAGGGCTGAGAAGGCAGGGCTGAGTCTCTGCAACAACACTGAGAACCTGAGCACACTGACAAGTCTGTATTAGATTAACGCACTTTACATATTAACACACACGCAGTGTTGACAGTAGTAGTAGTGTGTGTGTGTGTGTGTGTGTGTGAGTGTATGAGCCAGGCCTGAGGGTGAGATGCTACTGTTATTTAGCTACAACCTGGCTCCATCTAGAAAACAAAACACATCAAAGGCCTGGTTGTAATTCTGTATCCAGGGAGGAAAAGATCAATCAGTTTTAAAAAAACGAAAACAACAACAACAACAAAGTTACCGAGAACAAAGAAGGGCAGCTCGGTGTTTTCCAGGTCGTCCACTACGGCGACGTCTCCGGGGAAGTCGTTGCGCACGGAGAACAGCAGCTTGGGCTCGGAGGCCGACGGGCTGTGCATGATGCTCAGGTCGTTCTCGCGGAGGAACGGCAGCGCCGACACCGTCACGCTTTTCGTCTTGCACTCGGCGTCCTGAGACGGGTCGTCGTCGGCGTTCAGCGCGCGCGAAACCGAGCAGAGAACCGAGAGGAAGAGGACGGCGGCGAGAGCACGCGAGCGCGGAGCCATTTTTACCATCGCGGGAGGAGAAGAGAGAGCGCGCGCGCGCGCGAGAGAGAGAGAGAGAGAGCGCGAGAGCGAGGAAACGCGCAGGGCTTCCGCACTCCACGCCGAAACCGAAATTAAATTAAAAACGGATCTGAACGAGGTCTTTAGTCGCAGTCGAGATTAAACTCGGAGACGGACAGAGAGAGAGAGAGAGAGATGCTGAAATACCGGAGCAGCATCAGCCTCCTCACACACACACACACACATACACAAACAGACACACACACACACACACACACACGGTTAGTCAGTCAGTCTCTCCACGCGCAGCCATTTGAACGCGCTTGTGTCGGTGCAGTGAGGACGCAGAGGATGTGCCTGAGCAAAATAGGCCTGATTGCGCCCCTATTTCACCTCAATGATCATGCATTAATTACAGCCTGCAGCCTTGTACAAAGTGCATTTATTTCAAATGAATTTAATAACGCTTTAATAGATGGATTGTCGGATCTAAATTTCCCCTGTTTGTGTGCCTTAGGGTATGATGGACTGCTGGACTACAGCCTTATGTGTACTGTAGCACTGTCGCCTCACACCTCCAGGAGCAAGGTTCGATTCCCGCCTCTGGGTCTGTGCACATGGAGATGGCATGTTCTCCCCGTGCTTGGTGGGTTTCCTTCGGGTACTCCGGTTTCCTCCCACAGTTCAAAGACATGCTGATTATGCTAAATGGCGTTCCCAAATTGGCCTTAGTGTGTAAATGTTAACCAGAGGTCCTACAACTATCGGAAAAAATGGGAATAAATGCAGCGTTACCTCGGCACACGAATTTAATCCGTTCCTGGGGCGAGTTCTCAAGTCGAAGTTTCATATTTTCCCACAAAGAAAAAATGTATATACAGAAAATCCGTTCCAGCCACCCAAAAATATTACCAATATTATCAATTTGCAATACTATAATCATATTTTCGCATATAAAAACTATCAAACCATTTAGAAAATACATGTAAATGAGGTCAAATATGAAGTAAATAGACATTAAACCTCACTTTACCTCAATTTATGATTCCTCTTGACATGAGCTGTTTGAAAAAACGAAACTGAAAGTGGCTCATTTTTCTTTTTGCTACCTTGCTTGATAACATTCTTGGGACCCATGGTGCTATATCTTTACTAAATCTTGCATAAAATGCAAAAACAAACACAAAAAATAGGACACATATTTGTGTCCATTGACACAAACAAGTTTTGAACAGCTCCCGGGAGTTCATGCAACTTAGCCGGCGTTCGGTTCAGCTCGGTTTGTTTGCTCATGTGGCAATTTTTTTTTCTTTTGCAAAATTTCAATTCATGAGGTACAATGGTAATGGTACTACAGAGGCTTCTAAGTGGATGGATGGATGGATGTTGTCCCATACACGTGCTGTACTCTGCTTACTAAAAATTAATGCATGAATATAAAAACTGTATGATGGCACATGCAGGTTTCAGCCACATGTCTTCTGTCCAATATCTTGTCAGCAATTTGTATTCCATTTTCATGCACCGTGCACTGGTTCCATCACTGTCAGATGAACAGCACACTCAAGCAGGCTGGAGCAATTTCTAAACATTATGCATATTTCACATATTTTACTATGTAAAAGCAAAGAAGAGGCATCTGTGTGGGGAAAAACATGACAGATCCGAGCTGAAAAGTCGCAGCTCGAGGTGTTTATCTCTCCACTTGGAGAAGAAGAAGAAGAAGGAGGAGGAGGAGGAGAAAGTAGCTTTTTTCAAGGCAAACAGCAGGTGCAAGGCTCGAAGAGCAGGTGCAAGACAATGATCTCGTTGTGAAACCTTGATCCGCTTCCAACTCTGCAGCAAGCCTTTAACAAACTGTGAAACACTTTTTGAGATGAAAGGGCACGCTACTCATTCCAGATTTGACCTGCACTGTAATTGAACTGTGAGGGCAGTCAGGGATGGAGAAAGGCGCATCTATCTCCCCACTTTTAAACTACAGCTGCCTTCTTAACAGCACTTTTAAAGTTATTACTGGTCATAGTGAGCAGAGGCTCTGTCTTCCCCCTAAGGCACCATGGCAGTAATTTTAGATCGGTGATAAAATTCCGTTAGTTTCCTGTGTTTTTCATTTTAGAAAATTAAATGTTCAGAAGAATGCA
Organism: Clarias macrocephalus; assembly: GCA_011419295.1. Lineage (NCBI taxonomy): Eukaryota > Metazoa > Chordata > Actinopteri > Siluriformes > Clariidae > Clarias > Clarias macrocephalus. The sequence goes on from JAAGKR010000381.1 coordinate 125,403, forward strand.
GCATTAATTGAAGTGAACATTGAATTTAACAACTTAAAGGAAACAGAGATAACAAAACTCATACTAATGCCATCATAATTCAATTGTAATAAGGATAGATTTTTCTTATATATACAGTATATTTTTATATTAATGGCAAAATAGATAACTGCACTTGTTTTCTGTTTTTTTTTGTTTGTTTTTGTTTTTTTGTTGTTGTTGTCATTTTTCACTGTGTATGAATTTGTAACATGGTGATAGATTTAATATTGTTTATGATTGTTTATGATGTTCTGTTGCATGGCCTCACTCTTACAAATTTATAACTATCTCCATTTCGACTCGGGTTGTATGAAGGTTAAGGTTACGGCTGTGGATAACATTAGTATTTTTTTCACTACTTCACTGTAAGAAATGGCATCCAACCACATCACCTTCTCTTGTTCGAATTCATATGAATTTTTCATAAGTTCATTTTGATTCATAGTTATTGTGTGTGTGTGTGTGTGTGTGTGTGTGTGTGTGTGTGTGTGTGTGTGTGTGTGTGTGTGTGTGTTTCTACCTTACATGTGTTATCTGACTAACATTTTTCATTCCTCAACCAACTGCTCTATTCCACACGAATAAATGTATCTATTCAGAAACAACCCTTGACTTTTATATATATATATATATATATATATATATATTTTTTTTATAGCCAAGGCATGCCAGTCTGTCATCCTTTATGAAACCTGATTTAATGAATTCACTGCTCTGACATTCCCGATTGGTTAATTACAGCATGTAGTGCAACAGGAAAACAACTAAACTAAAGGTCAACAACACAACCACTGATACCCAAACAAGGGTTGAACATAGTTTTAAATTCTTATTGCTGCTATGCAGCCTAAAGATGAGGAGGTGGTGAAAAGTCTTAGCATTTTTTCTCTATGTCTTTTTGTGTTCCATTTTAGAATAGCCTCAGATAGCTAACTCTTCTGGGGTTGAATCCTAAACATCATTAAATGGAAAGCTAGTGGGTTATGTAGGATGTACAATCCCTTGTTCCACGCACCAAAGTAGTACGCTTGATCAGCCTTTTGTTCAAAACTAGTTCGTTTGTAGCATGCATTAGCCGTGAACAATGCAGTGAGGTGAATCATGAGCCTGTTGGTGCATTGGCAGAAGCATTAACTAGCAGTAATGAAAGATGAAAACACAACATGGATGGTTCAAAGGCAATTTGGAACGACTTTAAGCAATCACTAAGGAGACAAAGTGTTATTTAAGATGACTGCGTTATCAGATGTGTTTTTTGCTGAACGTGCTTCTGTGCCTGGGTATAAAATGGGTTTTGGCAGTCAGATGCTCTTCTCTCTTTCCAGGACTACAGACTGGATCTTTTAAAGCTACACAGTACCGGACCATGCCAGCCTGAAACCACGGGTAAAGCCAAAAACATTAAAGGCTACAAAAGCTTACTGGAAACTTTAAAAGTATGCGTATACATGAGAGTGGAGAAGTTACTGTAAGTAACTATAAAGCATTATCAAACAACCCTGATAAAGATGAAACCAATGCTGCAAAACACCAACTGGGTAGTTTACCAAAATAGGACACATCCCATGAAATTAACAATTTAAAATGCAGCCAAATGAGTGCTATGGGGAACCTTGAGCAAATGGCACAGCTGCTATTTGAACATGAATGAGCATGAATACACATGATGGAAGTCACCTCTGCTCGATTGTGCTTCTGCCAGGTGCTTTGCTAAACATGTTATTAGGGAAATCAAATGTCTATAGATGTCCCACTCGCTCTGGTATATTATCAAAATAAAATATGCAGCCAAACTCTGGTTCTGAATTTCACCGCATGTAGATCTCATCTGTGCCTCTGCGGTTTATAGTCTCTGCACATTAACAGTGGTAAAGCCTGAGCCTAGCCCGGTTTTTACTCAGGAACATGAATGTCTTCTCAGCATGCCCAGAAGAATTTAAATGGACGCGGCAAACAGTCTTGTACTTTTGTCAGCATATAACAGCAAGGCAAATAGGTACACGACTGACTGCCATGTCTTAGAAAAGGCCACTGAATAAATTATGAGTTTTATTCTAAAGTGAAGTAAGCATATTTTAGGAATGAAGAGGAGTTTTTATTTATTTTTATTTTTTTATATGCTTTCCTAGTGTTTCATATATTATATTCAATCCCAAATGTGCAGTACATGCATCACAAATAGCATCAAATGAAGGTAGAGGATCTATTGAATTAATTGCACTTTTACATTTATATACAGAATAATACATTGTATCAGTGTCAGTTTTATCAAAATGTTTCCGAGAAGAGTAAATTCTTAGGTTTTTATTTGTTTGTATGCTCCCAAGCTGTTCCCTCTCTGGCACTTTACATGGGTTGAAATTGTATTTTCAACATGGTAGCCAAATAAATCAAAAGTAGATGTGGCAGATCATAGAAACTCATCTTGGTTGTAACAATGAATATATTTAATATACTGCACACACACACACACACACACACACACACACACACAAACACACACACACACACACACACACACACACACATTGTTACTTATATACTGTATATTGCTATAGCCAAACCTTTAGTCACTCATGCCAATGGCAATCGTCAGTTTCAATGATGCCAGCAGTGAAAATCTTCTCCCACATCCGAGAGAGTTACGGTGTGGAGAAACCCCAAAGAAGCGTACCACCCAGACTGTTGCATTCCCAGAGTGAAGCATGGGAGTGGATCAGTGATGGTTTGGGCTGCAATATCATGGCATTCCTTAGGCTCAATACTTAGATTGCTAGATGGGCGCGTCACTGCCAAGGACTACCGAACCATTCTGGAGGACCATGTGCACCCAATGGTTCAAACATTGTATCCTGAAGGTGGTGCCATGTATCAGGATGGTAATAAACCAATACACACAGCAAGACTAGTGACAGAGTGGTTTGATGAACATGAAAGCGAAGTTGAACATCTCCCATGGACTGCACAGCCACCAGATCTACATCTACATACATCTACATATAAGCATTTTGCAGACGCCCTTATCCAGAGCGACTTACATTTTTTATCTTATTACATCTGAGCAATTGAGGGTTAAGGGCCTTGCTCAAGAGCCCAACAGTGGCAACTTGGTGGTTGTATGGTTTGAACCTGGGATCTTCTGAACCAATGCCTTAACCACTGAGCTACCCCTGCTACCCCTGCCTCAATAAGATCTAAATGTTATTGAGCCACTTTGGGGTGTTATGGAGGAGAGAGTCAGGAAACGTTTTCCTCCACCAGCATCATGTAGTGACTTGGCCATTATTCTGCAAGAAGAACGGCTCAAAATCCCTCTGGCCCACTGTGCAGGACTTGTATCGGTCATTCCCAAGACGAATTGATGCTGTATTGGCTGCAAAAGGAGGCCCTACACCATACTAATGAATTATTGGGGTCTAAAACCAGGCGTTTCAGTTTCATTGCCCAATCCCTATATATATATATATATATATAGTTGCTTGGTAAAGTAATAAATTCACACAGTTTTCATTTATTTATTTATTTATTTATTTTCTTGATGGAAAAAGGTCATGCATGTTTTTATTGATGTGGGTGTCATGCTTCAATCATGGCACACTTGAGTCTGTAGATCTTACACCATTTGTTTCTGAAAAAACTTTGAAGGCGGAGAGTGTACTGCTACTTCATCTTCTCTCTCTCTCTCTCTCTCTCTCTCTCTCTCTCTCTCTTTCTTTACAAATTGGTCTCAAAGCCGCTCCTGTATTGATTTGTAGTTTTGGGTCATTGTTGTGTTGAGAAAGTGTGGGAAAGTAAAGCTTTGCCCCTTTTCTTTTGGAATGTAAACATCTAAAGTCTTCAAGTGTTCAATCAGTTTTCCCTCAAGGTTCTCTCTGTACTTTGATCTGGTCATCCTTCCTTGCATCCTGACAAGCTTCACAGTATCTGGGGCAGAAACATACAGTATCCTCACCATGCTTTACAGTACGGTTACGGTTAGCCAACCGCCTGTACTCCTCCACATGAAACGCTTGGCATTCAAGCCAGTTCATTCTGTTTTATCTGATCATAGAATATGGTTTTTACAGTCTGAGGATCATTTGCTATTTGGCAAGCTTTAAGCAAGCAGCTATGAACGTTTTACTGCATAGTGGCTTCCATCTGGCCATTCTACCATAGAGCGTGACTGGTGGAGATTTGCAAAATATTTGTTTGAGGGCAGGTTCTCCATACAGACCTCTACTGTATAAGTGTGATGGCTCAAGTTCTTCTTCAAACTTCATGACTAAACTTCTGCTTCTTCATCTTTTGATCGGTTTTCACGGATAGCCTGTTCTAAAAAACAAAATCCCAGTGGATTTGAACTTTAAGATGAGGTTTCCAGTTTTCTTGGCCAAATCTGAGCCCTGACACAAACTGTTCTCTGAGGTTTACAGACAGTTCCTCCGGAATACATTATGTTTTTAACTTTTTATTTGATGTTCTTATAAATCAGAAATACACACATGTTGAGGATGACCAGTCGAAGCAGGATGTACAGGACCTGAGATCATTTAAACGTTACTACTGTTACTAAAAATCCTGTTGTAGTTTAATGAAATTAACAATTCAAATGTTAGAAATGAATACATGTAATCCTAATATAATACACTACCATGAAAAAAGTGTCATAAAAGTGTAGACATTAATTGTACATGATGATTATAGTAGTGACTGCTCATCCTGGCCATTGTCACAATGGCTCCATCTGTAACTTGAAAATACTTAGTATGGCTATGGAGTGCATCCTTGATAGAGCTGCAGTTCATCACAAGGCTTATTCACACCTAGGGGAAATTTATCATAACCAATCCACCTACCAGCAGGGGTTTGAGGAAGTGGGAGGAAATCTAAGAACCCAAAGGACCCCCACATTGAAACGGGGAAAATGACTTCCTACTGTGAGTAAAATGAGCTGACGATCAAACTGGGGAGCACAACGCTGTATGGTGGCAACACAATCAGCATTCTGACCTTTTTCTGTACATGTTGTCTTAAATAGAGATTTATTACCTGTCCGTCAAATAAACCAAAAAAAAAAAGTTTGTGTTAAACTAAATATTTTAATAGATTCCATTTTAATCTATTAGAAGGTTTTTGGTTTACACTAAAGATTAAATTTGGCAAGTTGGTGGCTTAGCGCCTCCAGGGGTGGCGGTTTGAATCTCTTTTCCGGTCTGTGTTTGTGCATGGATTTTGCCTGTCCTCACTGTGCTTGTTGTGCTTCCTCGGGGTACACTAGTTTCCTCCCACAGCCCAAAGTCATGCATTAAAGGCTGATCGGTGTCTCCAAATTATCCTTAGTGTTATGTGTCAGTGTGTGTATGTGTGTGTGTGTTTATTTGTGTGTGTGTGTGTGTGTGTATGTGTGCTTGTGCCTTGCAATGAGTTAGCACCCCATCCAGGATGTCCCCCACCTTCTCCTTTTAGTTTCCTGAGCCCAATGAATCCTGGCATTTTCATCTTAGAATATGTCTGTGCCATCAGCCTACCTGATAAGTGGTTTTCTTAAGGTCACACAGCTGTTTGGTTCCACTCCCTTGAGTTCTCTTCACATTGTGTGTGTAGAAATGCTCTTACTTTCAGTATAAAACAAAGGCGTAAGTTCTACTGTCTACTTTTTTTTTTTTTTTTTTTTAACGATTGGATTTTATTAGCATTTAAGTGATCTCCCATAGCACTAACTCAGATGCCTACTTTTCTTTCTCGAAGATGTCGGTTCACCACTATCCTTACAGGTTTCAATAGCGCAGTTCGTAACCCGATTTAAATAGTTTCAACAATCTCCTTCGTTGTTTTCTTTCCTTGATGCAGGGCAACAATTTGACCTTTCTAAAACAGAGCAACGTCTATCCATGACCACAGGCTGTATCTTCTGACATGGCTGATTATGGAAAACAAGAAGCTCTTCACTGCACCAGTTTGGGTTAAATAACTTGAACCACATCACTGCAGTAATTATCCAGTAAAAGGCTTTTAACTATTTACTTAAGGCAATTCACCCCATTTTTTTCAGTATACAGGAACGTGAAAAAGTATTTGCCCCTTTCTGCATTAAAATTTTTGCCATATTTTTCACACTTAAGTGATTGAGATCGTCAAACAAATTATAAAGCTAACCAGAGTAAGCATAAAATGCAAATTATGATTTAATTTATTAAGGAAAAAAAAGTTGTCCAAACCTACCTGAACCAAAGTGAAAAAGTAATGGAACCCTTGCTAAATCAGAAATTAATTGAATTATTAGACCCTCAAAGAAGAATTCACTTAAATAGAACCTGTTTGACAAAGTGAAGCATGCTAAAAGATAGAAAAAAAGCAATATGATCCAAAGAAGTTCATGAACAGATAAGAAACAAAGTAATTGACATGTGTCAGTTTGGAAAGAGTTACAAAGCCATTTCTCAGGTGATTCCATCGAACCACAGTGCGAGCCATTATACACAAATGGAGAAAAATGGAACAGTGGTGAACCTTTCAGGGTGTGGCTGGCCTACTAAAATCACTCCAAGAGCACGATGACGATTCATCCAAAAATCCAATAAAAAGAACAAAGAACAACATCTGAAGAACTGCAGGCCTCACTTGCCTTAGTTAAGGTCAATGTTATCGACTCAACAATAAAAAAAGAGATAAAAATGGCATCCATGATAGGGATTCAAAGAAAAAAACATCTCGAGTATCCCCAAGACTTTTGCGCAAATATTCTGTGAACTGCTAAGACAATTCAATTTATTTGAAACTAAATCTACAGAAATATTTATTAGATCAGAGAAAGACACTATGATTTTACATGTTTTTTTTCTAGATTATTACAAAAACCCTTTATTAAAATAACAACACTAGACATTTAGGTGAGAAATACTGTTGTTTTGCAGATATTTCCTAGATATATATTATTAAACACCTTTAATAAAATGACAGCACAAGTTCAGCAGATTAATGCTGTAATTCTAATAAAGTAAGTGTTCAAATAAATTTACACTCCCTGTTGGGTGAGAGTTCAGAATCCTAATTATACAGTGCAAGAAAGAACAATCCTCTTCCAAACTGGCAGTAAACAACTGGATTATTGGTGCATTGGGGAGGGTTCTGAGACAGAAGAAAAGAATGAATTAAGATCTAAGATTCAGAAGAAAACTCTACGCCTTTCTCTGTTGACAGTGAGGACAGTGTCCCACTACCGTGCTTTGAATAGATTATCAAAGGAGTCAAGAAATCATATTTAATACTACATATGTTAAAGGGAAATTCAAGGATTTTTCATCTGGTGCCCTGTTTTTAAGTCCGACTTTTCACTAGGGGATAACAAAATAAGTCCAGCATCAAGTTTGAACTCTAGAAGTGACATTTACAAAACACTATCTATGTAATCCAACAGGACAAGCATGTACATCAGTGTGAACAGCTTATATTCGCCACTGGCAGGCTCATAAATGTTAGAAGTATCTGACGATGTGGAAAGGATCGCCATGTAGATAGCCTGGTGTCTGTTTAACTCAATATCTATAAAGAAAATGATGTGGTTTCTTTAATGTTATCGAGACAAAACGCAGATACCCTTTACATGTTGTCTAATAACATAGCAATAGCTAAAATAATTAATTTACATTGACATTCAGTACATTGTGTAGCCATGTTACAGCTTCTGCTTTTAGCTTTATGTTTAAAGTTTCATTTAATTAAAATTATTTTATTTAGTTTTTAGACCTTAGTAAAAAAGCTGGACTCAAAAAGTTCCAGGTTGAAAAAGTTCACTTTAAATCACCACGAAGGGATTAGAAGTAGACGTCTTATACTGGCAGTTGATACTTATGGACTGGATGCTTCTTCACCACCATATACCCTGTACTAAAGTTTGAGCTAAAAATGTTTGTAAGATCCTTATCATTAGCAGAAATCACAGCTGGAAAAAGTAAACGAAAAAAATATTTTTAAAAAACAGAAACAGACAGCTGCACATGTTTCCGAATAAGTCTGGGCAATAGGGCTGGAAAATTGAGATTTTTATTATAACAATACATTTTTATTTTAATTATTATTTTAATATTGATTATTACAATTACCTTTTTTGAATAAAAAAGTCTAACTCCTTCATATTTAATAAAAGTCGGATGTTTAGGGCACATATCATTTTGGATATTTATTATATCACTCCTTAAATCATAAAATATTTTCAATAATCATACAAAATCCAATCCTCAAATTTCCACTTCAGTAGCAGTTACATGTATCAAGCTTTCATGTTTTATTCCTATGTAAATTTTGAAGGTAATTACATAGGGTTTGTTTATACAATATAATTTTTATCCCAAAAAATGGTGAAAATTGTGTTTTTGTTTATGGCTGTCGACAGTGTTTATAGAGTGATATCCAAAATTCCCTCAGTAAACATATCTGACTCTAAAACATCAACAAAATAGAACAAGAATTTTGAACCAGACTTTATCCAGTGTTTTGATTTCTGTTCTTTAAATGTATGCAATCAGTGGATATTTAATTTTATAATGCATCATTTGCGTATTTTAACATAAAATTCCAATAAATAATTAAATAATAATAATATACATGGTGTATAATAATTTGCTGCTAATGCTGTATTGGCCACAAAGGGAGGCCCATACAAACTTAAATAATTCTTTTGATTGTGTAAAGTGCTTTGCAACAATGACAAACTGTTAAAAGTGCTATACAATTAAATAAATTAAATAAAATTGAATTGAATATTCTTTCTGTGTACTGAAATTAAACATTTGTAAAATAGAACAGCCTAGAAATTATAGGCATTGATAAGTATGACAATTATTTATCCGGACCATATTTTACTCAGACAACCACCAACGTGTTAGTTTTATCATCCATTACTGCTGCTTTACCTGAATCCATTATCAAGCCTATTTACTTCAGCTGTCAAATGTGCAGATTCTCCATTTTAAAACATTCGCATAGCAAGGGGAGAAAAATGTATATTTGAATTGAATTTAACCTGGTTTCTTGAAATCAGTGAGTAATTACAAATTAAATACAAAATCCTGTCTTGAAATGTCTTGCCTGTATTTACATTCTTGTCCATGCTTGGGTTTAATTTTATATCATATAGCATATAGTGGTATCCTGTCACGTCTGGTTCTTCAGAGTTTTCATGGTGTCACAGTTGGACACAGTAAAGACGACATGAAGTCGCCACAGTGGGTTGCCGGTTGGATTCCCACCTTTAGGTCTGAGTAGAGTTTGAATGTTCTCCCCGTGCTTGGTGGGTTTTTTTCTCAGGTTACTCCGGTTTCCTTCCCACAGTCCAAAGACTTTCAGATTGGCCTTTCCAAATTGCCTGGCGTATGTGCGTGCCCTGCGATGTACCTTTTGCCCAACATCTCTTAGCAGAGGCTCCAGGACCCACCACCCCCCTCCCCCCTCCGCCTCCAACACCCTGTACATGATATTCAGAAAAAGATGGATGAATGAATAAATGAATATCCTCTGAGAAGCAACCTGCGGTGTTTGTTTTCACCTACTTTTCTTGCTGACAATCTTCACCCAGCCTTGATAAATATATCTCTGGATTGAAATTAGAATAAGAAGTGTCAGTGAATGTATTTATCATATCTGTGAGTACATTTACATGAAAATTAATTTATTCTAACTGAGATTTATTTACTAAACAGATCGAGCTGCTAAAGGCACACACTATATTTGTGGATAGCAAAACCAGCTGTTAATGTGAAATAAGTCATGTATGATCCTATCAGGCTAACGAGGACACAAATACTAAGATTTCAGTTTTTAGAGCGTCTGTTCTCTCTCTCTCTCTCTCTCTCTCTCTCTCTCTCTCTCTTCTTGAATTGTAATTGTCTTACACATTATACTGTCTAAATACAGATGCTCTTAATGAGCTAGCTAACCCTTCATGCTCATTTTTTACCTTTAACGTTAAAGGTTTAAGCAAATCCCACTGCAGCTGCTCATCTGTGAAATGACTGAGAAACACTAAGTTACCTGATAATCCGCACTTGAGAAAGACGGATGCAGAGAAAAAAAATGCAGAGACTCTGTTTACAGCAACAACAATTATAGCAACAATAAGAATAAAACATCAATATACTGTCACTACCTCTTTCTCAACCTGAAAAAAAAAAAACACCTGACTCAATACACTGTCTTCATAACCTGTAGCCAACTCAGCAGCATATCTTCATTCTTGTGAATTTTCGAAGTAACTGTTTACTCGCGGCAGACGATTTCTGAGCGTGCGAAACAGTCGAAGCACACCTCTTTCCTATCTGCAGGTTTATTTGGCGTTATTTGTGTGCCAAAAACCTCTTGCAAAAGCTTCAATCAAACTCTCACTTGTATTTATTCAAAAGACAGTCGGAAGAAGGTCTTAGGAATGTAACATCCGCAAGCTTGTGATTGGATGTGAAAGTAAAAGAGGAATGTGGCTTTTGGCACAAAAATAACACCAGAGACCCTACAGTACATACAATGCATGAAAATTCTACAAAAAAATTGCAAAAACCAAAATGAAGACATGAACAATCAACAGAAATATCCTACAAGCACCACTGCTCAGAAACACCTATATAGCAAACAAATTGATCCATACAGATGTGTGTATAAAGGCCTATAAAAAAACAAACAAAAAAAAAAACTGATGGTTGGATTGCCCGGGTGACTCACTGGTAACATCAACCCACAGAATGACCTTCTTGTATTTTAAAGCACCCCTGCTCAGTTTTGGTCTAAAACTAGCAAGCTAACTACTTAAACAACTTTTAATACCTTGCAAACACCAACAACAGTCCAGCTGGCACTGATGAAAGCATGCCAACACAATAAGTGACATCCTTTGGCTTAATAGTTTGCAATCTGCTGCTCTGATAGCTTTTCTTACATTCTCATGAGGTGCTCGGTCCCAGGGAACACAGAGCTACTGTACATTACTCTACACTGTACAGTGCATGCAGTAGCTTGAACGGCCAGTGGGAAAGACAAGTGTGTTTATCTGGCTTGGAGTCCTTTCCATAAACAAGGATTGGTGAAAAGTTTTGGTTGCTGTTCTTCCCACCTGGTGGAGCATAGATCGTGCTATGGTGTGCGTGACACTGTTGTTTAGATTAGAAAATCATCAGGTGATCATCAGGTAAAAAGCATTTAAAATGTAGTGAGTAGAAGTAAAACAAAATCACATACAGAAAATATTTAGTACAGTTCTAAGTAAAGCACAAATACATGAAAAGCATACCAAAGTACAACAACAATGTATTTGCACTTTGTTACAATTGTATGCCACCTCTGCATTTATATTTAATTTCTACTGACATATCCAATGCTGAAATGAGGCTAGACGAATAACAACAACAACAACCACAACAACAACAACAACAACAACAATAATAATAATAATAATAATAATAATAATAATAATAATAATAATAATCTCCATCTCTGAACCTCTGTAGTCCAACTAGGGACCGTGGAGGCCAGTGGTGACCATTGTATTTATTCCCATTTGTACAACCGTGGTAGGATGACCAGTCATCACTTACATACTACAGGCAATTTGGAAACACCAATAGAAATCTGAATGCCTTCGGACTGTGGAAGGAAACCGGAGAACCCGGAGGAAACCCACCAAGCATAGGGAGAAGGTGCAAACTCCATGCACACAGACTCAACGCAAGAATCAAACCCGAGACCTGGAGACCTAAGCCACCGTGCCTCCAATAATAATAATAAAAATAATAATAATAATAACAACAACAACAATAAAAACAACAACAACAACAACAATAATAATAATAATAATAATAATAATAATAATCGCTTACTTTTTCATGTTCAGTTGTTATATATGTAGTAGTTTTTTATAACATACTGTATAGAAAATCTTTTTTGAAAACAAAATCATTAGTTTATGTTTCTAAATGGCAAAATAAAGAATCCTTCAGAGATCCTTTGTAGATTAAATAGTGTACAAAATAATCCTACCTCATTATACTTTGCCTTTATAGTCAAAATAGGTTCCAGCATGTGCAAATTTATAATTGCAAAGGAGCCTGTAAAGACCTGTCAGGAATAATAACACAGGCTCCTTTACCAATGATGCAAAGCTTGCAAGGCCAGCAGCTGATATATGTGTACTTCAAGATTCTGACACAACCTAATAAAAGACATTTTGCCATTTGTAATGTAATAATAATGGGAAAACAGCTTCCACAAAATTTGGCACAAACATAATATGCACACTATGATGCATGCGAGAACGCAAATTATGTTTGTATTATTAACATAGCTTTATCTTTAAAAGCTATATCTTTATGGGCTTACTTCTTAATACCCTATTAATATATTCACATTACATCCATTTTGTATGAGATAATCTTGTTGCATAATGCCTTTTTTTTTTTTATTCCTGCACTATTATGGATTATGATTTGTGCAAGAACACGATTTAGCTTTCAGTCATTGAAATGAAACTCTGCTCAACATACCTAAATATACTTTATGTGAAAGGGAAATAAAAGAAGAAGTAGAGGACTGGGGACAGCTGCCAGCTCAGTCTGCAGAGATTGCACCTTCCATCGCAGCTTTAGAAGATAAATAGCCATGGGGTGCATTTGCCACCTGTACCTACCTCCCCAAGATGAATCACCTGGACCATCTCACTAGCCGCAGTCCTAAAACACACGGGGTGCCATGATCTCACTCGCAAACATCACCACACCTTGACCTTCTACTTTAGTCCACAATGAGTCCCTGGTGCCTCGTGCAGCTGGTGAGGTGATGTATCTCTGGCATGTAATGGTGAGAAAGGGAGCAGCAGAAGGAGACCCAGAGAGCGGCGGCGTCCGGACTTTGACCATCTGTAGCTTATTGGTTGTCATTAAGGTTTCTAATTTAGGGGCCGACTTGGGAATTTGCCAAATGAGGGCCGGGAAAATGTCATTACCTGGCTTCTGCTGAGATGTCCTGCACGTATTTACATATTTATACACCTTAATTGCCTTTGATTCACAGCCATGACTTTGGGGCTGGAAACATGAAGGAGAGGGGAACTCAGCAGGCTGGCGTGTTTCAGTTATTTTATCCGAAGCCAAACTAGCTTGACTACATTTCCGCTGAAGGAGGAAAGACCATCGGAATAAAAGGGATTTAATGTTAATGCAGGTGCTCCTTATTACCCACACTGTCCACTTTATTAGAAACACCTTTACACCCCCACATTTATGCATTTATCTTTGCAGCCAGTCATGTGGAAACAGCCATGCATTCAATTAGCAAAGGCTTCAGGGAGAAGGCCAGATAAGTTTCTCTGAATGTTTTAGAAACTGATAATCTCATCGGATTTTCACACAAGACTCTATACAAAAGGATGTGAAAAAACGAGACTATATCAAGTGTGCAGTTGCCCGGCAGGCAGAAATGACTTCATGTGAAAGGTCAGAGGAGATTGACCTGACCAGTTTGAGCTGAAAGCAATGCAGTCTTATCTCAAATAACCACTCTTTACACCTAAACGGAACTTTATAAAGGGGAATGCAATATGTGACCTTTAAATGTTGATTAACAGTGAAGTGGTCAATGCATATCTGAGTATACTGCATAGTACACTACTGTAGCAGAAAAAAACATACAGTACATTTACTCCTATGAATAATACAAGAGTTTCTGGGAATGTTCACAAACTGGGCATGAAAAAGATTTTTTCCCAATTTTCAGCTACTCAGTTTCAGTAAATCTGTGCCCACTGTAGCCTCAGATTCCTGTTCATGGCTGACAGGAGTGGAACTCGATGTGGTTTTCTACTGTTGTAGTCTATCCGACTCAGAATTCTGTGTGTGTGTGTTTGTCTGAATGAGCTACATGCTTTATTTTACAAAAAAAAGCTTTGCAGAAATTTATAAAACATGACATGGTCATAGTTTGAACCACTTTTAAACATTTGCACTGGGCATATTTGTTCTATATATTTAATAAAGTGTGGTTTAATTGCAAGACTGGAGCAAAGTAATTAATCACATTAATCACAAGTTGTATTTGGTAGTAGCCAATAAGTTAACATGTAACTTGTAGTGTATACAATGATCAGCTATTATGTTAATCCTTTTTTTTAACAACTTGTGCTATGTTAGTTTTTCTGTGGAATTGGACTGGATGGGTTGGCCGTTCGTACCCACAGGCATAGATGAGTTTTGGATGCTCATGAACCTGTCACCAGTTTACTGGGGTATAATTTTAAAAAATGTGAAGGAGCATTTTTATCTTCTCATACCTGTATTTGTGGTAATCTAAACATAATCTATCTATACTTGCCATTGTGAAGGTCCAAAAATGACCAAAAAGTGAATTTAGCAAAATAGATGATCTTTAGAAATGTACAATTACAGGATTTTAAGTTCACTGGGAAAAATTTGGGGAAGGATTTCTGTTCAACGGCTTAATGTAAATTAATTAAAGGAATATCTTTCAGTCATTTACTTTGCTTTATATCTGGAGCCTATCCCGGGATGAGATGGAAGTTCATTGCAGGACCCATGTGAATTCAACACTGCATCTGTTGGTTTACTTAAGTAGAACGTAAGTAGAACATGATAAACACAGAACCCTACAACTGTGATGTGCCAACCTGGACACCTGGCCTTAAATTTTGCCTTATTTTACTTACTAGTAAAATGGTATGATAAATGTAGAGCCTAGAGACACTTTCTTTGTTAAATACTTTCATCTTTAGAACTAAATATGAATAACTGAATATTTAATATATCAGTAAGATGAAGAAATTCAATATTGTATGACTATCTTTTCTAGTAAAAATGACTCTCACCACTAAATCCAAGACACTATAATGATTGGCGTTTAAAGCTGTATAGTATATCATTTAGTTGAATACATTCTAACATTTATATCACACTGTTTGGGCCAATTGGTGCCAATGGCACTTACACTGTGTATACAGGAACAAAAAAAAATGCATGAGACCAGTCTACAGAATTACAATGCCTATGGCACAGACAGAATATGATCTGATTTTAATATTATGTCCAGGGAAAAGAGATGCACTGCAAATGCTCCAATTAAGACAAAAGGAGAGCTCATTCAGCTGCGTTTCACACATATTACTACAGTTAACATGAACACGGCTGTTTCCCAACACAAATAGCCATTTAATAAAATTAGAATGAAGAAATTGCCTAATTTAGTTCTTCAGTAGTTACTCAGGTGTGGCTCTGGCTTTTTTTTTGGAATTGAGCAGCCACTGGTCCTTTGATGATAACAATGGACAAATTATAATGTCTATAAAAAATTTACCATTCAGAATTTATAATAATAACAATAATATCATTTACAGGAAACAAATAAACGTTTTGACAGCAAAATGAGACAACTCCAGTTTTGAGAAAAGCAAGGCTCTTTTTAATAGAAAAAAGATTTGAACGATTGTTTTCTTTGTCATAAGCATGTTAAAAACACAAATGGCAAAACAGTATGTCAAAACAAAAATGTATTACACCAGTGTAAATTTTTGTGGAATTTGGCAAAAAAAAAAAAAAAAAAAAACCCAGCTATAACTCCCCCCAGTTGTGTCACAATGGGTGTATCATCCTGCAGCTGTGTTTGTGGTTATCCACAAGTACTGTACGTGTTCAATTTAGCATCAACAAAATGCTGGTTGAGTTTTAATTTAAAAAAGAAATAGCAAACATGCGTTGTGGTTTTGTAATAAGTCATTAACAGCAAATTAGATGAAAAATAATTAGTTGCACATAAAGCCATTTAGATTTACAAAGATTGTTGAAGATCAAGAGAAACCTTTATAGACATTATAAGCAATGCAACACTACAAAATGCTGCATTGTTTCTGTAAACACAAAATTCTGGGTTATTTCGGGTACTTAAAACACATTGTTGGGTTGGGTAATGTTGGGTCAAATGAGGTGTAGTGGGTCATTTACAAATGAACCCCTGCTTAGGTTATTTTGACCCAACAACTGGTTTATCATTTATTCTCTGGTTTTTCAAAAGGCAGCCTGAAAAAATGTTCGAAATATTATGGTTATTGTGTCACAAAGTGTAGCTTTAAGAGTTGTTTAGGCAGGAATCTATGTGTGTACAGCTCAAAACCTCTATCGGTTATTAAAAATAGCATCTATTTAAAAAATTGCCCCAACGATTTGTGCTCATGTAGCCGCCGAACATAGCCTCGCCTCGGCAGAAACTTCTGAAGACTTCAGGCTGTGATGTCACTGCTGTGGTTAAAACAGCGGATTTATTTCGTTTTAGCTATTTCTAACAGGCAATCTTTGGTATAATACGGTTATTGTATAATATACCGCGGCTGTGTGATTCATCCTGTACTCTGCGTTCCATTTGCAATATACCTGGTGACCTCAAACCCTCGAGTGTGCACTTCCAAGTCACGTCCGCTCTTTGCGTTCTTGGAATTGAGACACGGCATGACGAACTTTCTAGATTCTTCCCTTCTGAAGCGAGGGGCACGCCACTTAAAGCTGGCAGTATTTTATGTTAAGTTAATATACTTTTTTTTATCTACATTGTAAATGTTGTTGTTGTGGTAGGAGCAAGCTCATTTCCATGCTCATTTGATATGGAGGTGTGGGGAGTTCATGTTTTTAATATTCTGTGCCAATAGTCGGCTATATTGTATCAGAAAAGTGTGTTTCGTTAGCACACATAAATAAACTCCTAAATTTAATAAATGTCATCTTAAATGTAATTTTAGGTAAATTGCTAAGTAATCTTTACTAACGTTGTGTGTGGAAAGTCTGTTGGCATATTTTATAATATTTATATATTTATATAGTTGTCAGAAGAAGCAATAGGGATATGTTTAATGACAGTCTTAATATGTCTTCTGTTTCTGTCTGATTCAGGATCATTCTGGGGGAAAAAACAAGCAAACACCTGGTTGTGTTATTTTGACCCAGTGGTTGGTTTATTCTTCGGAGAACTTTCTGGATTCTTCACTACTGACTGGATCATGCTCAGAGCACTCAGTATTTCATGGTAAGTTCATTTGAATTTCTACTTTTTAAAAGTAATTTCTGGTAGGAGCAAACATATTTTATTGTTCCAATTAAATGCTTTGATCTAGGGGTGTGGTGTTAATGTGTTTTCTCATTCTGTGTTATTTATTTATTTATTATTATTGTAAAAAAAAATAAAGAAAAATGCGTCATAGATGAAAATGAGCTATATCTGCATCGTTTTGAAATATTCTGTATAAGTTGTAAATTCATCACTTAAATATCCTATTCGTCTAGTGTTTGGAGCACCGTATCCTGTTATGCCTCACACGTTACATCTTGAGGTAAATCGGAAATATACAGTATACTTAATTCACATACATTATTTTGTGTATTTACAAATTCATATATTTACGGACTTGCCGTAAATGTCCGTTATATTGCAACACTAAGTGATGGTGTGTAACCCACAGGTGGACCAACATCGTGGAATATCTGCAAAACATGGTGATGACTGGAGCATTGTTCCATGTTTTGTGCCTTGGGGATGAGACAAGGGGGACCTGACAGACCTTATTGTTGGAGGCAATGCTATTGAGACAGACTCTTTGGTGGAGGCTGTTGATGTTTGTTTAGTTTTTTTTTGTCATTGATGTGAACAACACAAAGCAGTGTCTTCCCACCAGGGATTTTCTCCAGCATACCGTAGATCAGATTGATGGAACTGAGTCCTCATCTGTTAAATTTTTGAGGACAACAGTTTTTTCATCCCACATTTAATCTGTAATATTTCTTACTGTTTTATTGTTCTTGTTCTTAATGTCCTTTTAAAAGTAAATTAAATACTAGTAGGTAAACTAATAGTTAAATAACTGATAATTAAAATATTTAGATGGGGACTGTTTGATTTAATGTTGGGATTATAAGATTTGTATTAAAAACTTTTATATAAAAAGGGTTTAAACATTGTATTAAATGCAAAATAATAAATTTAATTCAAATCAGACTTACAGGGGCCTCTTGGTTTTATTGGTTTACAGAGAGTATTCCTGTTACATTTATGTTATATTTAACAAATTGTCACCTTGGGATTATACTGTATGGTTCTGTCTAACTTTTTTTTTTTATTATTGAGTTATTCACATTTTCTTATTCTGTGACAGTCTATTTACATTATGTGAAGTTGTGTACATTTTGGGACTTTTTTGAAAACAAAATGGTTTTATCTACTAAATCAAATGGAATGTGTCAGCCCAGCAAGAGTTAATTTTACCCACTGGTTGGGTCAAATAAAATAATCCAGCCCTTTAACATTTAACTAGAGTGTCAGTTTTACCCACTGGTTGGGTCAGATGAATAACTCAGAATTCTGGATTAAATGGTTAAACCCAGCACTTGGGTCAAAACAACCCTGCGCGTGTCCTGTCCAATAGTGACCCAGGAGATGGGTTATGGTTGGGTTGTTTTTTAACCCAGCAGTTTTTAGAGTGAATCATTTCAGGTGACAATTCATTGTCAGCCACATGTGACAAAAAGAAGAAATGTAATTGGCTTGTCATGATGCGCCAACTTTTGCTCTAAAATGTGGCTGCTTCTGTATGTGGGGTAACTTATCTAAAATAATGAACTGTACTGTAAGTTTAAAACTTCGAAAATAATGTTGAGTTTTCAAATAAAGAATTTTGTTATAGACAACCTTGTGTTAGAGAATAATGAATAATAAAAATTCAAAAATTGTGTTTGTGGTGTTTTGCTGCTCTGTTCAAATTGTATTTAGACCCTGATAATAATAATAATAATAATAATAATAATGTTACTCTTTCAGCTGCTCCTATAGAAGGGTCGCCACAAGCCACAGGTCGGTTGAGAAACCTACCAATGAGCCACCAATGCCCCAATATTAATAATAATATTAATCCTATTTCAAAAACATAACACAAACACTTTCTGTGGCTTTAAGTGGCTTACTTGGTTTTTTAACAAGCTGAGCTTGTCTGAGCAGATCAAAAACAAATCCTTGTTTTGATGTGTGTAGGTTGTCGAGATATATGCTATTGTTATCCCAGTGTGTGATTTCTTCTTTTGTTTGGAATGTAGTCTTTACAAATCCCTTCATGCTTCTTCCTGCACTTTTACTATAGATATTGTTTACATTAACTGTTTATACCAAGTTGCTGATCATGCTCTTTTGCAGGATTGGAAAAACCTATTTTGCAATAAAACATATTGAATCGTTACATAGTTGCATTTATTTCTATAGTGACATTATAATGAATTGCAACTGTATATATTTATGAACACATTTATTTTCAAATGACATTGCAGATGCTGCAATATTATAAGACATTAGACTACTTATATCCCTTTAGACTATATTAAATATCCCAGTGTTGCATGACCATGTGTTATTAATGTTATTTTATTGCTATCAGTTTGTTGATGTCCAACAATTATGACTTTTTAACCTGGTCCATGTATTAGAATAAATTTCACCACTGCTGAGGTGGCCAAAATACAATAATTTTAAAAGACCATATGATTTGTTCCCCATTTCTAAATAAATTTAAGACTATATTTATATTTATAAATAATAATTCCAGTTGAATTTACAAGTATTTGCACAGACACACAAATTTCATAATTTTGTCTGTGCACCAGCACAATTGATTAGAAATGAAGCAAGCAAAACGTGATTAAAGTGTGGACTTTATCTTCAATTCAGTGGGTTTAACAAAAACATTACATTTAGGAATTACAGACATTTTTTTCATAGTCTTTCTAAACGTAAACTCAAAAGTAATTGAACAACTGAATGATAAGCTTTTCCATGGCCTGGTTCCTTGTTATTTCATAACAAATTAATGACATAAAGGGACTGGAGTGGATTTGTTGGATTAGCACTTTGTTGGATTTGGTTTCCAGTTATTTATGGAAATTCTCAATATGCAGTTCAAAGAGTTGTAAGCCGTCCAATGTTGGAGGAGTGAGGAGTAGAGGAGGCCACTATTAGGCTGAAATAAAAAAAGACCAGGCCTATCAGAGAGATAGCAGAACTTTTAGGGGTGACCAAATCAACAATTTTTGTACATTCCAAAAGAAAAAAAAAAGGAAGAGTACAGCAACACTTAAAGGTCTGGAAGACTGCAGAAGCCAGCTGAAGTGGATGAGAGCTTGGTTAAGAATACCCATTCACAATCTAGCCATGTTAACTACACGCTGGAGTTGATTTGTGTATCATTGTCAAAGTCTACAATCAAGAGACACCTTTATGAACATAATACAGAGGGGTCTACCGCAAGGTGAAAAGCACTGGTAACACTCAAAAACAGAAAGGCCATTAGACTTTGCTGGAAAATGTCAAAAAAAAAAAAAAGCCTGCCCAGCTCTGGAAATGATTTAGGCAGATTCAACTAAAATAACATTCTGATACAATTCAAAATACATATTAGAATAATTGGAAAAAACCTGGATGGAGAAGGACTGAAAGGGATTCCAATACAAAGCGTACCATTTTGTCGAACTTCGTGGAGGCAGTGTTATGAGCATGTGTGGCTGCCAGAAAAGAGGTGGAAAGAGTAATAAACTTTTGTACTCAAGTACAAGTACTGTTACTAAGGTTGCATTATAAAAATCTACTCAAGTAAAAGTAAAAAGTAGCTCATTAAAAATTTACTCAGAGTAAAAGTTACCGAGTTACATTTTTCAACAGCGGGGGGCGAGATGGCGGATTATAGTGTAGTTCAAAACAGACAAGCGGATATAAATCTCAAACTAGTTGTTTTTAATTAAAGGAACACCTTTGCATGATAAAGCTGTTGTCTTTCTTGTGCTTGAAATCAGCGTGGTCGCTTAAATATGGCCAGGGGTTTGCTTCATAAGCAGTTGATGTGATGGCATTTCGCTTTCAGCTGGGTCTGCATCAGTGGCATCTGTTTTGTCCGTCTCCATCGTTCTTGTGAATTTAGTGATCAGTGCAGCTTCTGGGGTAATTTTTTTTCCTGCCCCGTTGCATTATTTCTTTAAATTTTTCATTTTCATTCATTTATTTTTTACTCAGTAGCGAATATGATTTCAATATTTCATATGATGTAGCGAAGTACAATACTTCAAACCAAACATACCTAAGTAAAATTACAGATTTTAAAAACTGTTGTACTTTAAAAAGTAAAAGTAGACAAAAAACTACTCAATTACAGTAACGCGAGTAAATGTAATTCGTTACTTTCCACCTCTGGTGGCTGCCAATAGAACTGGGTCACTGATGTTTATTGATAAAGTGCCTGCTGATAGAAGAAGCAGAATGAATGTAGAATAAATTATATAGCGCTCTGCTTTCTCATTCACAGTAATGCTGCAAAACTGATAAGAAGACTCTTCGCAGGACAGATGCATAATGACCCAAAAGAAGGCAAAGAAATTGAATGTTTTTGAAGGGCTGAGTCAGTCACCTGACATGAACCCAACTGAGCTTGCCGCTCATTTATTAAAGACAAAACTGAATAAAAAAAAAAAAAAGCAGCAACTGAAGGCAGCTGCACTTAATGACGAGCAAAGCAGCTCAAGGGAGGAAACTAAGCATTTGGAATTGACCTTGGGTTCAAGGGTTTAGACAGTATTGCCTGCAAAAAATTATTCTGTCGGTTTGTCCAATAATTATTTGAACCTGTAAATATGAAGGAAATTAAAAAATTACAAAAATCCTCCCACTGTCCAAACACCTGTGGACCTGAAAATATATATCTAGTGCTTACAAATTCATGACATTTGATGCTGTTTAAAAGTCTGTTTAAAAGAATTTACGTATGCAGTAAAGTTTTTTTTTTTTTTTGAAATTTTTTTGTGTGATTTTTGGAAATTAAAAGTCATGTATTAATGTCATAACACTGGACATGGAATATGCTCAACTTCCCTCCCGTAATTTGCATGGCCTGAACCGGCCTTTTCATAACCTAAAAGGCTTTCACATTTTATGATGTAATAAAACTTGTCTTTTAATCCCAATTTAGAAGTTTTTTTTACTGCAATTTTCAGCTTGGTGCAGTGTCCCTAAAAAAAAATCATCGAGAACGTGAACCATATTTGAACTGAAAATGTATGCTATCTGCGTACATCATAAACTTCATATATTAGCACATTATAAACTTCCTTTGGATTTCTGTCTCTGCCTCTGATTACTTTAGTGTGAACCATTAAGCCTCAGCTGCTGAAAGTGCAATAACGCTCATGCAATAACAGATTAGTGAAATAATATGCCATTTTTCCATTTCAATCGACTTCGAATACTATGAGCAGCTGATGGAAAATCCTCATTTGAAAAAAAAAAAAACGCATTTCAAAAAGAAGTCAGAGTAGGTTAAAGTAAAAAAAAAAATGTCAATGGGAAGACATGTAGGTTAACTTTAAACTAAGAGAAGACAAAAAAAATATTGATTAAATATAATACAATGGACAATTTCTCACTCTTAAACATTACGTATTCACAGAACATTCACGCTACTTTAACAACTTTTAAAATGTATCACTGAAGTCAAATATAAAACTGAAGACTTCAGAGACTGAAGATGTAAAGATGTAAATAAAATATTAAGTTGTTTATTTTAAGAGACAAAAAACAATTGCAGCCCTTATATTCTGTCCAAATGCTCAAATCTATTCACAGAAAGCCTTTGAATAAAGCACAGATGCATTTTTTTTAATGGGATACTGCAAAGACTTTGAACCTGAATCTCTATCCAGAAAGTCTGTAGCATTTGTGTGATTACAAGGGACAACACATTCCCTGTATTGAAAGAAAAAAAAGAAAACCCAAGCACTTGCAACGTACTTTTTAATGAAAGCCTAAGGGCAGTTGTTGAATTCCAAAAGTTGAAACAGCAGCTAAGTTGACGATGCAAGATGAAAACTTCAACACATTACATTTCAACAGTGAATATTTTAGAATCATAGATTTTTTTGTCAGCTTTTGGACATTGGAATAATAAAATTGGTTGATGTTACTTACACTTTGCAAGCATCTTTGCACCATCAAGCATAAAATTTGATACTTGCATGTTTACTGTATATAGAGAGGTAACTTTAAATTGTTCCTCTTCTAAAAATCAAGATAATCAAGACAAATTGTAAAGGTTCATGTAGCTGTTCCTAGAAAAACCTTTACTCATTCTTCTATGGCAAAATGTTACCGGGAAAAAAGGTGGTTTGTTATTTTCTCAGTAGAGGGAAATGTGTCAACATTCTTGCCCTTGGGAATTGCCCCTAGACTATGGATGAATTTGATAGTGACTGCTCCTAATTAGAAGAAAAGAATGGAAAAGAGCTTGAGTTAAGTCAGGCATATTTATCATTTGCACAGTATGCCAGAACATTCCTGTGGTGAGGCTCATTTTAATTGCTTACATGCAATAAACACACACAACACGCAACAATTATCAACCTCATTTAGACAACTATGATTAAAATATTAACTGAATAAAATCTTAAAACATAGAATTTAGTTGAGGGGGAAACATTAGGATTGTCTAACAAATGTTTCACTTGAAGATTTGTTGACTTTTAGACTCATTTAGTTTTAAATCTAGTAACTAATTTGTGTCTGCACAAACCCATGTTCCCAACTACTAATTACTGATCATTAGGGATGCAACACTATGCACATTCAAATTTCTACCATTCAGTACAGGGTGTTTGGTTTGGTGCGTGTTGTTAGTTTAGTTTATACAGTCAAGCTTTACTAGTACTGTGTTCTTACCTTGATTAAATCAGATAACTTGAACTAATGTTTTAACATGATTTTCAAAATGTTCTAATCAAGATTGTATCGAATCAAATATCTTTTCTGAGGTATGGAATTTGCACAGTTTAGTATTTATTTAAGTTTAAGATATGTTTATTAAAAAAAAAAAAGCACTGCATTGAATTTCATCAAGGCCCAATTGTCTGACAAAATGTCGTATACAGTATATAAACAAAAGTATTTGGCCCAACCTGCAATGACATTGTATCCAAATACATCCAATTTAATATAGAGTTGGTCCTCCTTTTGCAGCTATAACAGCTTCCACTCTTTGGAGTGTTTCTGTGGGAATTTGTGCCCATTGATTCCGTAGAGCATCTATGAGGTCGGGCACTGATGTTGGACGAGAATCGCAATCTGTGTTCCAGTTCATCCCAAACGTGCTTGATGGGGTTGAGGTCAGGGATCTGCGAGGGTCAGTCAAGTTCTTCCACACCAAACTCATCGTTGAAATAGAAAACGGCCTTCACCAAACTGTTGCTACAAAGTTGGAAGCATAGCATTGGCTGAAGCATTACGATTGCCCTTCACTGGGGATAAGGGGCCACATTGAAACACCTCAATTTAATAATTAAATGGTTTGGTCAAAAACATATGCAGCATATATACACATACACACTCATTCACACACTACAGGCAATTTGGGGACACCTAATTAGTCTTTGGACTGTGGGAGGAATCTGACCAAGCACAGGGAGAACATGCAAACCCCATGCACACAGACCCTGAGGAGGGAATCGAACCCGGACCCTGGAGGTGCAAAAGGCTACAGCGCTAACCATGACCTTTGGCTAGTTAAAAATAAAATAGGATTATTAGAAGATTTTCATTATGCACTCAGATTTGCCAGGAGTCACAAAGAAATGTCCAGCTCACAATTTATTATTTTTTTGACTAAAACGTCTGGGAGAAAACGATTTCTCACTTTCATTAGGCAGCTTTTTTTCCCCCCTTCAGGGCTAAAAACTCTGCGCGCGCTCTCTCGCTCTCTCTCTCCTTCTCTCTCTCTCTCTCTCTGTAGTACTCCGCCCATCATGCTTGTTCGACCAATCACCGCGCAGTGGGCGGGGCGTTATCTCCGGCTCGGATGGAGCGCTTTGAAAAGACAGAGTTGCTTTCGCGCTCTCGGGTCTGTGCGCGCGCGCGTGTGGAGCTCGAGCGCAGACGGACAGTGTGATCGGGGTTTCTCTGTAGATTCTGCCGGATCGACGGATCCTCTCTTCTCCTTCTTCGCTCCGCTGTGACACTGAGGACTGAGGAGGAGGAGGAGGAGGTCACACGGCTTTTCCTCGGCAGGAGGCGGCACTCTGAAAGGTGGATAATGCGCGGAGAGTCATGCTCCCTGTGGATTTGTTATCCGCCTGCGCTCGTGCGGATCTTTCCTCCTTGTGCCACAAACACGCACGTCTGACTTTATCTATTTAAAACACTAACCAAGTAACAACGCAACGCATTGCAATGGAAATCTGCGCTGAAACTTGTCGCTAAATATTGAAAGTAAGCCGCGCATCATTAAAGCGTGCAATATCATTTCTTCCTAATTGTTGCGCAATCTCCAGGAACCAGAGCATGCCATGATCATGATCTTGATCATGACCGGATTACCTTTTCTTCAGCTGAAGAAGACAGCGTTTATCCCGTGAAACTAGCCTACTTAATCCAGGAGTGGGACAAGATCTATCTCTTTCTCTCTCTCTCCTTCTCCACCTGCCATCATTGCAAGCTGAAGGGAAACGCGCAGACCAGAGACAGGAGTGCAGTTTGGGTATGCACGCTTCTTCTAAACATGCATGCGATCAGCAAGCCTCTTCCAGCCCACCTGCTCCAGATAATCAAGCTCCATGATTAGCTGGATCAGATAAAATGCATTTGGTATATTTGAGCTATCTAGGAACCTGCTTGATGTTTGCTAGCAGCCTCTAGATATAGGTATATTAGCCTATAGACAGAGATATAGATCAGGATCTTTAATTAATTGTACATCTACCGTTTGTTTCATTAAATAATCTGCAAATCAACTCTACAGGGTGATACATCTCCTATAATGGGGTTAACCCCCTCTCCACACCTTCCTGAATTCAAATCCTATGCAGTATTTATTGGTTAAAAATATCTTGTTGTGAAGTCAAGGTTGGAGATCTTACCTATCTCAGGCCATCTGTCCATTTCTCACTAGGAAGGATGGTCTCCTGAAGTGCAGTTCTTGACCGCTGACCTAGATCTTAGGTCTCAACCCCTGATGAAACAAATCAGGGCATCCCAATCAGTGCACTTGTTTAGATTTCAATTCGAATGCTGCGTGTATTAAAAGGGTTAAGTGCTCTAGTTTATATACACATGTAATGCATGTAAATAATGTGTGTGTGTGTGTGTGTTGTTAGTTTTGTCTTTCGGAGCTAATTTTTAAGTTTTGGCATGTTTGCTGCTAGTCCTTGTTGCTGTGTTGTCCTGCTAAAGTTGCTAAGAAATATATATTACAATTGTTGAAAATCAGATTATTAGTATTATTATTCTTATTTTTGGTGATTTGTTTGTTTTTAGCTGTTGAGATCTTAGTGACGGTTATCTATATGGGAATTTCCATCTCACTACCATCGCAAGATGGCAAAGGTATGCTCGTTGTACCCCCTAGGAGCAGTCAAGGGTCAGCCAGCTACAGTTCATACAGAGTTTAATTAGACATGATCTGCTAATTGTAATTTGGACCGTAATGTGACAGGATGCGTTTATGTTGCTAACACCGAAGCTTGACTAATCAGTTTTCATGACTGGCGTGTCAGTGGTCTAGGGGCATTTTCTTTTCGGCCAGCATCTTATTAAGACGGATTTGGTTTCAACCACTAAGGCATCCTCAGCCTGAATCGAGAACTCTCCTCTGAGGAGTAACTCTCCTTGCTTTGAGGGTTGCTCTCAACATAAGGAGAGCCTCTGGCTTGGCTTTCAGATTTTCTTTTCGTCCTCTATTTATTTTCGAGCGTATATAGACGAGGGCCTTTTTATATGCCTTTCTCTCAGGGTGAAACGTCTATGTGGTAAGACGTGGCCAAAGGTCCAGGCATTGTCAGGAAGGAGAGAAGGAGCAGTGTGTGGATGTGTCTCTTCTTTTTTCTTTTTCCCATCAAAGGCCACAGGCATTGCAGCACCATAGGAGGGGTTAAACCAAACACTCTGTAGGATCAAACATATATTAATCTTCTTTACTCAGTTCTGGCTGAGACAGACAAGGAACAGCTTGACATTTCAATCGAAAGAGAAGGGAGTGTTTACCGATCTTTTATCTTTTCTGCAAAAATGAAGCGGCTTGCTTATTATTTAATCCGGTGTGGGATTGCATAAGCTGCTCACTGTTTTCTCGTTTGCTCTTTCTCACTGTGATTAAGCAGTAGGTTTCAATGCGATTCATTTTAGAAAGCAAGTTGTTGGTGAAACGGTGTTCGCCTTGGCTTTGCGTCCTGCCACATCAGGTTTTCTCTCTATAATCAAATGAAAATAAATTCTCTGCAAACAGTTAGTTCGTGAAACAGGTTGTCTGATGCATTTAACTGAGTTCCATTTAACGTCTTATCTCATCTCATAGAATTAAGATTATGTTTGAAATTCTCATGGATAAACTGTTTCGAAATATCTCAAACAAACACCTACTGTATCACACATAGATGCTGATCCCTGCCAGTTTTATTGCACTTCCTTCCTTAACCTACAGAGGGAGCATGGGACAAATGATGGTACATGCATTACCATGCAGGAGCAGCAACAGCATCTTATTATTATTCTCAGCCTTTTTACCGAGCCCCTACACCACAGCAAGCCCACATGAAAAACGATAAGCACAGCTTCCCGGATAAGATGGCTAAACATGGCCAAATGATTATCTGTTTCATGTATTGATCTGGATACCGGAGAGCACTACGGAGAGGTCTACTTGCCATCCAAATGTGCAATTGATTTCCAACACTCCTGCCAGAGGAGATTCAGTCCACGTAGGATGATAAGCTGCATATTCTCACATTTGTGCCCGGAACTCCTGACACAGTTTAATGAGATTCAGCACTGGGATTAAAAAAAACTGTATGCAAGTGAATTTAGAAATGAATGGAAGAACACAGCATGGTGTTTCCTGCGCCTGAGGGAACATTTGTGGTGGTGGTGGTGGTATGTGTATATGTGTGTGTGTGTGTCCTGGTGTTGCTCGGTGAAGGTGTAAATGAAATATTGATCATATCTAGTAGATCCCAGCAGAGATGGAAGCATGATTCCTGGAAGGGCCAATTGCAAATAAAAGAATTGTATAGATGGATAATTTGTGAATTATGTATGAAATATGCAGTAAGGGACGATTCCAGGGCCAGGGGTTTGCAATAACAAAAAATTCTAGCATTTTCTGTTTTCAGTGAAGCTATGCAAAACTGTGCCAGGTAGATAACATCATTCCTTTGAGCCAGAGAATTCAGGTCATTCAATTGACTTCCTCTCTCTAATAATAGAAAACAGGAGTTTATTGAACCTAGTATGTGGCCGGAGGTCTTGCACCAGACTGCATGCACAGAAATAAGTAACAACACAGTTACACACTGTAAGTAGTGTAAAGTAGTGGTTCGTATTAAATTGCTATATGGAATGCTTATATCTCACATTGCACTGTCTGGAAGATCAATTAGAAAGAAAGGCTCACAACGGCACCGTTACTGCCCTGTCTGCAAGTCCTGACGATGCAAACTGCAATTCCCATGATCCTCAGTTGGCTATGTCAAATGATCTCTAGTCACTAGATCAAGCAATCTCCAACAGCTCCAGATCAGTGAGTGAACTGACCTGTTCACAAGCACCCACACACCCAGAAATAACCTGGATAGACGTACGGGGTGTTTTTTCAGTCTACCTGCAGTCGGAGG
Source organism: Clarias macrocephalus (assembly GCA_011419295.1). Lineage (NCBI taxonomy): Eukaryota > Metazoa > Chordata > Actinopteri > Siluriformes > Clariidae > Clarias > Clarias macrocephalus. The sequence goes on from JAAGKR010000381.1 coordinate 154,109, forward strand.
AGGTGATGAAAAGGCAGCAGTTGAGTGCTGCCACTAGCTGCAAGCATGAGCCAGATATTGCATACGTATTAGTTCTTACCAGAAGGTCTGCACTGGCTCATGAAAATGGATGAGTTATAAAATAATAAATCAGGATGCAGGTTAATTTAGAAATAAGTGAAATAGAAAAACAAATCAACATAAAAACTGTTTATAATATTGTTACCAGAGATGCATACGCCTCGTGCATATGCCTGGCGCGTTATTATAATGAAACCCTTTTTTATTTAGATAAACAAAACATGCAATATGACATGATATAAGCAGGTAAGCTCTTCCAGTCATGAAGAGAAACTGCAGTGCCTAGTTCTGGCTTGCTCACTTGAGATTATCATGGCGTATGTCATTATGATCTGCTGCTGTTCCTACATAAAAAATATTTATATATGCATACAGTTAAACCTTGGATTGCGAACATAATTCGTTACAGAAACGTGCTTGTAATTCAAAGCACTCGTATATCAAAGTGAATTTCCCCATAAGAAATAATGGAAACTTCTATGATTCATACAGTTACTAAAGGACAGTCACTACACTTGGACACAAAATAAAAAAATTAAAAAAGTGTGCACACACACACACACACACACACACACACACACACACGTTATGCATGAATGTTGTCTATACTGTACGGGTGACGCACGAGCACTGAGATTGAGAAAGGATTACCCACCATTCCCCAGTGCCCCCAATTCCCCAATATATATATTTATATATATATATATATATATATATATATATATATTTATATATATATATATATATTTATATATATATATATATTTATATATATATATATTTATATATATATATATATATATTTATATATATATATATTTATATATATATATTTATATTTATATATATATTTATATATATATTTATATATATATATATTTATATTTATATATATTTATATATATAATATATATATATATATATATATATATATATATATATATATATATATATATATATTTATATATATTAAAATGGGCATGCATTTTACGAAACCATCACTGTGTGAAATCGAACATTCCTCCTGACTTTCTGATTGACCTTGTGACTGACAAGGCCAAGGGCTGACGGTATGGGAATTGTAGTCTATATTTCATAAAGAACACATACTTACAAAGTACACAAAGTACTGGTTACCACTATCAACTATGCACCTCCAGGGTCGAGAGTTCGATTCCCGCCTCAGGTCAGTGGAGTTTGCATACAGTATTCTCCCTGTATTCTGTGGGTTTCCTCCTGGTACTCCTGATTCCTCCCACAGTCCAAAGACATGCAGGTTAAGCTAGAAATGATGGATAGATCTCCAGGGTGGGGAGTATCCGTCGCCCGATGTGGACGGTCAAAAAAAAAAAAAAAAAAAACTATACTGTATGTGTATACTTATTCCTTGGGTTAAGTTTGCAGATTTAATTGTATAGACTATTCAAATCCTATTAATACAAAATGTAATTCCTTCTTTGAGTCAATTTCTTTGTAGCTGAAAGAAAGGATTCATTTTGGCCATTTGCATGCTTAATTAGATAAAAGATTCATAGAGAAATATCTCACTAACCTCTCAGCCTTGGGCAGCTTGTCAATGTGAACTGCTCTGAACTTGTTAGAGTGAGCCAGGGGCATTGTGTGTGCATGTGTGTATGTGCGTGTGTGTGTGTGTGTGTGTGTGTGCGAGCGTGTGTGAAGCGAATCCAAAAGTAGGACATAATAATAGCATTTAAATAATGTTTCTGTTCATTTCAAACTTTGTATTTTTTGTCGGTGGAAGTAAACCACACTTATCTCATAATGGAAGACCATTTAATAAATGCCCAGTTGGTGTGCAAGCGGTCATTAACGGCTTCACATGTCTATTACAATTTTTATTATTATAATTTTTTTTTTCATAATGGTCACATGCACTTACAGTAGAAAAAAAAGGAAATAAATTACGATCAATCAGGACGAGCTGTTTGTCTACCAGGCAAGAGCCAAATTACTGTACAGGAAGATTAAATTAAAGGCTTCGTGTTGGTTATCGTATAGTGTATTAAGCCATTCATTAGTTGAGCTTGAGTAGCCTACAATCTAATTTCAAAAGGGGATTCCTATTCACTTAATAGTGGGGATTGTTAATTTAAATGGATTGAGTAATTCTCTGTCTAAACCTGAATAAATGCGCTACATTAAAAATACACATCAGTTAAGTACTCTCTTCAGTTGATATACTTGACAAGACGCAATTCTAGCCCAACTCGGCCGATCTCGCTTGAAACCCCTGTAATCCCTCTTTGTTTTTTTTATGAAAGAAATGACAAAGTGCAGTTCATATACAGTAGATGTCATGATTGATAAACCGCCTATTCAGCTTTAATCCGTGACAGAATCCTGTTCACCGGAACCTTAGTCATAAACCAGGGCTGTTTTTATTTGTAAATCACCTTTTACCAAATTAACAGAGAAATACTCTTACAGTACCTCACTCACTCAGCCTGGAGCCTATGGCAAGGGATTTGAGGCACGCCCTGGATGGGGTGCCAATTCTTTACACACATAAAGACACACACACACACACACACACACACACACACACACACACACACACACATGCACATGCTCTACGAACAATTTGGGAACGCCAATTAGCCCAATCTGCAGGTCCTTCGACTGTGGGTGGAAACCGGCCGAGTATAGGGAGAAAATGCAAACTCCATGCATACAGATCCAAGGCGGGAATCAGACTCCAACCATCTAGAGGCCACAGTGCTAAAATATACTAAAATCTTATATGGAATTACGGGGATTCCATATTCCCCCTTTTATAAGGGGATTATATAAAATGATATATACTTAAATTATTGACATACTAATAATGATAATAAATAATAAATAATTGCACAGGTCCATATTGCGATTTCCATTTTTATGTGATTAATTGTACAGTGCTAATATTAACCCTATATATAATAAGTACTACAATAGGCTATGCATAGGAGATACAAGGAATTACTGCATGTGATGGTTGTATGAACTGCGGTTTGGTATAAATTTAATATCATATGCATACGTAGTGTCCACAGTATAAGTCCACATCAAATTGCAATTGATTCAATCTGAGGAACAGCCCGTGTATACCGTTTATGTAATACTTTTTCTTTATGTGTAACCTTCCTGACATGAAGTGTAGTATAATTTTCACTGACACAGGTTACCTTCCTGTAAATCATACAATAGATTTAACACTTCCTCGTACTAAATAAGTGCTGCACCACCGCACACATCCCAAGGGTGCAATATTTTGAGTTATCACAAAGGATTTGACCTTGGGGTTAGAGCTGGCGATTTAGACAAGTTAATAATAAAAGGCTACAGGAGGAACACGGTGTAAAAGGCGGTGTGACATGCTGACGGAACTGAGGATAGTGCATTAATTTTTAAACACTTTATAAAATTACAAAATCTTCGGAGAATACCACAACATCATCTACTCCTCGGTCATATAGAGACGCTAGCACGGGGAGGTCATACAGCTATTCATCAGCTATGCAGTACACAGGCACTGGAATATACTGTAGCAGTCTGTTACACAAACTTGTATTTATATATAGTCTATTTACTATATTTACTATATATATATAATATATATGTAAGAGCCAGACCTTATGTATTTTTTATGCAGTTTGGAGGCTACTGTATTTCTCCAGGCTTCCTGAAGGACGTTTTTGACTCTCATTTAAGTCCTTGTACCTGTTTTTTTTTTTTTTTTTTTTGGTTTGATTTTTTATTTTTTGTTGTTTGTTTGACTGTTTGTTAAGCCACACAATGACCTACTGTATGAATCATTTAAGCATAAAAGCTTATCTTACTTAAGGCATGAACCAGTGAGAAACAGGTGCAGATGATGACAGATGATGAGGCCGGTGATTCGTCCTCTATGCTGATGATGCTGAATGCTGGGTGGTTGAATCGGACGAGAGGGGAAATGCTTATGAATTTACATACAAAATGATTTACTGTATGGGATACCTTCACATATGTTGCCATGGAAAAACAAACCTGAAGAGGCATTTGAGGCAATACCAACTGCAGGCATATAATGTTAGATTATATTTAGCTTCTATGCTCATTAACATTTTAGACACTCATGTATCGGTGACATTAGTTCAGTATTATGCTGCGTTCGCTTTTACCCCGAGTGAGGTCACAGTTTGAATTAGCTACAAGTGAATGTTCTCCCTTCAACCTTTATAGTATCAGAAATACTACTGCTTTGCGGACTGCAGTTACTAATTGAACGAAGCTAACAGCGCAAATTAATGTCAGCTGTGTGAAGCCTCTTTAACTCAAGCAGGAACCATTCAAGTATTAGCATCGTGCATCCGGCGTTTATCTGTGATTCACAGCCGTATAAAAAGCAGAGGGTCTGTTATCTGAAACTTGTAAATCACCTGGTTGACAATGCAGCGACGGCACTGTAGCCTCTTCTTTACCGCCCTTATTGTTCTTTTTTACAATTGCACCAGTCATAAACATATATTATATAAGTCCCCTACAGTCGCAGTGAAAGCTCATTGTTTGAAGTCTACTCACTGGACTGTAACTGATTATTAGACAAATGATAAGCCAATTGAATGAAATCGTCACTTGTAATTGAAACGTTTGAATGAAAAATGTGGCTTGTTATTGTTATTGATTTGTTAAATGCAAAATCATGCAATTTTACATTATTCTTTATGAAAATGAGTACACATGACCGAAATTCGACTAGAATGATTTTAACTTTTCATCAGCCAAAATGGACGAAAACTAATGATTGTTAAAGGACTGAAAAGTGACTAAAGTACATTTTAGCCACTAAGACTAAATCAAAATAAACTGCCAGAATGAACACTGGACTCGTGTTGTATTATTTATTCATTATTTATAATTAATTTACTCATTCATTAGAAAATATGAATTACACACATAAATGATATTAAGTATTTATCATGGCACAGATGAGTGATGTTTTTTTTTTTTTTTTTTCTGGCATAATGAATCACCGGACATATAATTCTCTTAATAATGCGCTTCACCAGTGAAATCTTGCACTTCTGCTACATTTAATGCCATCTTATTAAACACCGTGACGTTGTAAGCAGCTGTGATCATAATACCAAAATCTGTGATATAGTTAAATGGTCATCACAGGTGCTGTTTATGCTGTTTCGTAATGTTGTTTTGGTATTTTTCGGTCTGTCCATGTGCTCCACATTGGGCAACATATACTCCCCACCCTGTAGATATACGGGTTGTTTACGTGGCAGTTAATTAAGGGCTCGGGTTTCTGGCTCAGCGCCCGAGTTTATTAATATATCACCAAATATTTTCTCACTTTTTCTAAATTGAGAAAAAAAGTCCATGTCGAATCCATGTACTGTGCCAAGCTCTCCTCCTGTGCAGGAGTGACAATGTGATGTCAGGCGTGTGCTGCCATTTTCACTTGCTGATGGTGCGTTACACATCGTTGCATGACGCCTTCTTGCCAGCAGTGGTCAAGGGGGCAAGGGGAAATGATTCATTTTACTGGAGCGAAGGATCAAAGGCGCGGAGCTAGCGTAACACGATGAGAAGTCAATATCAAGAGGGGTCTACTCCAATCAAGTCAAGCAGCAGGGCCTTTCCCCGGGTTTTAATTGGCTCCTGGGTGCCGGGTGGCCTTTACACACTTCACACAACTTGAAATGGAAGCCATTACACATGGTGGCAGGGTTACCACCTCCACTGCTGATGATTTGCTCACTATAGAGCGTTATATGGGCAAACACAGAAAGCATGTACTTTCTTTCCCAGAATCTATGCGGTATGAATCCTGGATGTACATTATCTTGTACATTATTGTGCTAGTAATGTTAGTTACTGAGTCACTCTCCGTTTTGTGTTCAATTTGATTAATCACGCTTACAAAACGTATTCACGTGTTCGCTTGTTGTCCCACAATTATTGGCACCCTGTTTTCTTATTCTCAAATATTACAAAATGTAACAAAAGCGCGGTAATATGCATAAAGTTATTGGATACAAGTGCATACCAGTGAATGCTGGCGAAATCTAAAGCAATGCTCAAAATACAAGCAGGCATTGTAGACAAGGGATAATCTATCATGAGACAGGACATTGGACAAGCAGGCGTAGAAATACACATTAGCTGAACAAGATATAAAGACACACACATCAGGGAATAAATAAGAAGACTAATCAGGATGCCCACAAATGATGAAACAAAGAGGGAACGAGACAGGAAGCAGGAAATGAAAACAATGAAAGTCAAAATGACAGTCCAGGCTGTGCACACTGTGTTGGCGAACGTGCAGATCTCCTCCGAGATGTGTGAAAAGCTTGCCCCTCTTTACATTTTTAGTTTATATTTAAAGTTAAAGAAGCAATCATCTGTTGACGAACTCTTAATCATAGGACTTCCTGATACAGGAATATGAGGCCCTTAATCATTCCCTAAAAGAATACACAAATACAATCAGGAAAAGTATGTTGACCTTCATAATGACCGAAGAATGCCCAACATTATACAGTAATGCCCTTTATCTTGACCTGAGATTGCCCAGATCAGAAAGTTTAACACTACTGCAGCTGTACTGAAACTGCTTGGAAGTGAATGCAAGTGCATTTTCCCTCCACAGTGAAGAAGATGGTTAGACAGGCAAATATTTGTCCAGGGATCACGGGATATAGCATTTGAGATCAGCAAGTTTCCCAAGTACAAGCCGTTGTAGGGAATATCAGCACGGCTGTGATGCAGCTACAGTATATGCAGGAGGGCACAGCCTCAGTACCGAAGATATCAGTACAATCGGCACAGTAAAGTTCTACAAAGTCAATTTATTATGTTTACATTATGACTTGTCTGTTTATTTAGCCAGTTATTTTGCTCCACCAACACATTCCCTTCCAGGACTCGTAGGACTGGTGACCGAGATTTGCCATGGAAAGTTAGTGCAACTAACAAGGGTGACAGTAAGTTTAAACTCTTGCTGGAACTAACCAAAATGGGAGGATAATAATCCATTTTTTTTTTGTTTCTCTTTATGCCTCTGCTTCAGAATAATAGTATAAAGTGGAAATAAGTTAGTGCACTCTGTATGGTGTAGAATCCCTTCTTCCACACAACAAATAGTGCCCTTGGTTATGGATTAATAATATAATATACACCTATATAATAATAATAATAATAATAATAATAATAATAAGACGAACACCTGTGAAAAGGAGTAATGCACCTACAGTAGTTCAACATCCCAGTGCTGTAATATTCTATATCAGCCGTCATGAAATGCTTTTTTTTTTTTTTTTCAATCAAATTACTTGGTCAGAATGAGCTGTTGATTAATCAGGGCTACATGAAGATGCATGTTCATATGGCATGAAGTATGAACATACTTCCAAATCGATGCAAAAATGATTCAATGACCTTGGACTCTAACATGGCTGTGTCTGTCCTCTGACCTACACCGTAGTTTTTGGTATGAGAATGATTAAAGGTTAGGTTTAATTTGAGCTACTGTGTAAGAAACCCAGCTTTATGATTACCACGAAGTAATCTGTTACATTTTTACCTACATTTTCCAAAGTTCCCAATAATTAAGGTACTAACAAAAGATAATAACAGAAGCCTTTTCTTTCTGAAAGTGTAAACCACATGCAGTACAAATGTATTCATTATTGTTCTGCATAATTGGTGAACCTGTAAGTGATCAATTACATGGAAATAGACATTCTTCGGTTGTAGACAGTCTTTTCAAGCATATGAAGTATGACACATTCTGTACATTGCACATTCATGCCTACTTGTGTTTATGGAATATATATATACTATATTTATCTTCCTCAGAGGCCCATTTCCCTTTTTTTTTATTTATTTTTTTAAATCTGCCTCTTTTTATTCTTCGGTTCATTAGTAACAGCATAATCAGCACAAGTGCCCGATAGCCATACTTTACAGTACAAGCAGACGATAACTGCATATTACTCTACCGTTTTCTGCCCCATTCTTTCTCATGATAGTAAGAGAAGATGAAGGGTTGTGATTAGTCAATTCCCATCAGTTTGAGTTATGCCTTTTCGCTTTTGGCACTAGGAAACTTATAACCATCTCTCTGAAGATGATTATTACACGGTTACACATTTGCAGTTCTTGTGACTAGACAAGAAGTTTGAGTTATTTATGAGAAGGGAACTATTCATTTTTGTATGCAGTCATGTGCAGTATATGCATGTGCATATAAATCCATAATCATGCAAATATTCATGTTAGGAATATTAACAGTCATTTCTCAAATAATGGATGGTAAATAATTAGGATATTTGTCATTTTGGAAATATAACCAGTGACTTCATACAGTATGTACATTGTTAAAATTACTTTTAAAGTAGTTTCTGCACATGCAAGTACAGAAAGTAAAAAGACATCAATTCTCAGAGGAGTCTTTTGGAAATAAGAAAAGGGATTTCTGGAATAAAACCAAAGTCAACTACTCAAATAAATTCCAAATGCACCTTGCCCTGTACCAAGGAAAATGGGAATAAATGAAATAAAAACAAAGTGGAAGGCAGACACAGGGATTTATTGGTACAGAAATACATTTCCATTATATATTTTCACTTGTCAGATGCTTTTATCTTAAGAGGTGTGTGAGGGAGAATATAACCCAGCATTGTACAGAAGCTATTGAGGGTTAAGAACCAAGGGATCTGCGAATGCCCTGACGAAGCAGACACATTGTTTATACTTGGATATAGAAAGTAATTTTAGTAACTATAGTACTGTAGATTCTTTTACAGAATTGATATTCACTTTTTAGTCATGTTAAGACCTTCAGTTGGGTCTCTATTGTGAGTGTGCACACTGGAAAAAATTCTCTACTTTTGTCCTTTAAAAAAAAAATTTTTTTTTACATTTTTGTTTTGGGCTCAATCAAGCCAATTAGATTTTCCCTTATTGTGACCTCATATATGAAAGCCCCTCACCTGGCTTGTTGCTCAGCCCTGCTTTTTCCCAGAGGGATGTGGCTCAGTCGTCGCTGTTTACATAGACACTGAAATGACATGTTTGTAGGAGGAGTGAAATACACAGTGTAAACCCGAATTGATGTCAGACACAAAATCACTAGGCTGAAAGATTTTAAGTTTAAGTGGAACTTTAAGGTGACAGTTACTGTTACTTAAGTACTTATAGTTACTTAAAATATCAAATTTGTTCAACTAACTTGAAAAGTGTCATTTCTACAAACTCATAAATACCAAACAGGTCTAAATACTCATACTCAAGGTCTATTCATTTGAACTAATTGTACTTATTTAAGTTAACACTACTCAATATGTTGAATTACTTTGAGCATTAGGGTTTACAGTGCAGTAGATGGAGTTTGAGGAATAAAACAGCATTATCTGAGGGATATTTCAGCTAGAGCATTATCAGGCACATACAGCACTGGGGGAGCTCTGAGACCTGTGTGACCTTGTTGAAGAAATAATAAAATATGGGATCTTTAAATAAAGAATAAAACTTGACACGTTACAACTTTTCCGCAAAGTGCTGACAATGTCTGAATTCTTTTTTAAATATGTATTAAATGGATCATTTATTACTAGGATTAACTTGTGTGAGCATTAGGCGTGGCCCGGTTTCCGGGTTCAAGGTATACCATGGTTTGAAAAAGTCATGGATTCAAAACCAATAAAACCAAAATTTCCATCATACCGTTATGCGGTATGAGCTGTTTTTTAATGACTTGTCAAGGACAAAAAGTGCAGGATGTGTCCAGTAACACATACCCTTCCCTCTCTGGTTGGTGCGAACGGTCGTCAGCTGTGTACATATGGTGGCCGAAGGAGGTGAACCCCTGAAATGTTCCCCTTGATGAAAAAAGTTGGCGTGTATGGGAAAAAACACAGATTCCCATCACTCATCACTCTTTGCCAAACCCAAGGCAAAATTAGTATTTTTTTTTTTAGTACTATAATTAAATTTAGCTGGTATCATGTCTGACAGCACAGTGGCTTAGTGGTTAGCACTGTCGCCTCGCACCTCCAGGGTCCGGGTTCGTTTCTTGGTGGTGATCTAGGAGGTCCTGTCATGGTCATAAAAATGGGAGTAAATACGAGGGTCACTATCGGCCTCCACGGTCCATAGTTGAACTACAGAGGTTCCTGGGTGGGTGGATAGATGTTATCATGTCGATGTGTACAGTATGTTTAGGTCTTGCCTAAACCATTGTGTACATCTGTTATAAATGGCCTGCTGGCTTTTTGGTGTTTGTTCAATTTATGACGCAGGAATAATGCCAAGATCAAACGAGAGATACGCCGGCGAGGATTTTGAATAGTGCGTATGAGCCGAGCCGTAACTATAGACACAACAATGTGTTAGTATGTATAATAAAAATGTCATTTGCCCCTGCGTTCGCCATAAAATCACATTTAAGTAGTATTACATACTGTATATAGATACTGTAGCTTTTATTGCGTAACAGCTAATCATACAATACACTAGTTATCCTAATTAGCAGTTGCCACTGCCCTTTCTGTCTGAGGTCTGGATTTTAAAAAGGGCAAACATGACAGGCACATTATGGTTTGTTGTATCAGATTTCTTTAAAATGACGCCAATGAGATCCTTAAATGTCAGACATGCATTATTTTGACTACATCTTTTTACGACATGCGTTTCTACTTCATTTCTGCTCTTATGACTGGTGTGTCCTTATGCAAATAAAGGTCAATAAATGTATCTTAGAATTTGGCATTTGATTAAAGTTTAGAAAACCAAGTTAATTAATCCCCCCAAGATAGGTTGACATATTGCTTTATTTTAGTATATTGTTTTCCAGTGTTTCTCACCAGATTATGAGGGTCATTTACATACTGCACAATTCTTTTCCATGGGAACTGAGATCACTATTCTGTCACGTTATTTTCAGACCCCCCCCCCCCCATGTATAGTAATAATATAGTTATTATAGTTATTATTATATATTTTTATTATTAATCATTATAATTAATTAATTAATGTATTTGTTTCTGTATTTTTTATATAAGGTAAATGTCACAGAGTTTGTTAGAGTTTGAAATTAAGTACATAGTTTACAGTATTGAATTTATTGTTGTCTAAAGTTTTATTGCTCAATCTTAACATAATTCTAGCATCATTCTCTGTAGCTTTCGATCTGTTCTCTGCGTGACAGCTAGAATCAATGCGTCAGGTTTAATTTACCAATACAGTAATTTATATCCCAATTAGAACTGTACGTGTCTGTCTCTGTTCGGACAGTAGTATATACTGTGTGTGTGTGTTCATTTAACCTCTACTGACCGTTATAAACTAAAGCATTCGTTAGTGGGGAAACGCAACATCAGAAGTAAAGCTAAGGGTTGGACACCTGCGCATTGACGGGACACAGAGACCACGCAAAGGAGGCAATCAGAAACAGGAGAGCGTATGGAAATACAATCTAAGTGCATTATCTATATAATTCAATTATATCATATACAATATAATGTATTAAACGGTTTTTGACATGAAAATAGCAGCATACTACTCCAACTGCACTAAGTAACCTTACTAGTCTGTTTAGGTCTGACTCCTTGTTAACACGCCATGTGAGTTAACAGCAGAAACGCCGTAAACGAGAAAGAGAGATGAGAGAAGCGATCGAGTTGTTTTGTTTTACACTGTGTGTGTGTGTGACCGATACAGCAGTCTGATACAGCAATCTGGGATTGTACATGTAAGTGAGCATGTGAGTGCAGCGTGATCTGGATGCAGGGAAATACGTGCAATCGAAACGTTGTCATTTAGAAATGAGATTGCATGCATGTACTGTATGAATCTGGATCACGTTTTTTTTTTTTTTTTACGATTAATCGTGCAGCCCTGCCGTTTGAGTATGATGGATATTGTATAACCAATAAATTTGACAGATGTTGGACATATTTACAGTTATGCTGTGTGTCTTATCACCTGCGTCAGCTCGAATATGTACTGTAGTCTCTCCCCTTCTTTCTGTCAGCTCTTTCACAAACACACCTGTCTTTTGGAATGTTTCACTTTATTTCCAAATTGTTTGGCGTTGATGGCTGCAGTTGTAATTTCATATCTATTTAATACCACAGTTATTTGGGGCATGGCTGTGCAGTGGGTAGTATTTTTGACTCACCATCTCCAGGGTCCCTGATTTAATACTGAGTGCTGGAATCTTATTTACACACTACAGGCACTTTTGGGAAGGCCAATCAGCCTAATCTGCATGTCTTTGGACTGTGGGAGGAACCCGAAACGCCTTTAGGAAACCCACCAAGCACGGGGAGAACATGCAAACTCCATGTACACAGACCCCAAGGTGGGAATCGAACCCGGAACCTGGAGGTGCAAGGAGGCAGTGCTAACCAATACGCCACCGCACCGACTTGCTGTGTTACTATGTGGAGTTTTGCATGCTTTTTTTACGTGTCCACTTGGGTTTCCTCTCACCGTTCAAACATGACTGTAGGTGTATCAGACATATCAAATTAGCCTGTGTGTAAGATGTGAGTCCTGAGATCTTATGCGTGTTGTTCTCAGGAAAGGCTCTGGATTTACCAGATCTATCAAATTGTTAATGAATAAATGAACGAATAACTGAAAAACAGTTTATCCTGGTCAGAGTTGCATTGAATTCGGATACTAGCTGAGGAGCAAATGGTGCTGAAATACACCCTGGAGAGGATGCTAGTCTATCATAATGCACCATCCACACATTCCTTCACGACTAGGGCAGCCTGCTCCTCATAGGAAGTAACGCAAATTACCAAGAGTAAAACAAAATGTAGATGGTTTTATGCCGTTCCGAACCATGGGCATTAAAATGAGCTGATTTCCTTGCTTGTTAAAATGCGTGTCTCGTTTATATTCCTAGGAACCTCTGTAGTCCATTGGTGGGGTATGATGATCATTATTGTATTTATTCACATGCTGCCAGCATGTTAGGACCTCCAGTCAACATTCACATTTACATGTTTTGTAATGGCGTTAGCCTAATCGACATGTCTTTGGCCTGTGGGAAGAAAAAAACAGATTACACGGAGGAAACCCACCAAGCACAGAGTGAACATGCAAACTCCGAGGTGGGTATCGAACCCGGAACCTGGAGGTGCAAGGTGACAATGCTAACCACTAACCTACCATGATGTCCATGTTTATATAATCATAGGCTAAATTAACTTTATCAAATAGATTATTTATACTGTGACATTTTTAACAAATAATCTTAACAGAAATCCAGATTTTAGAGTTCAGTTTATCCATATTGAACAGCCACAGGCAACAGTAGCAAATTAAAAACCAGACTTAAAAGGAACCAGACTTAAAAGGGAAACCATATACTCATCAGGGGGGTATTGAATATTATATAGGAACATACTGTACTGTAGGATCAAGGAGTGCTAAATGTGGGAAAGGATAATCAGTACCAGCATCAGGGTGATTTTGTAATTAGCAATATTTTAGCTTTGAGTTAAGTCAAAAAGAAGTAAAGTAAAATCCAAATAAAGTTATTTACTGTGTAATTCATAAAACAGTTTTTAGCATGTGTAGCCTTTAGGCTACAGTCATTTTTTCAGTCACATCCATGTGGTACCATCTCCCGCAGTCTCATGGCAAACCAAATGTCAAATGGTGCCATCCTCAGAAATAGTGACTGTCAGGTGAAGAAAGCTCCAAGCTCAAGTAGAGCATCAGGACGAACCAGACAGGCAGGGCGGTCAGACATCTCATCAGGCACCAGGAGGGACACGTAGCTTGGCAGAAAGAGTGAAAGAGAGAGAGAACGCAGATTAATAGTTATGCTCTTGTCCTGTAGATGATCATAGGTACATTGTGTGCAGAGTACAAGCAGGGAGTCATGTGGCGCTAGCTGTAAGAGCATAAGCAAAAGGGAAAGAAGGTGATGAGAGTACACTTGGACATAAAATTGCTATCCACTCCACCATCAACATTTCTAAATTGAATATGTGAGAAAGAGGTGGGAGAATTCAAACATCATACTGTAGCTTACTATACATTTCGTTGCCCACAAACCTCCAGAGCTGCACCTAACAGAAAAGCTATATGAAAAAAGACTTTTATTAGACAAATCAGTTTTTAGGCTAGACTTAAATCTTCTGAGGGTCCTACTGTTCTGTTTGAACAATAATTGCCCTTTGTTACAAAAAAAAATCATATAAACCTCATATATTAGACATCATTATTCTAGGTACCAACAAAGAGCCTGCACTATGTGAACAAAACACGGTACAGTAGTATGGAGTCATTAGTATGGACTAATAATATAAGCAATAATCACAACAAGATATTTCGCTACCACATAAGATATCTGAATGGTCACCCATAATTAATACGAGGGGCGATCAAGTCAAACAGGGATTTTTAAAACCGATTAATATTTACAGAAGATTTCAAGCAGAATGTGATGTTAAGACTCTTACCTGAAGTAAAACATTTCCACTCATATTCAGTGAGTGGAACACCTGATCCTTGGAAATTGACGGTCACCAACTTGCAGAAGAGTTGCACCTGTATGTGGGAACTGAACCCACAATCTTATACAAACACTTGATGCTATCCAAGCAATAGTGAAGTGTTGCAGCGTATTGTACAGAGAAATAGAGGGAGCTTTTACTCTCATAAATATATTCTGTTATTCTGCATGACCAAAAGTCCCGGTTTGACTTGAACAACTTATTTGTAGAAGTATACAGTATTATGATTAGTGGAATTCATGGGTGAAGCAATACTAGCAAGAAGATAAGAGAAAGGAGAAAACAAATCTGATGGGGAGCCAGTAGTACAGAACTGTAGGTCTTTTACCACCTCACTGAACAATTTTCTAAATGTTATGTGTGTGTGTGTGTGTGTGTGTGTGTGTGTGTGTAAGCATAGAGCCATAAGAGCTCTATAAATGCTGAGTTGTAACCTTCTCAAAAATAAAATGCAGTCAAATGAGTGACATCCATGACATTATGTGTTGGCTGGAATAGAAACTCTCCGCTGATAACATGCCCGTCAGCGCGAATTTGTTCCTCTGATTATTTGGATAATTCTTTCACTTTTTTTCAGCATCTACACCTTTCGATCACGGTATTAAATTCTCAAGGCTACGCAGTCATTTTGCAGCAAAATTCAGCTGCCCTGGCCCTCAATCTTGGGTACTGAATGTCACCCAGGACAAAATTGGAATCCTTACCCTGAATAAAGAGCTCATTTAAACAAAAACATTGAGCTATTGTTGAGAGGAAAACTACTTTACAATAGTTAGTATTTTTTGTGCAGCAATCTGGGGTGGCAGAGATATTTCCGAAAAGATATTTGTCACACCCGTGGATAGATTCATGTACAACTCGGTTCAGAATGCCATTAACAGAAGTGGACAATGCTGTCGAGAAACAGAGCTCAGTGAGAAAGAAAAAAAAATAGACTGGTCACCGGGAGACTTGGTATAGGACCCCTGTCTCTACATGTATTTCACTCTGGCAGTCAGACAGTAATGGTCTGTATGAGAATTGAGTCATTCGACAGAAGTCTGCTTTTTCGGTTGTTGTAAAGAATGTGCACTGTCTTCATTTTTTTTTTTCCGCCTGTGTGTAAGGCACAGCTAAATGACTCATAGTTCCTCTCGTGTAATAGCTATAGGCGTAAATCAGCCCGAGCGGCATTAACTAGAATGTGAACAAGATTAAATGGCTTTGGCAACTGCCGTGTCATACATCTTTATAGAATTGGTCCTTGGTACAGGCGGTCTAGTCCACAGCCACTTCTGCCTTCAGCCTTTAAACATGTTTTCTTAAGATTAGGTCTCATAGTGGACAGTGGAATATATAGAAATTGGAGTTCTTTTCACAACTAAAAGTTTTGCCTGTGGAGTTTAAACTGACATATTTCAGCTCTCAAAAATCCAGAACAATGCTTACACACAGGATGAGTTTAAATGTTTATATTATTTTCATTCTAACACAGTGGATTTATGTAATTTATTTAAACGTATGTAGAATGGAACGTCTTCCTCCATGAACCTCAAATGTCCAGTTTTGTAAAGTTCTATCGAGCTGATTATATGGATAGTTCATTTGTTTTACCTCTGTCATAAATCCATATTCAGGTGAATATACACTATATGGACAAAACCCTGTTACTTTTTAAATTCAGGTGATTCAATCAGGCCCCTTATCCCCAGTGAAGGGGAAGCTTAATGCTTCAGAACAACAAGATATCTTGGCCTTTCAACTTTTTGCTTTCAACTTTGTGGCAACAGTTTGGGGAAGGCCCTTTTCTATTCCAACATGACTGTGCACCAGTGCACAAAGCAAGGACTATAAGGACATAGTTTGATGAGTTCGATGTAGAAGAACTTAACTGGACCTAACATAGAGCCCTGACCTCAACCCCATCAAGCACCTTTGGGATAAACAGAGATTGTCTGATCTCATAAATGCTTTACAGAATGACTATACATGCAAAAGGGAGACCAACTCCATGTTAAAGTATGTATTTGGATACAATGTCATTGCAGTCTTGGCCAAATACTTTTGTCCATATAGTGTATGTAGATTATGATAGATCTTGATAGATCTTGATACGATAGGTCATTATACATTTTCCGGCTCTGCACACGGACTATGAACGTGTTTGTCACCCAGAACATGAGCACAGTGTAAGTAATTGATGCTGAATTCATGTGAATATCATATTCCTCATTTCAAGGAAAGGAAACAGTTACAGTTCTAAAGTTCTAAAGCCTTTTTTTAACAAGACGACGGTTGTGGAGCCCGATTACTTACTTTGTACTTGGTTTCTGGGTGAAAACCTTATGTATTTGAATGTACATATACTTTATTCACCTCAATTTTGATTGAATACAGCCTAAATTAGTGAATAACTTATGATCATGCATGTACAGTATGGGTGTTAACATAGGTGACCAAATAAAAACCTTAGGTTTATTATTATTATTATTTTTCTTTTATTATTAATAATAATAATAAAGTACCAATAAATGAAAAACATTTCAAATTTGTAGACAGCAACAACAGCAGGCTCAGCAGAAAGCATGGCTATTGACTGGCTACAGCTGCCTGTTACATATTGATCCTGGATAATGATTTCCCAGCTAATAGCACCTTAAGCAACCTCACAATCAAACAGTGTTTAACATTTTATCCCAATGGAAATTAAATAATATAAATATGAATATTTAGTCTTCTTTTTAAAAGCTTTTTTTTTTTTCATACAGCATAATGATGAATCAAACGCCAAAACGTTAACTTTTATGTACCACTTTCCCTCACATTGGTATTCTTATCGTCTTTCTTAGTGCATTAATTTTAGACCCTTCAGAAAGTTCTTGCTGTTTTTCTGGAGCTTCAGTGGGCAGTGGAGATGAACGTCATACATCATTGTGAAATTTTAAACACAAACCTTGGAAAGGTCATAGCGTTGTTTGAGATTAGTAGGGAGAGAAAGGTCACTGAGATCCCACTTTTCCTCTAGATAAGATAGGGCATAATACTATATCTTTCTTTTATTAATGTGGGTAATAACATGGAATGCCTTGCTTTTGTTCTGCTCTCAGAGATAGCGAAGCCGCTCCTTTGTGCGACTTGGTTACAGTGATTTTCTGAACAATGTAACTTTAATCAGAATCAAATGAGTTTTTGAGACAACTCTCGGAGATATATTTAGTGACGGGGGTTAATGAGATGCATGTGTGACAATGTAAGGCAGTGGGACGTGATGTATGAAGTACAAAGCTGATCCTACACAAATTGTGTGTAACACAAAAGAGTGATTTTGTGTGAATGAAGAGATATTGGGTTGTTTGACAATAGAGCTGTGAATCTCTGAAGACTGTTGATTAAATTTGATTCGATTTTTGGGCATTGCACTAAAGTCAGATTTATTTCAAGCCTATGGAATGTATTTCTTAAAGATTTAGAAGTATTAAAAACGAACATACTGTCGAGCTTGTGTTTCTTTGTTCTGCCAATCTTCTAACCCAGACTCCATTCCAGTAGGTGGCGGTAATGCTGTTCAAAAAGGTGTGCATGGAGTTTACATGTTCTCTCTGTGCTGGGCAGGTTTCCTCGGGGTGCTCAGGTTTCCTCCGACGTCCAATACATGCAAATTGGTCTAGTTGGTGTTAGTTGTGTGAGTGTGTTTATGTGTGTGTGTGTGTGTGTGTGTGTGTGTGTGCCCTGTGATGGATGGGCACCCAGTCCAGGATGTACCCTGCTTTGTGCTCTAAGTCTCCTGGGATAGGCTCCAGGCCCCCGGTGACCCTGAATACAGGATTAAGCGCTATAGATGATGAGTGAGTGATGAGTTTATTGCTGAAAGTGCTTCTGCGACTGGTTTTGAAAGTGGATTTTGGCAGGCTGCGGCTCTCCCCTCTTACCAGTACTGCTGACCGTCTCGACCTACGTTCACTCATGCTGGCGGCGATATTTACAGTACTTCATGTTTTTTGGAACACCTGTGATGCAGAGAGATACGTATATTAAAACGACCCAGTGCTGTTATGCTCTATATCGGCACTCGTGAAAAGCTTCTCATCTAAGCAAATTGCTCAGGCGGAACTAACTGTTCCGTAAGTGTATTTGAATATCTGCGGAGCTATTTTTAGGCGCCAGTTTTCCAATACTGCAATCACTATTCAGGTATTATATGCCCTACAAACACATGAAAGGATGAGAAGAAAAGCTGCTCACTGGGACTGAAAAAAGCCTACGCAGTGGGTGGTTTTCACTCTTATTTGACTGGTTAGATATAAAGCTCACAGGAAAAGAGAAGTGGTATTTTTTCAACCATGCTTAATAGGTGAAAGCATATTTCACACCAGAAATCACACTGTAAGCATGGCGCATTGCAACCTCTTTGTGTATGTCAGGCACTGCTCTCACGTCGAGCAGAATATATTTTATTCTTACCTTTCTTACTTGTATTATTTTCATTCATTAGTTTAGTGGATCCAGTGTATATTAATTTGCGTTGACCATCTGATGATCATAGACATGCAATGCACATAAATGTAAATGTGGTCACAAAACTTCAGGTTTTTTCCCCTAAACTTTATGGCACTAACACCATTTAAGAACTTTGAAGTTTAATGTATACCAAAGAATGTGCTGATAAAATCTATTTATTAAACTGTATGTTGTTTACAATATTTAGCTGAGATTAAGTTTGCCGGTTTCTGACAAGTATTTTAGTTTATAATTTTAATATGCAGTGTGATATCTATCGAACACATAAACTCACAGCACTCGTGAGAGCAGTGGAAACACTGGCCTACACACTGCCATGAAATACTCGTTTTTGTTCTCCTAGTAGTTAACCAAAAATTGTTCATTAAGTCTTTAATATTAAAATTAGGTCAGTTTATGAGCTGTGGTGTCAGTGCTCGATTTGGCTGATTGTAACATTTTGTTCCACCACTCACTGGCCATCAGTGTCATAATTTTTTGAACAAATAATGCTTTCAAAAGCTTCAGATTTGGATAAATCTTTCAGTTCCTACTTCTTACTTGAACGTGGGTGCTAATACATATAGTACTGTATGTATTCGCATGCTGGCAGGTTAGTATGCTGGCAGGTTGTCTTGTGAAAAAAGCAGCAGGCAAGTGTAGCTTTATCTGAAGAGGAAGTGTGAGCTTGATTAAGTATAAAAAACTTTATTGCCATATTTAATGATGAATAAGCAACTTTGTGATGCTGAATATAGTACAGTGGTACCTTGTCATACGGATTTAATCCGTTTCGGTGGCGAGTACGTAAGGCGAAATTCCCTATTGCGAAATTATTTTCCTATAGGAAATAAGGTAAATGCGGATACTCCATGCTAGCCACCCAAAAATATTACCAATATTACCAGTTTCCAACGTTATAATAATATTTTAGCCTATAAAAACAATCAAAACATGTAAAAAAGACATGTAAAGTAGCAAAATAAACAACTTAACCTTAATTTAAGATTCCTTTTGACATCGGCTGCTTTAAAAACGAAACTGAAAGCGGCTCCCTTTTCTTCTTGCTACCATCCTTGCTAACATTCTTGGGACCCATGGTGCTACGTCTTTACTAAATCTCGCACAAAACCCCACCAAAAAAATATGTAAACTCGCTTTGCTTGACTTTCCACTGACACAAACAAGTTTTAAATGGCTCCCGGATGTACGCGCAACTTTAGCTTGTTAGCTCGTATGCCGAAAATGCTTTCGTATGCCCGGGCAAATTTATGTTCTTAGGGGGGACAAAAAAAAAAAAACCCACTGTACCGACTGTATTTGATACGCAGACATATGACATTTTGAGCCTCGTATCATTGAAACAGTTTGTAGACCATATCATTAAATTCCTCTTATCTATATATGTATAAGTATCACAAGCTTGGCTAAAAGCTCCTGCTAGGAAAAGACTTTACGCTCAAACTGGTTAGTTCGGATACATACAGTATTCACATTAGTTTATCAGTTGTAACCAAACAAAACCCCTTATATTTCTTGGCATACTTTTATAATACTAATATGCCTACTGTTCATAACCATGCGCTGTGTTGATATGAATTTGTATTTTAGAGATCTCAGTGTTATCAAATGTGATAGAGCGTTGGTTGTCATTCAAATAATAATAATAATAATAATAATAAATAAAAAAAACGATCAACAGTTCATTGTCCTCCAGGAAATTCTATTAGAGTTTTTCATTTAGAGAGCAGCCATGCACGACACCGCTTTCCTTTCATCAGCTTCTCGAGTCTCCTAACAAAAATCATTGCACGGTAACTAATAGCACTGTGGCCGAGAGTCCCTTATGGACGTTCCTCATGGGAAATGGTGTCTCAGACACACATTTAAAATGGCACATAAACACAACGCGCAGTGGTCCTACCAGTCCATCAGTCTCAGCCTTAGACGCATGACTGGGTTTAGTGTTTAGCTAAGTGAGAGAGACCGATGAAGTGGCCTGATATTGATGTATGGACTTCTCAGTTGCGCTGCGGTACTCCGTCAGCATCAGCACCCCCACCCCCTTACCTCACGCCGAGTCGATTCACTTTACCTGATCACTGCTGAACATGCTCTTTCACCCTGCATAATTAAAGGCTCTGACTTCAATACGCTATTTACGGATTGTAAATTCACCTGGTTGTCTCTGGAACTCCCACAGTGCATCATCCAATCAAGCATGGCATGGCTGTTAATCCAGGCCCGGATACTTCATCTGTCCTTTGCTGAAAATGCTACATGCCAAAATCAGGACATAACACTCTTGCTTTGGCTCCTTTGTACTGCTTCGCCTCCCTGCCCACAATCCATGATCTTTTTCATATTTGTCCAATTTGTTTTTAAATGTGAATCATAATCCCTGGTACAGTAGTTGAGGGATCAAGATAGAGACAGAGATTGATTGCAGTGTATAGTTTATTGATGGATTTTTTTGGCTTAGTCAGGAAGCGGCTGGTAGCCTTGGCTTGATCCACCAGTTGGCATGTGGGACATGGCAGCCTAGCCAGAGCTGATGAAATGTGTATCTGAAAGCCAGTCCACCAAGTGCCAACTTGAATGCATAGAAGCGGTGCCAGCATACCAATGAAGCTCCAGATCCACCTTGCACCTCAGCAGCAACATCGACAGCTCGGCAGAATGCTTAAAATGTGTCATATTTCGAAAAAAAAAAAAAAAAACTCAACAAAACATTGTATTCGTGCAGTTTCAATCCTTTTTCAATTTTCATCTTCTCGTTACTCACCATGCTGTTTTTAAAAGCTCAAACCCAACGGCTTTTAATATCAAACACAAAAGAACATCCAGGAGA
This sequence comes from Clarias macrocephalus, assembly GCA_011419295.1. Taxonomy (NCBI): domain Eukaryota; kingdom Metazoa; phylum Chordata; class Actinopteri; order Siluriformes; family Clariidae; genus Clarias; species Clarias macrocephalus. Next base: position 176,036 of record JAAGKR010000381.1, read on the forward strand.
AGAGTTTAGATAATGTGATTACAGCTACCCAGTGAGGTTACATTAAAAAAACAAGATGATGCAAAGGAGAGCAAGCTTGTAGCATTAACAGACCTCGATCCTGTGCTGTTATGGACACGATGCATTGGTGAATAATAACTGTCCTGCCTCAAACTGTAAGCCAGGAACTCTCTAATGGAGTTAGGTTGTGTCAGCATTCCTACCTAAAGTGCTCCTTAATGACCCTGCTGTATTAGTCCAAATAGCCATCCACAAATGAGTGCCATAGTCAAGTGCCAGCTTGTTGGCAGCACACGACGCCGTTTGGTTCCAATAGAAAAGTTCCCGGTGGAAATTTTGATTTATTCCCCAGATCATGCGGCATTAACACTAAAGATCGCCAATGTGAGGTAATATTTGTATTAGCAGGCAATATTTTAGGTAATATTTTTAGCCCTGGAAATCTGTTGGTCGTAAATTGCAGAATACACCACAGACGTTGCCAACTTTTGCACTGGGGATATATAAAAATCTGTAGTTTATAGGGAAAAAAACGAAATGAAAGAAAATCTGTGTGTGTGTGTGTCTATGTGTGTATATGTGTGGGTGTGCGTGGGTGTGCGTGGGTGTGCGTGGGTGTGGTTTCTTTCAAGTACTCTGGTTCCTCCTACCATCCAAAGACATGCAATATAGGTTGATTGCTGTTTCCGAATTGCCCATGGTATATGATTTGAGTGTGTAAGTGTGTGTGCTTTGCCCCACAATGGATTGGCACTTCATCCAGGCTGTACCCACCTCGTGCCCTAAGTTTCCTGGGATAGGCCTCCAGACCGCCTGCAACCCCATGTGGGATAAGTGGAATAGATAATGGCTGGATGGATGAAAACAAAAAGTGTAAAGACAAAACTGACCGAAGTATGAGTTTATTCTCTGCTTCAAGTTTAAACCATGTCTACTCTGTTCAGCAAATGATTATGTCAGGAAGGGCTGGGTGATAATAACAAAAATAGTAATCATTTAGATTTTTTTTTTCAGCCTTTTGAACACTTCACGGATGCTATTTAATCTCCTAGATAGTAAAATGAACTAAAACACACAATGCTGACAATTTTAATGAGTTAATGAGCCTACAGCTGGGTTTATGCTGTGCCTCACACTCGGTACATGACTATTGTACCATTTAGAAATGACAGACATTTCACAAAGTCCCACCATTGTCAAAGACTTGGACAGGCTAAAATAACTGTAAATTTAAGAACACCTGGATGCAAATCCTTTATGGTCAGTGACTTGCTGAAGTCTTGAACACATGGACATCACCAAATGCTCAGTTTCCTTCCTTGAGCTGCTTTGCTGGTCCTTTACTACTGTTATCTGTAGTTGTTCTTTGCTGGTGGGTTTTTCTGCCTTCAGTTTTGTCTTCAGTAAATGCTCAGTAGGGTTGAGGTCAGGGGACCGACTCAGCCCGTTTAGAACAATTCCTTTGCCTTGCCTTAAGATCTTGATTTTAGACCAGTTTTCGCAAGGTTTAACTACATCTCAGTGGAGAGTATACTGTATCAGTAAACACCACTGCCCCATTTCCAAGGGCAGCCATATACACTCATACCATATGTCTTCCTTCACCATGTTTGACAGATGATGTGGAATCCTTTGCATCCCTTTCCTCCCATTGCTTTTCTCTTCCAATCATTTTCTCATCATCTTTTCTCTTCCAATCATTCCGTTATGCATGAAGTTCATCTTGGATTGAATCTATGCCAGCACTCCTCCAGGACTGGGCAGGCTGTTTAGACATTTTCTAGCCCAGTCTAATCTGGCCTTTCTGTTTTTGAGTGTTATCAGTGGTTTGCATCTTGAGGTAAACCCTCTGTACTGAAAATCATTAAGGCTTCTCTTGCCTGTAGACGTTGACAATGAGACGCCTACCTCCTCCAGAGTGTTCTTGACTTGGCTGATGTTTAGGTGTTTTGAAGGATTTTTCATCACCAAGGAAAGCTTTATCCACTTCAGCTGTCTTCCATAGCCTGCAAGGCATTTCGGTGTTGTTGAGCTTGCCAGTCCACTCTTTTTTTAAAGAATGTGCCAGAACGTTCTGCTATGTCTCTGATATGTCGTTTCTCAAGCCTAATGATGACTGCCTTCACTTGCATCATCTCATCTTCATATTGCGGGTTCCCGTTTAACAGTTACCAAATTCAAAATGAACAGTTGGGTCGTCAACTGTCCAATTACTTTTGACTCTGTGAGAGAGTCAAACCTATGTGGGAACTAATTATACTTAACCCTTACTATTGTTATAACTGTTGGCACAATGACCCCTTAAGTAACTGCAGCATATATATCCAGGGTGGGGAGTATCCGTAGTCCAGCGTGCCAGATGGCACATGGACGGACAAAAATACCAAAACTAAAATTGCTATAGTTGTTTTTTATTTGTATTAGTTGTAATTGTTATATGCTGATCCTGGGTAAACATGGAATTTTGCATGACTGGATCCTTACGAGATACAGTATGTTGTTGAACGCATCCTCCAAATCTCTCCCTAGCTGTGAAAACATTCAATTTACATATTATGAAGGGAAACTTCTCATTGGATTTAAAACAATATGTTTCGAATACATTTCTGATGTGATGCAGTATGATATTGTCGGTTCCTGTGAAACTGTTAGCCGTGGTTCCATTAGTAGATATTTACCCATCGAAAGGGAATAGGAACACACACACATCAGTGAAGTGTGAAACAATCCATGTGCATTAAATCCATGGCCTCATTAGCATGTGAAGAGAAAAAGTGCACCTCTCACAGCCCTCCACTGTGGAGAGGAATGAAAATGGCGTGTACCAATCTGCAGCCAAAATGAGGCCAAAAAGCAAACACACAGAACTACATAAAAAAAAATTAATAATAATCTGGGTACAATTTATATTTATATGCTAGGAGTAGTGACCTTTATAATGTGTTATATATATATATATATATACATGTATATATTGAATTATTAAAATTTGCAGCATAAAGAAGATGGTTTTTGAATTAAAGTGTTTGTTTTTTTCTTTATACAGAAACAATAGATATCACTGTCTTTTTAAGATTACAGAAACAGCCGTCTGTAGCGTATGCAAACATATCAAATAAATCATGAATGAAAGGCAGCGACTTTGCTTTGTCATGAAAGAGACCAGCCTTTTAAGTCCTTTGGCAAATGTTCTTACGTTCTGTCGAAGATCAAATTACTTCCTCTGAATGTTTTGTGAAAGCTTAAAAAAAAAACAAAAACAAAAAAAAACAAAAGTGCATTATCTGCATAAATCAATATCTTTGTCTTTGTTCAAAAGGGGACTCTGTACATATAAAAGTAAAAGGTGATTTCTTTCCATCACGGAACTGCTACCTGCCATCAGGAAGATCTTTTGAATTGTTTAGGGAAAAGCTGTCATGTTACTTCGCAGAATGGAGTTTCTCTTCGGTATTTGACTTTGACTGAACAGACTCGTAACTTTGGGCTCAGAATGGTGACACATGGTCACCTCGAAAAAGAGCAAAACAAAGCAGACGGGTTTACGCTTGTTTTGGTCGCAGGTTCCTCGGGAGACTTTGCGCAGGTCATAGATCGGCGCATGAGTGCTGTTGACATAGCAATGTTGCCCTGCGGGTTCTTCCAGTGCCATCCCCTGACACTTGAACACTACAGCTGTTTCCTTTTTCCGTTCTCCTGCTGTGATTTCCCCTCACTGCTTTTTTGACGAAGGCTCTTGCTCACACATGTACACTACATCTGCTTATGTCTACTTACACACCGGATCTGAACCATTCCGTGCAAATCTGGATTGTGTTTTGCAGCAATAAGCTGTGCTCACATGCATTTTCCAAATAATCTTACGTCACCTAGTTGGTGTAGGTGTATGATGGACAGACAAGGCATTTAATGTTACGCCTAAATACTGCCTGTATATAAAAAGCAAATCAAAGAAAAAGAAAAACATGACATAATACTCCACCATAATACTCCACGGGGCAGCGGATAGATCAGTGGATATTAGACTACTGAGCAGAAGCTCACAGGTTCAAACCCCAGCACCACAAAGCTACCACTGTGGGGTCCTTGAGCCTTAACCTTCAACTGCTCAGATCTAAACTGAAATAAATGTAAGTTCCTTTGGATAAGTGCTTCTGCCAAATGCTCAGAATGTAAATGTACTAGTGTGCATGTCATGAATAAAGAATAGACGTTAGAATAATTTGCTGTTGCATAATAATACATGTACAGTGTGTATAGTTTCACATTTGCATATTCCACGTCCACAGCACCTGTGGCTGGCGAATAGGCCGCAACAAGGTGAGGTCATAATTACCCCGAGCTCTTGCAATAATTACGACAACTTGCTAGGTTCCCCATCATACGCAGTTGATAAACCCATTTTGTATCTATGTTCTTTATTGGTTTAGTTAATAATGTAGCAGACCTCGTCCTGAAACAAAAGAATGGATAATAGAGAGCACTTCTTCTGAATAATAAGGCCTGAAATTCGCTGGAAATTGCTGAAACACAACAGCGATCCTAAAGGGTTAATTGAATAAGTAAAGCACGCATCTTTTGCTCACATAAATAAGTAAAGCTCTCTTCAACCTTTCCATACTTGTGCATAAGTCCAAAAAGTATTTTACAGTTTATGTACAAGATGTTCAGCTATAATTGCTAGTCAAGGGAATTTCACTAACCTTGAGCGACCTCCAAATAGCGTCCATTAATTCTGAAACTTAGCACCAACACAAAGCTGAATATTTGGAACAATTTTGAAGGGTACAACTTTAGAAAAGTTCAACTTGAAGTTGTTTATTGTTTTTGAGGACCCTTTTGTGAGCATGCAAGCCCCTGAAGGTGTTGCTGGTGCGTAAATTAAAATGATTTGATCTTAACGTCAGGTCATATAAAACTGAATTTTAGAAAGAAAACTAGTTAAAATACAATTTTCAGATATAAATTGTGTGTCAGACATAATATTTTGTTACGTGAATATAGGGAGAACGTTTAAAACTATAAACAGACAGTAACCTGAGCTTGGGATTGCACAAGAGAGCCTGGAGCTGTGGCAGTACTGCCCACTCTGCCACTCATACCACCTAATGGCAAAAAGTGTGAGACACAAACATTTCTTCTGATAATGATCCCTTTCTTTCTATAATTAATGGTATTATCTCTCATATGCAAAAATACATTATGAATAAATGGTTATAATAATAATAATAATAATAATAATAATAATAATAATAATAATAATAATAATTAGAAAGGCTCAGAAGTCATCTGACAGATGTTGAGCGCACAATTAAGCACAGTCACAATAATTATGAAAAACAAAAAGGTTTTAGAAGTCATAAATTTGCCAGGAAGAGGATGCATTGCTATCTAAGTCTCCAGATGTGAAGCCTACTGCAATATGTAGCCTGAATAAAATCATAAAATATAAAAAAGAGTCCACATGTGTAATTTTAATACAATGGTATAGTTCTTTCTGCAAACTACATATATATATATATTTTTTTATTATCACAACCCTGCCATTTTCATTATCAATGCCCTGAGGCTCCAGTAGCTAGGATGCAAACCTGAACCCCATGTTAATTATAATACATTTTCAGTTTCAAGAAACTGCATGAAGGAGTGGTCTCTCTCTCTCTCTCTCTCTCTCTCTCTCTCTCTCTCTCTCTCTCTATCTCTATCTCAACTCTAATCTTATTCACTGAGGTGGAACCTTTATCGAATATTCTTTATGGGATGTCAATAATGTAACCAAATAAATCATACACAAGTGGCCATGTTGCTTTGCATTTAGCTTTAGAGTTATTACTGGTTTTTTTATTTTTTTATTTTTTTATTTTTTACCTCATGAATGTTCTCCAAGAAGCCCAGATGTGATTTTCCCTATTGGGCTGCACAAAAGAGGAGGTGTACTGGACAAAGCCTTGGACACTGGAGGACTAGGAGGGACAGATTCAGGTAGTTCTCTGTAATATCCCGAACCACTTCCTTTAGAAGACTGTGCATTCCATCCCCGGCCGTTTAGGGAACCGGTATGCCGAAATGTAAATATTTGCTTTCATTGTCCTATGCAATAAAGTACGTACATTCTGTTTTAATAAATTTGTATTAGAAATATGGACTTTATTACCAATTTTAACGGCTAGTTACTTTTCACCCACCCTGTATATATGGGCAAATTATGTCCCAAAATCTAGTACAGAAATTTTGATATGTGTAATGATATTGTATCAGCGTCACAGCAACCACAAGAAAACTGCAAAAAAAAAAAAAAAAAAATGATGCTTTTTTCACTTATACAACACCTTCTTTTCATTAGTGTTAACCCAATCGGGATTTAGTGGCATTATCAGCTGCCCTCCACACTGTTTACTTGTTCTAGCACGAGAGTCTTTATTATTAAAACATTAATCTCTTTGCAAATGAACATGTAAGCCTTTGTGCCGAGCTTTGTGAAGCTCCACGGTTAGCCTTTTCCGGCATCGCGCTGGAGCTTTAAAACGGCAGTTTGCACCTCGTGCAGTAGGCGGTCCCAAGCGCGTTTGCATAATGACCTCAGAAAGTTAAACATTGATGTCATTACAACGCAGCTGGAAATGCAACCCACCTCCTCTTCATCTGCAGCTGACACTCGACATCGCTATCGCTCCCACACTCTGCTCCTCTGTGTCACTTTGTCAATAATTGTCATAGATTTTGTTTGTAATACATTTTAGATGTCTGTGAAAGTGTGATATGTGTATATTTAACTCCTCAGATCAATTGTTGCACTGTTGGCGTTGAAAATCAAAATGTACACACTTGTACTCAGGGACACGGTGGCTTGGTGTTCAGCATCGTCGCTTCATGCCTCCGGGGTTGGAGTTTGAATCTTGCCACCGGTCTGTTCATAGATTTTGCATGCTCTTAACATGCTTGGTGGATTTCCAGCCACAGACCAAAGCGGATAATTGGAGGCAGATTGCCCGTAGTCAATGACTGAGTGTGTGTGTGCGCTCGTGCCCCCGTGATAGGTTGGCATCCTATCCTGTTAGGGCAGGGGTGACTCAATCGGTTAAGGCTGTGGCTTACTGGGTTACTGATTGGAAGGTTCAAGCCCAAGCACTGCCAAGTTGCCAGTATTGAGCCCTTGATCAAGGTTCTTAACCTGCTCTGACCCCAGCTTTCTAACTGGGATGCACCGGTACATGCAACAAATAAATGAAATATATATAGAACACCATGCCTTGTTCAGCCTGGAAGTTTCACAGATAATGGACAACAGACTCATGCATTCCAGTCTGAGCACTGATTGACATTACATTCTGTGAGAGTGAAAAACAGAAATATAGAAATATTATTTCTTGTAACGTTCCTTTTTTTTTTTTTGGCAGCATGGTGGCACAGCAGTTAGTGTCTGCACTTTCTTTCTCTGTATGTAATGGTTTCCTCCCCTAAAAAGATCCCAGTGGGATGATTACCTAAGATAAATTGCTCTTAGGTGGGATTGACTTTCTAAATGTGTTTACATGGTGCCCTGCAGAGAAGCACTGTTTTATCCAGAGTGTATTCCTGCCTGTCACCCAGTGTTCATGGAATAGGTGAGTCCTTAGTGTAGCAATTCGTGTATCGCCATAATCTCTCCAAAATGTGTAAAAATAATAATAATAATAATAATTAATAAATATGCATATGTTTTTATTTGAAATGTTGCAGTTCCTCTATAATCTTGCAACTGAACTGTTCACACATACGGAGCATCATCTGTGGCAGGAGCCAATTATTGCAAAGTTGGTTTAGAATTTCAACAAAATCTGAAAAAAAAAATCGGATATTTATTAAATCGTGATACGATACGTGCAGAATTGCAATACAAAACTAGATATCATGATACTGTATCCCTGGTGATTCCCTCCTACCCAGTACTGCCTCCTTCTCCTTAAGTAAGAGAGGAAATGCTGCTGTTTTTCTCATGCTAACAGAAGCTGTATGAAAAACCTAGTTTTTAAGTCATTATAAGGATGAATTCATTCTTAACAACTAAAACTGGCGTAACTCTTTGATCCATGTTGTTCATAACTGTAGGCATTTGGTTTAGGACACGGCACAACATGGTAGGAAATAACGACAATAAATATGAAATAAAACTGACAAAAAAGTAACCATGGCAGCATACAGTGCTTATGCATCGTACGAGCGCGTTAATCAAGGAAAAATCAGTAAGACAACAAGCCGCTCTACGTCTGAAATGCTCCCGGTGGGGTACGGAGCCTTGCCGAGGACGGAAAAAATAAAACATCACAGATCTGTGTCTGGTTTAAATGAAGCGTAATGGTCATGAATATAACAAAAAAATAGTTGTAAAAAATTTCATTTAATGCCCCGTGGGTTCACTGCGATCATAAAAAAGGAGAGTCCATACACATATTATCTGAGCAGGCTGGTTGAAATATCCTAATTTGTCAGCAGAATGAATGTGTTAACAATTTTGCTCGACGTCCTACGAGGATAATCCGCAGTCAGCTGAGGAGGGTATTGTCCAAATAGACTGCGTTACTTAATAAAGTGCACAACCAGCAAAATAGCGAGTGAGGATGTGATGAGTTCCTCGTGCCTCCTTCCCTCCTTTCTGGCAGTGCTGTGCAAAGTAATGAGGGCCCTAAGCTCCAGCAGACTTCCTAATAACAAGCTTGAGGTTATTATTCAATGATTCGTGCTGCACCTCTGCCTGCTCACCTTGAACTACCTGTGTGTTATATTTCTGTTCAGAGCTGCCGGGTGAATGAACCCATAGGCTTGTGGCCAGAAGAATAGCACAAACTAAAATCACATGCACACACAACACACACACACACACACACACACACACACACACACACACACACACACACACACACACACACACACACACACACACACACACACACACACACACACACACACAAAAACAAACACACACACACACACACACACACACACACACTCACACTCACACACACTCACACACTCACACACACACACACACACACACACACACACACACACACACACACACACACACACACACACACACACACACACACACACACACACACACTCAAACACCTGAAAACCCACAGAAAAACACCATACCCCAGTGTAATTTCTCACTGTAGAGGCTAGACAAACAACCCGAAGGAACGTATAGAGGTAAAAACTCTGGGGGGTTTTAGACGTCATCAGTTAAGCTGAGTAACAGAAGGCAGAATAACATTATAATCCCCAATGAGGTTATATTTTATCCTTTGGGCATATTCTGCTCAGCATTCTTACCATAAACTTTGTAGCTGATAAGTCATTAAAGACAGATTTCAGACAAAGCGCCCTGTTATTCAGACATAATACCCACACCATTAGTTATTAGACAATTGGAGTTTGGAGAATACCTTGGACAGTGGCATTAAAAGGTCTCATATTTTACTATTTCTTTAAGAAATGAACATAATATTACCACAAAAGTGTGTCTGTTAATACTGGGTCTGGGGTAGCTCAGTGGTTAAGGTGTCGGGCTGCTGATCAGGGTTTATACCTCAGCTCTACCACGGTGCCACTGTTGTCTTCTTGAGCAAGGCCCTCAAGCCTCAAATGCCCACAGATATAATGAGATAACTGTACATAAAAAAAAGTAAATACTGCTGCTGAAATATCTAAAAACGGGACTCAGATAATGTGTTTTTTTTAATGCATCAAACTCCCTACAGTATATTTCTCTCTTGCTCCAAATGCATTGTTTCCCAGACTGAGAAAATATACTTATATGAGGTCACATTAGGGGGAAACTTGAGGTTTAAAAAGCCAGGAATGTTTTTTTTCTCTTACATTTCCTTTTTTTTTTTGTTCAGGCACACCAGAGACCCATCTGAATGTCTAAAAATGTCTAAAAAGTGAATTTTCCGTAATAGTGACCCCTTAAAGCTGTAAAATGCACTTTTGATTTTGAAGCATGACAGATTTAAACTTGTATTAGGCTGTCTAAAACACTTTGTTGTAAGCCATAGCAACGGTCAAATCTCACACAGACATTCAGTTTGAGTTTAACATTCAGTATTACATGTACTGTATAACAAGATAACCCTCTGAAAATCCAGTATTTACACTTAATTTCCGACAGTAGGTTTAGCTCCATTAAAATGAGCACGAATTACAAATGATCATTTTATTAATCAAATTTGACTAGAATTTGTATTATATTTTAGTAGAAAATATAATATTATACAAATATTTATACAAGCCTGAGAGGTTTGGAGACTGTGAGCTGTTAGGTCAAAATATGAAAAGTTGAAAGCGAGTGCACAGTATGAGGAAGAACAAAGGTATCATTTGGTGCTGCAGACTTATTTGCATAAAAACATGCGCGCAGTATGGATCTGTGCAATAATTTTTAAGCGACATGCTGCAATTTATTACAGATAATGAGTTAACGCTTGTCACTAATGAATCTTTAAATACTTTTGAGTTGATAAATAAATATTGGCGCACATCGTCTTAATGAGATCATTTGTGCAATTATTTGATGTTAGTCTGCAGTAGATAAATATGACCGAACACAAAATGTCAATTTTATAGTTAAATATTGCAGGTTCATCAAATCAAACTGTCATAATCATCAAATCAAATCTATACTGTATGTCAAAAAATAATTACAATGTGATTCAAATTTTGCAGCCTTAGTATAATTAGTCTATTAGCCTCAGTTTTCGTTATGTGAAAGTAAATTAACCTTTTAATAGTAACTTATAACTGTTGTCCACATATAAGTGTATGTGTATGTCCACACTATTAATGCATCTCTTACATTCTTTCGTGATATTTGTTTTTATCACCGTGCCAAACCTGAAACCCGTTTACTTCTTATCAGCCACAAGTCCTTATTGTAAAGATAAACTATTATCCACTATACAGGTTTTACTGACATATTAAAGTTTTATTTAAGATGATGTCGGAATCTGTGGTTGATGTATTGACCTTGGATTTAATGTGTCACTAATGTTTTACCTAAATCACTAAAAACCCAATGGATGGGTTCAAAGGTCAGGATTTTTGTTCCACAGATGATTTAGAGAGAGGTTTCATGAGGCTTGTGGAATAATGGAGCTCATGCTAGATTTATCGACTATTTGTGAACCTTTCTAGCCCTGGCTTTTTCACAGTGACACATCTGTCCTGAGTCATTACCGCATTTTCAATGACACCTGAGCCGCCACACTTTGTCTGTAGGTGGCTGTTATTAGGACGCTGTCTCACCAGTACAAACACACTGGTTCTGTTTAACTGTAAACAGAGGTAGAAAATACTTAAATAAGAGCTTATTTCGATATATATTTAAACTTCAGTTGAGAATTACTGAAATTGTACGGAGCCTCTCCGGTGACACTGGGCGAAAATAAATATTCCGTAGCCACTACTTACTAAGGCATGGAAACAAGTCCCCCAACCCCCCCCCCCTCTGATGTCACTTAATGTGATGTCACTCAATATAATGTCAAACAGAATGTTATTAACCACTTTTCATTTCAGCATAGATTTAAGGCGTCGTCATAGCTGACTTTTTGGGATATTTAAAATCCCTCTGCACCTTTGCATCCTTAATGTCTTGTGATTACATAGGCCTGGTTTGTTGGCGACCGTAAAAATCCCTTAGGACATCAAAATCATGAAATCAGCACTATATGACATTAGCACTTTCAGACATCAGCACTATCATAGCAATGATGATACAATAGCCATGATGTCATGATGTGCTGATGTCATAGTGCTCGGGCCCTAATAATCATGCATGGCCACGGGGAGTAGTTCACATGTTCCAGGTAAAAAGGTAAAAGGTCACTAAACACGTTTACTTTTACTTTATACAATACGGCATACAATACAATATCTGTACTTGCTAGTTCACTACATTTCGGCATGCCGTTGTGTTACATAACCACAGTGGTGTGAAGTATTTAAAGCAGTAATATTGCCACCTACCGACTGTTATACTGTACATAAATGCATAACTTGCTTTTCCTTCATGAAACACTTAATCATGTAGCAGGTGTTTGAAATCCGAAGCAATTGCAGACAGTCGGGACGTACACACACAGTGAGAGAGACTTTTAGTACTGCATAAATTAAAGGATGGCCTGATCTCATATACACTTGGTACATTTGATACTTTTGAAGGTACTTTTGTACTTTTACTCAAGTAGAATTATAAATGGAGGACGTCTACTTTTACTTGATAATTAATATTTTCCCCTGGGTGTTTACTTCTACTTCTACTCAAGTGAAAGTTTTGTGCGTTTAAGTTGTTTAGTGTAAAAAAAGAATTGTATTACTTTACATAAAGGTATGATGAAGAAGTAAATAAGGAATAAAAACCGGTTTTCATGATCTTTTACGTTTTCATACACAGTGCAGAGTGTAGAATCGCTTTGTACATTTCAGTTGCGTTCAACACGCAACTGATGATTCACGGTGTAATTCACTGTTAGACACAAACACGACTGTAATATGTAATGTGGTGTACATATTTTTTTAAACAATCCTAGAAAATAGTGGAAAATTATAAACGACATAACAAGCATAATTTGTAACGATGGGTCACTGACTACCATGATCACATACCATGGGAACATACTACCAACAAATCCATCAAAAATAGAATCCTGCAAATAGTATCCGAAGACTAACACTGGCTGCTTCATATATACTGTACATTGTAAAACAAACCAATCAGGAAGCAGGTAGCTGTAAACCAGACAGCACTGCTTGTAAATTAGTGATGTATTGCATGGGTCAATAGATCCCTTCTCTCCACAGGTAAAAGAGTGTGTTAGTGTGTGAATGCAACCTGGACAGGGTCAGACTGAGGGTCTGCCTTTGTGTTACAACCGGGTATTGATCCTGACTTCTTTCAGCACATCCTTCCCTTTCATTCTCCTCCTTCTCTCATCATTAAGAATGCGAAGGCAGTCAAGGTTTGGGGAACAAAGGGCTGACAAGCAGCACTAAAAGGTTACTTGTTATCATAGAAGGAAGACAGATGGTATACTGTACAGTATATGTATGGTTAACTGTTACGAATAAAAAAAAAATGTAAAAGAAACAGATAAATCACATGTACTTGGTTCAATACCGTATATACTGGATCCGTTTCTTGTACAATCTTTTTCTTTTTGCACGTGAAGCGAAATGTTGCAGTTCCTCTGTGATCCTACAGGTGGTGCACTCTAAACTCTTCACACATTTTCAGTTTCGTATATATTATACATCTTGTAAGAATATCTGTCTGTAGTACAGTACTTACTACAAAATGTGCAAAATGTGACACCGAAACCCAAAATTGCTTTTCATCCAAATACAGTACTTAAATGAAACAACCCTTCCTAGGTGGATTCAGTCCAGTATATTATTACAGTAGATTGATATTATTAACTATAGCCTAAATAACAGTTTCTTGTATTGGAAAGACATTAATGCCTCGAAAAATATTAAGCTTACTTCCTCGCTCCCTTTTACTGATGCGCCAGCATCAGCATAATGTACTTATTCTCTTAAAATTGTTCCGATACTTCTGAACTGCACTAACTTTACATAGTACAGCCGGACACACACTACACAGTCCCTCTTCCCCTTTGTTTCAAAGTGGGTGTCACTGAACGCTGATGAGATAATCAAGTGGAACTATCTTTCTGGTCGCAAAAGGAAACACCATGAGAGTGAACTTCGGGTATACGGTAGCAATCAGGACAGCTTGTGTTTTCTCTCCTGTAAGCTTAATGTCAGCAAGTAAAAGTAAAGTTAAGGTGATGCGCTAGTTTGCACTGCTTATGGTTTTAGTCTGTCTGGTTCGCTTGGCCAGCTTAGCAGGGCATCTCATTGTTTGTCTGAGTCTTGTGTTTTTGACAGCGACTGTGTTTTTTCTGTGACAGTAGTGACAAGCGTGGAAGTAAAATACACGTATTTATTATATCTGATGAATGCAAACCTCAACCTCCAGCTAAGAAGGTAGACGCGTCAGACATGAAAATGTGTTTATACGCGCGCGTGCGCACAGAATGAGACTCGTGTGTCTACATACAGTAGCTGAACAGAAGTGCAGAATTTGATCAGTTAGAAGTCTTCCTGTAAACTATTTCTTTTTCATAGTTCCTGTTGTGACTTGATCAATAAGGGTGTGTTACTATAACTGTTTATGAGCAGTTGCCATGGTACTGCAGGATTTGTATTCAAATGCTCAGATAGGTACTGTAATAATCTTTTCATGTCATGGCTTTCCTAAAAAGAACAAATGCATCAACAGTCAGTTGCGGGAGATTTCAGTCTCCAGGCTGATGTTTGGACTAGCAGTGTCAGCACTGTGTACCTCATCAGTTTAACTGCGCAGTGGATAGATAAGGATATTCCACTGCAGGAATCACTCCACATGCAGAAGAGTTTCAGGCTTCACACTCTGGCAATGCAATAGCAGGTGCATTTGATGCGTGGCTTGTTCGCGTTGTGCTCTTGCACAGTGTCAGATACCAGATACTGAGCTGGGTACTCGGTATCCGCAAATATCTAAATGGAAGTCCGACCAAAAGTGTTATTCCTAGTCACATTGGTATGTATGTATGTATGTACGTATCTATCTATCTATCTATCTATCTATCTATCTATCTATCTATCTATCTATCTATCTATCCATCCTGTCTGTCTCTCTGTCAGTTCTTGGAAGTGGCAGTTTCAGGGCAGGATGTTAAGCTTATTTGTGGCACAACACGTCAGGAGCACACACAGTACCAGCAGCTTGTGTGGATGAAAACGGATCTGAGAGCAGATGTCACAAGAAGTGTGTGCAGAGGGGAAATAATCTGCTGGGAAAATTCAATACATTTCGCTGAGGCTGGTGAAGTATGTGGAGTTTTGTTTGATCAACTCAAAACCAAACAAAAAAAAAAATAATGAAGAAAAGCACTCAGCATTTATTAGAACACACAGGACAGCTCTGTAATAATCCAGCAAAGCTGCATGAGTAAGAGTGCCCTTATTGTGAATATCGGCTGTAATTTTCACCCTAGGCACGAGGCTACATGCCGGGTGTTGCGTTTTACACATTGTAGACACGGGTGAACCAATTTTGGTTTACTTTTGCTCTGTCAGTGAAAACGGTTCCAAAAGGAACCCCAGTGTTTTGCAATGTAAAGGATGATTAATGGTTCTGCATCAAGTCTTGCAGTGTACACTAGCGGCATAGCCTGATGTGCACCTCCCTAGAACTACACGACTACCCGACTGCGATCGGTCCATCTGGTAGCATTGCATTTCCAGCTTCTTCTACGCTTCCATTTTTGAATGTCGTACTGACGATCTCCTCTAACATCAAAAAGTAACTGTTGTTCAACATCTGTTGGCTGCAACTCCAACAAATACCGCTATACCTCTGTACCGCTTTATCCTTTATTCAGGGTCGCTTGGGGCCTGGAGCCTATCCTAGGAGACTTAGGGCACACACGCACATACACACATTATGGGCAATTTGGGAACGCCAATTAGCCTAATCTGCATGTTGTTGGACTGTGGAAGGAAACCAGAGTGGAAACCCACCAAACACGGGGAGAACTCCATGCACATGCGCACAGAGACAGTAATTAACCCAGGCCGGGATTCAACCCCAGACCCTTGAGGTGCAGTGCGACATTGCTAACCACCACACCACCGTGCCGCACTTCTATGTTCATTCACACTAAATAAGTCATCAGAGATTGGCAAAGACACTTAGCACAGTGGCTTAGAAACGCCACTGCCAACTAGTGGTTTGACCATGTAATTGCAGAGCAATACAGACACACCAGCACATATACTGTATAGCCTACACCGTAGGCACCAAACTATAGATCAACTTTAACGCCAAACTAAGGGTTTTAATTGAATGAATAATTGTATTTTTTAGAAATAGAGGATAAAACGATTCAGTGGCATATCACTTATTTTGTGTGGCAAGTCATGTATTGCCACACTGACTACAAATTAAAAAAAAAAACACATTTTGTTTGCATTTAAGATGGTAAAAACTCTGAAATGTCTCTATAATGCTACAGAATTAATACTCTAACTCTTCACACACTGACAAACAGCACCTACAGTGGTACTGTACGAGCTAATTATTTGCTAAGGTTGTTTAGAACTATAATGAAATCTTAAAAAAATTAAATAGATAAATCGAATAATATCATATATTTTAATATTGGATATATCATGATTCAAAACGGTAATACAAATTGAATGGGCACCGATATGATTATATCGGGTGATCCCTGGAGATTCTCATCCTTAGTAATTACCTTTAGCAAATACATGCAAGTGTAAAGCAATAAAATGTCCTGGTGTAATTGCACTAAATATCAGCACTTCTGAGACGCTACTTAACCAATCAAATTAGTAGACGGAAAATATCTGGTATATGAACATTGTAAGTTTTTTTTTTCATTTTCCTGATTTAGGATTTGCTTCAATATAGTAAGTACTGTACAGTATGTTATTTTTTTTTTTTTTTTTTTTTAAGAAAATCTATATATTTTTCAAAAATATTTCTGAATGTGAATGTGTTTCCGCACGTGCGCACATCTGACTTGCATTCCCGTATTCGAAGCGTGAGTGTTCCACTGGTGTGTGGGAGTCATCTTTGCACAGGACTCAGGCTTGTTCCTCAATTACCAAAAGAGTTTACACAGGGTTTGAAACAGCCTGGCTGCAAGTCCAAATCAATTACCGAACAATATGAATCAAACCGGCATTGTCTGGGATCCTTCCATCCTGCTTTCTCTTTCCTTAATGAAACGATATGTAATATTGATTTTATGCCTCACAATTTACATAAAAGTTTAAGTAGATGAAAGTTGATTTAATTGTATATAAAAATGGTGTTTGTGCCATTAAGTGGCTCTGTCAAGTATTATCACTCGATTAGTTTATGTATATGACTAAACGTCGCAGTTAATTTTGTTTGCAAAGTGCATTTATTCCTATTATCACTTAGACTCTAACAAGCTGTTTGCACAAACCGTAAAAGGAAACAAACTATCTTGCACTTCATGACACGTGTAATCAAACAGCTGTTGACATCTGCAGATGGGTTTCATTTCTCCTATTTATAGCCACTCTGCTCATGACACCATTTTCCTTATATTTTTTGCAATATATTTATAGAATTTCCTTAGTGAAGTATTGGTGCTAATAATTTTTTATGTTATGCATATAATACGGAACATGTCTGTGCCAAAGAAGCTACTTCTGAAGTTTATGCAACAAGGAAGGAAGTGACTAATCATGCTTCCCTAAAATGTTAAGTTGCTAACTTGGAGAGATGATTTTTACTGTATATGTGTCTCAAAAATGGCCATGTTCAGCATTATACTGTCTCGCTTCATATAATAATAATTTAAAATGCAAATTGTTCATATTTCTTTATGATAGTGATACTGAAATTGGTGCATGTTTCTAGAAGCATATGACCTGTAATAATTGTTGCTTTAATTAAAGTATTGAAGCAATTTAGTGTCAAACCATGTCAAATTAATGTTGCAATATTTTAACATTTAGCATTTTAGAATAATAGAATTTTTCATGTTTGTCTTATCATATGAAATCTAAATATTTACAAAAAAGAAGCATGCATTTGGAGATTAGAAGCATTAAGTATTAGGAAAAATGGTGTAAAATTCACTTTTTCACTTAGCTGAGACACATTTTAGCACCAATACCATGTTTTGGCCGATTGCATAAATTTAATTATTATTGTAATTATGCTAAAAAAAAAAATCTAGAATGTTCTTAAAAACAAGAATTCACATTTGTCCCAATACTTTTGACCACCTCTGTAATTTTATTTCTAGTGTAGATTTTGGTTTTGGGTCTAGACTACATTCATAGAAAGCATTTCAACAGCCTGTCATACTGCGCGTATGTGTGTGTGAGACCAAGAAAATATGACCATGAATTTGTGTGATCCTGAGAAACAGCAAAGCGTACTGTCCTGAAGCTCTTCTTGTTTCTACAGATGTAAAATTTACCTTACAGCTTTTCCTCTGGCTGCTGCTCTGCACTGACACTCAACATGCCTGACGAAAATGCTTATCAAACAATCCCTCACTTCACCATATCAACAGTTACACGAAAACCCTTTTATGTGTGGCTTGGTTGTTACCACACAAACCGTGACGCTCTCGTACCAAGCGCTGCGATTTGATTTACAGCAGGACGACTGTCAGATCAGCTGTGATAGAAAATGAATTAACAGCTTCCGACTAATCGTAATTGTGAATTCAGCATTGCAGTGGTTATTACATGCCTTGTTAAACAAAACATGCCGTCTTGAACAGACTGATATAATTACTGAAAATATAGTTGAATAAGAAGCTGATAATCTAACAGCATCCTCACACTGAGTGAAAAATCCTAATGGCGACAGCAGATGGGTTTCATGTTGCATGCGCTTTCACGCGCATTACCATTTTCAAGCTAAGAATCAATGCTTGTTATAAAATAAATAAATCATCGATTAATTATTTTGAACATAAACATGTTGGAAATGACGAAGCATGTGCATGTTTGTGCATTTAGTGATTAGAGCTGATATATAAGCCAGTGTTGTGGTCAGCTAGTGTACGGACGACTGCATCGTTACGTAACGTTTAAATGGCTACACCAGCTGCACAATGGAGCACTTAGAGAGATAGTGAGATATCTGCCTCACATCATAAAGCAGCTGGATCATGTGACTCTAATTTTATTCTATGGCAACCGGGTCAGCCCTCTCCTACATTCAGCAACATATGTGTTTTGCTAATTACTTTTTTTAATGTACTGTTTTGCTAACAAGAAGGAGGCCTGTGCCGTCCATGGACACACACACACACACACACACTCATACTGTACATACTGTACAGTACACAACTTCAAAGGATAGGTACAGATTAGTTAAAAGTGATTATTTTCATGCTATTGTGTATTAAAGCTCTTTAATTGGATTAATTAGCTGATTTGATTAATTAGCTGATTAACTAGCCATGCTTTTATGTTTTAATTAAATGCCCATTTTCTTGATTTTCACTTACTGAATCATGCTTTTTTTTCTCCCTTTTCATAAGCTAAGATCTGATCACATGTATAGTTTATGAAGAAACCTGCTCAAAGACTGTAAAAACAATAATTAACAAATTAATACATTTATTAAATATAAGTCAACCTACAGTATAATTCTTTATTAAAACAGTCGGATTGTGAATATTAGGGCAGTAATTGGGATTTAAGATCGTTAACCGAAAAAAGATAAATTCCTCTGCTAGATGTTTTTGCTGGAAAATAATCTTACATTTTCTTCTAAGTATAAAAGTGCATATAAAATATTTACACTCTGGCCATGTATAATGCTTGCCCTTATTAAAACTTGGGCTCTGAAGCTGACTCTCGTATTCGACTTTGCTGCTTACAATCTATATCGCTCTGACACGTCCATGTGCTGAAACAGTGTGATGCAAGGTTTTAGGATAGGATTCGTTCCTTCTTTCCTGCATCTCTTCTTACAAGAACAAAAGAATCTCACGCCCCCAGGCCGTCCTCGCCCCGCTTCGTTCTGTGCAATATGTGTGAAATGTGCTGCTGTAAAGACAGCCAGCCACTGTAAATTTGATTCCTTAAAAAAAAAAAAAGAAAATTTGATTCAATAAAAAAAAAAAAAAAAGAAAATAAGATTTGGTCAGAATGGAACAGCTCTGACGCTGCCTACTGTATCAGAGTAAATCCAAACAGATGTTTGGAGCCCCGTGGCATGAAAGGAAAGCTCATAATTACTCACGCAGTGGTGGGAACGTATATGCTGATGAGTTTATTTGCAGTTTATTTTCTCTGCGGCAAAGTGGAAGGATGCTCCCGCTCATCACCGTCATCGTCTGCAGCGGGGATCAGAACAGAAGCTTTCTCGAATCGAACTCTTTGTGGTTGAAAATGAAAAAGACAGATTTCTGGAACAGAGGAGCAACAGAAGACATGTTGCTCCAGTTGCAGTACACTGGATGCTAGGTTGCATTCACATCTTTAGCTTGCCGCCGTTTGTAATGGTTTGATCTATAAGGAATCATGCTTGCTTATGAATTGTATCCCTGCGTTGCAGAGTCTAAAACTATTGCTCCTCTACCTGACATGCCTGAAAAGTTTGCACCAGAAATAGAACAGTGCTGTGCAATTTTGTGCAAATCAAACACATTCAGCTGGTAACAGCACTGCAAGTTTCACCAGCTATGTGTCTCAGGAACTGTGAGTAGGAACAAATACTGTATGTTGGGAAAAAAAAAAAAAAAAAAGGGTTCGACATTGAGGGGAATAAAAAGGAAAGCATAGCACCATTCCTCACTCCTGGTGGTGGGCATGAGATCGTTTAAACTTTGCTCGGATTTATCACAGGTGCAAACACTCTAATGGCCCTGTCCCAAATTCTGCACTAGCAGCATTGTGGATTTCATTTGCATCTGCCAAGTAGGTTCAGAAGGCCATAGGGTGACCCATTTCTCATGTTAGGCTTCAAAAAGTGCTCATCAGTGCCCTCTGTACACCATGCAGTGATGCTTGCAATTAAACCGAGTCCGCAGCCGTCTCCGAAACCTTTGAGGGCCGACGGCCAAAAATAGATTCCTTATTAATTTAAATAGATAAGGAAATAGATTCCTTATTAATTTACATCGTTATTAGCCAGCGTTGGAGTAATATGAAGGTGAATAGTGTTAAAATGATCTAACCAAGTGTGATCAGTTCCCTAATTCATCTTTAAAGCCTTCACTTTGATTTATAAGGAGCTACGTCATGCAAGCAGCTGACTTTCCACTACCATGATGCATCATTCAGATTTGTAGAGTGAGATCTCGTGGGAATGTTCTTTTTTTTTTCGTGGAAATGAGAACATTATTAATTTGTTTCCAAATGGAAACAATGGAAACAGTTTAAAAGGTAATTGGTCATCAGAAGCACGTACTGTATCTCCATGTCCGTATTCGAATCGTCACACTCGTTCGAGCATCATTTCGTGACTTTCCAGGAGCAAACATAGAAGCACCTCAGTAAACTCGAGCAAAACCAAATCCTGAAGATCATAAATGCTCACTTTTGTATCTTTGCAGCCCTGACATGAGACGCTATTTATAATAATCTCCTTTTTTTCTTCAGTTACGTGACAATGAAATGAATAATGAGAAATGAATTTAGTCCTCAACTCTGACGAGTTGTTCATTATTTTTCTTTAACAGCAGGAAACTAAAGGAAACTAATAAAGCCTTTTTACAGTAGTGTCTGCTGCAAGAAGTTTATATTAAGGCACTAAGGAATCATTTCTATAGCAACTATTTTGCCCAGGTTTTTTCGTAGGCTAGACGATCCGCAAAAACTGATGTTGATGTGGAGTTTTCTCTTTGTTTTGCAACAATCAGGTACAACAGCATTTTTGTTCTTATTCGATTTTAAAAGAGAAAAAAACAGAGAGGCTGGAAAGCGAACAAGCTATACACCGATCATCCACAACACCACATAAGACCACAACCAGGTGAATTGAATAACATGATTATCAATTATATACCAGTAAACAGTACCAGGATCCCGGGCACCCAAGCCTCACCCATGCCTGTGAGGGCCAAAGACCACCAGGCCGATCTCACACACTTTTTTCAGCATAAATTGCTAAAAAAAAAAAAGTTAAGGCTGCCTATGACAGAACACCCTGCTGCGTACAGCCTCAGCAAAATCCCCAGATCGAAATTTGTTTGAGTACCCATGAGTATCCTCTGGACAAACAGGTCTGATCCACGGAGGCCCCACGCTGCAACCCAGAGTGCCCAAAGGATCTGCTTCTACTGTAACGTCAGACCCCACAGCACACCCCAAAGGCCCTGCGGAGCTGCATATACAGTGTACAGTGGTACCTCGGCATACGAATGCCCTGCCTTAAGAATTTTCACCTTAAGAAATGAAATTTTGCAAGAAATTTGCCTCGGCATGATAAGGATTTGAGCATCTGCTCGGACGACCGAACGGGGCTGAACTGAACGCAACTTGCACCTAAGTTTGTGTATATCGTTTTTGCATGAGTGGAAAGCCAAGCAAAGCAAGTTTACACATTTTGTGCAAGATTAAGTAAGTAAGGACATACAGGCAACATCGTTGGTCCCAGTAATGTCATCAAGGACGGCAGCAAGAAGAAAAACAGCCACTTTCAGTTTTGTTCGCAAAGCAGCCATTTCTATTCTCAACTTATGTGTTTGGATTAACCTTCACGTGCTTGGCAGACTTGTTAAACTATTCTGAGACTAAAGTGCATTTTATTTACACACAGTAGATATGGTGCATATCCTTTCATTGAAATCAGACAAACTACCTCAACGGCATCCGAAAAAACATACCGTTACTCCGATGAATTTATATGTTGTGCAATTTCCAACATAAAGAGAAATGATTTTGTTGAAGAATTTACCGGCACAATTTATCGGTCAACCTGACTCAGAGGTGGATGCCAACTTAAGGAGCTTTTAATAAACGAATCGACGACTGGGTCATGATCTGTGTGCAGTCTTTCCAGGAGGAAAACACACCATATTAATGACGGCTTGAAATATATGAGTGCTCGGGAAATGCTGCGAGAGATTCGCCCACTACCACGTAGGTTAAAAACATGCTGGCAGATAAGTCCTTGACAATTCACTTC
The DNA here is from genome assembly GCA_011419295.1 of Clarias macrocephalus. Taxonomy (NCBI): domain Eukaryota; kingdom Metazoa; phylum Chordata; class Actinopteri; order Siluriformes; family Clariidae; genus Clarias; species Clarias macrocephalus. The sequence continues at coordinate 198,783 of JAAGKR010000381.1, forward strand.
CCGACTCTGCACAGATTCGCCGCTCCACATGGCATTCGCTCCACATGGGGAACTCTACATCACTACGGACAAAATTAGATACAAATGCACCACACTACTGAGACTTTGAACCCCGTTAAGCACTAAGATAATCCTTCAGCGCTCCAGAGCACACGGGCCATCCACCAATCCCTCAAACCTCCTGATGAGTGTTATCTGATCAATTAGTTCCAGTGCCATTATACCTCACTAAAGCCTTCAGGTGGAGTGAACATCATGCAGAAACGCTGCTGGCTGGATGTCTTAAGCTCACCCTTAAAGTCCTTATAAAAGGGGTGAGAATAAACGGATGCTCGTACATGTCCCGGTTATGCGTTAATAAATTCTAGCAGTCCAGTCTTATTCCCAGATTTCCTCCGGGGCGCTGAGGGTAAATATAAAGACACCTGAATTATGCAAGTTGAGCATGTAAATGTCACAGCTAAGTTCAGCACTTCTTCCATTGTTTCACTGGCATTTTCAATATGTTTTATGTATTTTATAATTAGTCAGGATCCCCAGAGGCCATGGAGGTACGGGCCGGAGCATCCGTCTAAGATGTCACTGCTCGAGCACAGGGTTTCATTTAAAAGGCAAATTTGAAGCAAGAATTCTGCCAAGATATTTTAGTACAAAAAAAACGTCCCTAAATTACTTCACTCCTCTCCTTCCCCTTCCAAAAGATAAAGGAAAGCGCTCAATTAGCGCTCGTGGCACGGATTCTGGAAGCCGCGCGGATTTGCACTGTGGTTAACGCTCGGTGGAATTAGCATCAGTCTTGCTTTTTTTCTTCTTTTCGGGATGGCAGACAACACGCAGAGCCGAGATAAAGTAACGCCAGCAGGAGGAACGTGGAAGTGACGCCATTATAAGAGGCTGCGATAGATTGATAGATAGATGAAGAGACCGGCAGAAAGAAAGATGATTTGGCTTGAAAAGAGCTGCTTTAGCAACTGTGAGACAACCGTCTTCTATGCTCCTCAGCAGATGAATGCAATTTGCTTCTTTTCCAACATAATCAGCTGTGAAAGAGGAAGTGCTCTGAACTCAACCTTGGGAGTGCCAGAAACAAAGAGATGCACATGAGGTGTTGCTTCAGCCATTATTGAAATGTTTGTTTACAGAGACATACATAATGCTTTCACAGGACCCCCTTCACATCTCACACGAATGTATACATAAGAGCATTTTATACAGTACGTGTCTGTGTGTGTGTGTGTGTGTGTGTGTGTGTGTAAAGCGTAAAGTGTGCCTGCAAAGCATTTCTATATGTATCTCATGGACGTACCCAGAGCAGTCTTTACAAACATTTTGGGTAAATGAGCACTTTATGAAGCTTGGTTACAGTGGGCACTAAAATGCACCGTGCGTTCAAGTCAAACTGGGACTTTTAGATTAACAAAAGCAAAGCTATGAAAGTAAAAACTCACTTTATTTCTCTATAGAAACCCCTGCTACAATAATGCACTCATCTCAGCGTTTCACTAGTGCTTGGATACCATTAAGATAGAAAGGATGCTGGAGCCATGATCGGACTTTCTGCTGCACATCTGCACAACGCTGGCCTCCCAGGAATGGTGGAAATGTCTCGGAGTGAGGTCAGGACTGTATGGGGGATGTGGCGATAACTCCCAGTTGTTCACAAGAACAGCTGCATGCATGTATGCTCTGAGCCACCTAGGCTGGGATCGTCATTCATTCTTACTTAAACTCATAATCACTGCGTAAAGCCTCGTTGCAATTTTCCTAAATTGAATAAGTTCCACGTTATCCTGTGATTAAATCCTGAGATCTAACATGTGTTGGAATTATTTAACTACATCAAAAACGAATGCGATCTTGAACCATAAATGTCTATCAGCACGCTTTAAACTAGTAAACTCGGACTGTATCTGGCAGTGGTGTTGGAACGGAATGATATTAACGCCACTTTCTCTTAATGACCGAGAAAGGCACTTTGTTAGCAGGGGCTCTGTTTTAGTTTGACAAATAGGGTGGCATTTAGGGAACCTGGAGCAGCGTTGCAGGACTTGATCAATGTTATCAGCACAGTAATGTAGTTCATCATGGACACTTTCTTTCTCAAAGACACACACACACACACACACACACACACACACACACACACATATACACAGACACAGTCTCTCTTTCTCTTTCTCTTCAGTTCTTTTGTGTTCATTATTGCTCTGTCTGCATTTACTGCACTCAGGATCCTTTGCGTATATTAGTGTAAACTGTAGATGCACACCACACAGTTTAATTTCATAAAAGCCGTGTTCAGAGAAAGAAGCTTCTGTACAGCAGGATCTAATCTGTAAATGTATTTCTCATTAAATAACCGAGTGCATACTCTTTAACTGTTACTCTACAAAGACGAGATAATTCAGTCTCCCTTTCGAAACCATGCTTTTATTACAGAAGCGCGGAAGCACCGGACGAAAAACAAAAACAACGGTGTAAAGGGAATGGAAAAGGTCTGAAGGAGGATCGGAATGAAATATGTAAGGGAGAGCATGAAGAGGAATGGAATAGTGAGGAATTCGATTAGTGAGAGGATTGCTGGGCACAGAGCAAGGAGAGGCAGCAGAGTTTAAAAAAAAAAAAAGGTGGAAGACGGAGATTTTACAGAGAAATGAGGATATTTAGGTTTCATGTAGCGGTACTGCCACTGAAAAGGGGAAAGAAGATGTTTTTATATATACATAAGCATCATCTCTGGATATCCATTGGCCTCAGGCAGCGTTCTGAATTGTGCAGGGATTGACTATTCTGAGCAAATAGAACAAATGACACATGCAGGTTTGTACTGGGTTAGAAATGCCTCGGATTTGGATCCAGCCTTGCCACTTGCACACTAATTGCTTCTTTTTCCTAAACCCACATTAGTATCTTGCTCCACTTCCAAAGGACTGCAAGGTAGTTCATACATCATTAAGAATCCAGCCGCACATCTGGTCCCAGTGAAATTAATTTTCATTGTAAATTTGGTAAAGACAAGGAAACAATGTCAGGGAATATTGATGGTCCCAGATCCCTCCCCATTATAATATGTGCATGAGTGCATTAGAGTGTACATCACTCTCTCCGATCCGATCCCATGTTGCATTGCTGAGTCTACCATTCACTATTTAATATTTGGCTCATGATAGGTCCTTTGACTTTTCAACTTGTTTATTTTTTTTTCCCAACGAGTGAACTATTGAATAATTGAGTATTTACCCAGGCTCAAAAACTCTTCTATAAAAGTCATTCTGAAAAAAAAAAAAAAAAAACCCAGACATTCATATTACAAAGTTCTACAAAAATGCAGAAAATGAAAGAAAATCTATAAACGCTGTCTTTTTCTCCTAATTTCCTTGTACAGTACTTACTGTAATTAATTAATGAATTAATTAGAGCAAGACTTTGCTTTTTGCTCAGTTTATTTTTCTTATTAAAATACTATTTTGAATAATAAGAATATATATGGTGGCACGTTGGCTTAGTGGTTAGCACTATCCCCTTGCACCGTTCTGAAATTGCCCGTAGTTGTTGACCAGAGGTCCTACCACGGTTGTAAAAATTGGATAAATACACTAGTCAGCATTGGCCTACACGGTCCCTAGTTAGGATACAGAGGATTATATATATATATAGTAGTGAGGAATTCGATTAGTGTAATATAATATTAATAACATAATCATAATCATAATGTTATCATATATAACATACAGCAATACATTTATATTTATACAAGTTTTTCAAAAAGTAAGTATGTATACATTTTTATGGCCTACTCTCTCTATCCTATACTGTATATATATATAGAGAGAGTTATCCCCAAAAATGAAATTTTTTGATCCAATAGTGATCTGCCTGACATCACGCTCACTTTCTTCACCTTTTTTTCTCTGGTTCCAGGTCAGGCAGGATTGGCAGAAGAATGCTGGTCCCAGGCATCCAGGGGCAGGATGGCGTCGTGTTGGCAGAGCGCTCTGGGTGTTAGATGGTTCCTCTTGATGCTTGTGTGGCGCTGGGCACCTCTGGGTGCTCTAAGCTGGCTCTTAGCCTCAGCTGAGCGCCCTGAGTCTTTGTCTTTCTCCCCTCTGCCTGGCAAGGCAAGTGTGGCTCAGCTGGACTGGCTGCTGTCTGACAAGGGTCCCTTTCACCGGTGCCCGGAGTACACTGAGTTCAAGGAGCGCTTTCAGCAGGGTTTCTCAACACGTTACAAGATCTACAGGTACGGACTAGCCATGTTTCAAACAGCAAGAAAAAAACAAAACAGTTTTCAATATAGAAAAACAGAACAAAATATACAGTAAGCTATACATTCTGCTTTAAGAGTTCAACTTTTAAAAAAATATTTAATAATACTTCCACAAAAACATTCTGGAGTAGTACAATGTGATTTTTAAAATATTTGCTGGGTTTGATATTTGCATTAGTTAGCCTTATGTAAGAAATCCCTCTACTGACTTATGTGTTGCATCATGGGCCTAGAGACACACCATTCCCTGCTGTGGTCTATGTATGTGTATATGCATAGAATGGCATTAAAAATTGATTTGCATTTATTTGCCAAGGAGGAAACAATTTTTTAAGAGATCTGTTTGAAAGAAAAAAATATTACAAATAATAAGAATTATAATATAAATAACTGCACCATACATAATAAATAGCATTAACTTAATTAGAAAGTATTTGGCCAACACAAGCTACAAGAACAGCTTCATTGCACATTGGCGTAGATTTTAGGAGTCCCTTGAGCTGAACTGTACAGATAAATATTCGTTCAAAATATATTCACTCTGTTTGTGCTTTGAAGTTGTTGTCATCCATGCATTCATTCCATGAAGATATTTAGTAAGACTATTGGGGGGATATAGGGGCATACGTGGACAGATAAAGCTGCATATTATGTGCGTGACAGTGAAAATGTATATCATGATGGTGAATGAGTTTGCCATGAGGGAGGTGGTAAATGATAATGATGAAGAGTGGCCCCAGTAACGAACCCTGTGGGTTCCCCTGCTTGACATATAGGTTTGTATGTGTCCTATCATTGATACACAGTGCCATGGATTCCAACATGTTTCATGAAGGCTGCACTGAGGTCAGGAAGGATGAGGATTCAGTATATTCCTTACAGTGACTAAGGGGACAAGTCGACCCAAACCATGCCATCAAAATGCCGCATACAGAATGTTGTGACCCATCTCTACATAGAAAAATCTTTCCAAGGCTGTGGCACTCGTGTCATAAAATGTGCCATGTAAATATAAGGATAGGTGCAAGCTCCTGACATAAATAGGCCAGACCTCACACAGCTTCTCCCTCATGTACTGCACTGACTAATACAAGTGACATTTAGATTCATTTTCATGGTCTTCTCAACACCAGAATGAATCCTGCTAATGTGCAAAAACTATGGGTATATAATCTTAAATTGGCCAATCATCAGATTGCTATTAGGAGAAATGCATAACAATATCCATCTATTCATTCATTATGTATTACATTATCAGTGGTGGCCAAAAGTATTAACATATACCATATTATGCATATGTACGCATAATTATGTTAGTTAATTAGTCCTAGCCTATCTGGCTAAAGAGTTGCGTTTAAATAACTGAAAAACTAGTGAAAAACTAGCTATGTGGCAATGCTTCTAAAAGCTTCTGGAGCCATGTCCTGGGTCATCTCCAGACCTAATCCCAATGCAAAACTGTGGGACACTAGTGAAGAAGGCAGCAGCAGTCAACAGTCTGTCTTCTGTACATGATTTACAGGAAACTATCAAATAGACATAGATTGAGTGACACCAGAGGCTAGCAGACGTTTTCTTCACTCTATGCCTAGCTGGATCCAGCAGATTTTGAAGAATAAGGGACTTCCAAAAAATGTTGATTGTTGTAGAGCAATTGTATAGATAAAAAATTATTTTTTATCTATACAATTATTATTGTTGTATCTTCATTAGCATTCATTTAAAAAAAATGTCAATGGAATGTCGGTAGAACCTTAAATTTAGCTTTTTTCTTGATACTTTTGGCCACCACTGTATACCACTTATCTTGTGTAGCATTGTGGGAATGCTTATCAAAGCAGGGACCACCAGCAAATTGGAAATAATATACTGACATCCGAGGTTGTTTTACCTGCAAAAGCCAACATAAACGCACCATAACTTTAGCGATAAATGTTGTAGTCATCAGATCTCTTGGAAGAACTGAATTAGCTTTCTTTCAATGTTCCTCGATGTTGCTATCCAGAGCGAGATAGCGTCAAGGTATCAGCTCATATCTTCTACCAAGATGAGAATGTATTCTTGGATCTGGGCAGTGCAGGCAGAAGTTTTTCACCTCTGTTTTTAGACCCAGTCAGTGGAAGTGGTTGCAGATGTTCTCCACTCTGATGTTTATAATCAGGTGGCTGCCTAACAGGTAGCTGTGGGTCTGTGACATAATTGCATCTTCTTTGCTACAAATAGGTCAGAGTTCTGTCCTTGACACTGTGTGCAATAATACAGTGGCCCCCAGTTGACCACTCAGGATAAGGTTGGTCTTATTTGGGCACCCTACTGGCATACTTCATCTATCACAAGCAGCTGGCTCCAGCAATGTTACAGCACTTTTTATTCTTTTGCCCAATGTTGCCCTCCAAGGAGACCTTCTAGACATCACCATGCACGCAGGAACCCAGGAGGGTCCCACAAGGCTTGATTCCCTGGAGGGGCACCCAAGGCAGACCTTGTCATTCATGACCAAGACTGATGTGCCATTTAGGGTATTCTGGCAGGTTGGCAACTGAGATGGTGTTTGCAGGTGGAGTGTGTAGTCGACCATCAAGGAAAAATCAGTAGTGCATGTGTTCCTTCTCACCCTGGTTCTTCCTGATGGACTGTCAAAGCATCAAAGCACAGGAGTGAAACCCACATACCAAATGGACCTGGTTTTTCAATCCATAATGCTCTCAAAACCTTGTCCAGATACTTGTTCTCAATAGCCTCTTCAACGAACAGGTGGTGAGGGTTGAAGCCAATGCCGAGGCTGGTAACTCTAAATGAACTTCTACTCTGCAGCAGAGATACGTTTTGGTCTTACTTTCCTGTGATTGTCTTCATGAGAGCCAGTTTCATCATGGTGCTTGATGCACTTTTGCAAATGTACTTGACAAATATTTTCTTTCAAGAACTGTTACAGAACAGCGGACTGTTGTTGTTACTTAATGCTCTTATTACATATGTGTTATTCCATGGTTTATTCCTAATCCCAAGTATTGTTTTAGAATGTAAAAACTAAACAACTAAACAAAAAACACTTAATTAGAAGGTGTGTCCAGGCATATATATTGTAAGATCTTTGGGCCGAGGCGCACCACAAACACACAGACATGAGGTGAGGTCTTACGTTATATGAAAGGTTATTTTATTGGGGAAAAAGTGGATGGAGGGGGTTTTGAAGAGGTAGGGGGAAAGAAAAGGAGGAAAAGAGTAAGGATGTGCATGTGCAGTTGTGATGGCAGTGCCCAGCTGGCAGGTAGGCACTTGGCTGGCAAGCGAAAGCGGTGGCAGAGTGGCAGGCAAGGGCTCTCAGAGACAACGGTGCTCGCAGATTTCTCGACAGCACTTTCTACAGTCGCTTTCAGCATGGCCTCAGACGTGAGTCAAGCATGACACTCCGACGTCTCGGCAGCTTTCCTGACTGGGGATGGGGACCTTAATGTCGAGGCAGCGGCCTTTTCCCTTTCAGCGGCTAGGTCATGATGGCTGGCTTCCAAACGAAACTGAAAACATCGGTACAGCTCATGCACTCCTTCTGCGACTGTCTCTTTACCGGCAATCAAACAGCGGTGTACAGTTCGCCTGCCTTTAAATTCCCTGGGGCAATGTCGTCCGCTCACATGCCGCTCGCCACGTTAACGTGCCACATGCTCTCCCCGAACTTTCGGACAGCTTTCACCAGACTTCCAGACCCTGAGTTAAGCACCTCTATTTAAAGAGCGGGTCCAAGGTCCAATGATGGAAATTTCCCGCCAGCTGTGTTAGATTTTGCAACCCTGCAACTATACACACCTGCAGAAGGGGAGGCCACCTCTGTAGTGAGCACTTTGGAGTGAACGAGTGAGTAAGAATCACTGATGCACGCCGTGGATAAGTTGATATAAGTATAGAAAACAATGCTATGTGAAAAGTAACAACACAAAACACCACAAAATCTCAGCCACAGGAGAAAAGATCTACAGTATGTTGCAGCAGCCCATTATTGTGCCTACTGTACTGTAGGTTTCTCCTGGAGGGCGAGTGCTTGCTGGTACACCCCATGCCCTGTCTATCTCCCAGTGTTCTCTCCAAGGTGCTGAAGGCCTGCTGTGATTTCACCACCGTTTCATTTAAAATAAGAAATCAACAGAAAGTTTTTAGGATTCTTAAATGTTTAAAATGAAGAATGTAAATGTTCAATATCTTGAGTATTTCATAGTCAACAAATTGCACACTCATTAAGCAAACAAACCAATGTTTTGGTATAGTCTGTTTAAATTGGTTATTTTTTATTTAATTTCAGATTTTAGTTCAAATATTATATATTAGATCTACATTTATACAGATTTTTTCTTATTCTATTTCTTTCTTGTCATATTTACTGTATGGAGAAAAAAATCTATCTAAGGATATCCCACATGTGTGTAGACTTTACAGTATCTCTTTTCATTTAATGATTTCACTAACAGTAACAGGTAACATTTGCTTCTCAGAGGCATCACTGTATTTGCGTTTGTTACTGATTATTTTATTTATTATTTTTTTGACGGATATTATTTACATTTAATTTGGTTTTTAAGGCTGATGCATCGATTGGCATGCAGTTCGATGTTAAGTCATGATGAGAGAACAGTGACTGTTTTTTCCCCTTCACTGTGGCTGACAGCAGTTCCGTGGGTGGATTTTGGCTTTTTTAGTCTGCTCCTTCTGCCCCATACCTGTGTGTGGTTGACTCTGATCAGCGCCTCAGCATTCGCCTGCAGAAAACTGCAGAGTATACCCCTGCTGAAGCATGATGGGTTTGGAGAGAGCAAAACAAGGTCTTGCCAGCACTGTTTGAAAGGTTGTCTTGCAGGTTGTCTTAAAGACCAAAGTGTACGTTTGTTCTTGCTAAGGTAGTTTGAATTTGTGGTTTGTGGTTCAGTAGAGGTGCATAAACATCACTCATCCTACTGGGCCAAACTTGTTTTGTTTTTTTACCCCACAACTACCCGGGCCTTTAAATGCGATAACAGATCTTATTCTAAAAGCACAAGTGGGGGGCAGAGAGAGAGAGAGAGAGAGAGAGAGGGAGAGCTGCAGGATGCCTCCAAAGGATCTGCATTTTTATTGTGTGTTTTAGCACAATTGTACCTATATGTGAATTAAATTTTGTTTATATATATATATATATATATATTTTTTTTTTTGCCATATTCCATATTCTGGACATTTTTTAGCAGATACTGTACTGATATAGATTGAAATAAATAATTGTTTACTGTGGTGCTATCGTCTATTCTTGGATTGAATAAATTCAATCCAGACATTTAGCTCTTACAGACATCCAAGAACCAACATGTCCTGAACAATCAGTCAAGAACACATGCAGAAAAAATAGCTACAGCAAAGTAAACACATCCTTTTGGGTGGGAAAAAAAATTAAATATGATTGTAGTTAGAGGTTTATGCCGATGACATGCTAATAATGGTCTCTAAATTATTTCTTTGAACAGGTGTTTTTTTTGGGGGAACAATAACTGAAAAGCCTAGAATTTGCAGCACAAGGTTTAACTTATTTTTATGTAATATTAATATTTATATAAATACAAGGCTTTTCAACTCCCTGTTAAGGATCATGATTGGCTACAGCTGGTAGCTTTGCTGTGTCAAGACAAAAAGTGTGTGTTTGACAGCACTTGCTGGATTAAACTACACACAGCAGAATGGGAAAGTCCAAGGAGCTCAGTGCAGATCTCATAAAGTGGATGGAATTTACACAAGTCATGAATTGAGCCATTTCTAAACAAATGCAGATTTCAATATCAGCCCAAACAAAAGTAAGTTAGTACAGCACAAGTTATTCCGGGGTGTAACCACTTTGCCAAGGTCTGGAAGGAGATCCACACTGTCACACTCATGGAAGAAAGTAGTTTGGATGATCACGAACAAGCCAGAAATCACCAAGGCACAGGCCTGCCATGAACTAAAAGCTGCCAGAATGCCAGTGTTCCTGTCTCCAGTTTTACATTGCCATGGACTAAAAGGCCTTCAAGCTTGACTATAGCTTGTGGCCGACCACATGGAGAAAAAGCTTATTTGGTGAAACGTGACCAGGTTGTTAAAAAGAGTAAAGATGAGACATTTAACCCAAGAACCCGGTTACATCTGGAAAGCAAGATGGTGAATCCAGTAGGTCTGTTTTGCCGCCTGTGAAACATTGCATAAAGAAGCGGGAATAATTAAGAGGAAGAACTAACTGAGAATTCTGCAGCGTAACCTTAAACCCTCAACTACAGTAGGTGCTTGAAACTTGGACAAAATTGAATGTTTTAGCAGGACAATGACCCCAAACCCACATCAGAGCTGGTGGTGGAATAGATTACAGGATCTTTTAGACCCTCAACCCTATGAGAAATCTGAGCCACTTAACAAACAAATTTAATTAAACACCACTATTTCTGCCAAGAAGGCTGGTCAGATATCCAACCAAAATTCTGCCAGAAGCTTGTTGATGGCGACCAAAAGTATCCTACCAAATATTCTGTGTGCTGTATAAATATTTTTGCCCCTGTAGGAATAATTTTGAGAATACTTTTAGAAAACACTCAACTTTCAGAAAACCCTAAATAAATTACAACTTGTGCATCAAATATTTTTTTTCTTTTGTTAAAGATGTATTTTATACAATCATTCTTCTACAGGAAATGGACCAGTTCAAGAATTTATTGCAAGCACAATAATGTTATTCATGACATTCATTTTTATGATTAGTGTGTGTAAACTTTTGACAGTAACTCTATCTATCTATCTATCTATCTATCTATCTATCTATCTATCTATCTATCTATCTATCTATCTATCTCATTTACATCTTGCGCTTTAAATGTCCTGTTTAATGACCTGGAACGACAATCAAAGTAAGTGATAAAATGACTTTCTTTTATTATTTTATAATCTATATATATTACACTTTCTTCAGTGTTAGCTTGAATTTATACTCAGGAGATTTTGAATCAAAGACCGTCTTCATTTTTTAATCAGTAACAAAGAAACAAATAGATTTCGTCGAACTTACTCCTAAATTGGAAGCCTTCAATATTCAAGTCACAATGTCTTTGCAAGTGTGACACTTTTTTAGTTTATACTGTATAACTGGTTTAGTAATCGTCACGATATTAGTGTGAATTTCAATATAAATATAATAATATTGTAATAAGAATCTGGAAGTTGAGCCATGTCAACTGGACTTTTTTCTTCTTCAGTAGATACGTTTCACTACTCATCCGAGTAGCTTCTTCAGTCTCTTCAGTACTTGTTACCTCGATGATTACCTCCCACAGTCCAAAAACCTGCAGATTAGACTAATTGGCATTCCCAAAATTGCCTGGAGTGTGTGTATGTGTGTGTGCCTGTCCAGGGTGTACCCGGCCTCGTACCCTGGGTCTCCTGGGATAGGCTGCAGAACCAGAACCACCTGTTACCCTGAATACAGAATGAAGCAGTATAGACCATGAGTGAGGAAGTACTGTAAGTGTTTGCTTAGAAAAAAAATACCGTACTTTTTGCAGTGTTACTACATTATTTTGAATTAAGCAAAGAAAGGCTCTAAGCAACATAATGAAAACATCAAACTTGTAAGAAAGTCAGGAGAAACAGTTGAATGATAGAGCTCAGTAAGCTGTAATGGCAGGCAAATTAGGCTAAAACATCTGCCAGAGGTTAACTCAATTTAGCCATGCTGAGACTGGGAACAATGAAAATAGAACTTTTGCATATTGTGGAAATGACCTCCTGCTGACATAAACTGAGGAACAGCTGCCTTTGCACAGTGGTCTGCTCTCTGACAGCATGATTTAGGCTAATTAATATTTCATTTTGTCTTGAAAAATGGGCTAAATAAATGCTAGTGCAGAACTCATTTCTTGTTAGGTAGCTGCAGTCAGACAGGAACAGACTGTGTCTTTACAAAATATACAGTACAGACCAAAAGTTTGGACACCTTCTCATTCAAAGAGGTTGAATTTGTATTATGGCAAGAAAAAAGCAGCTAAGTAAAGAAAAACGAGTGGCATCATTACTTTAAGAAATGATGGTCAGTCAGTCCGAAAAATTGAGAAAACTTTGAAAGTGTCCCCAAGTGCAGTCACAAAAGCCATCAAGCGCTACAAAGAAACTGGCTCACATGCGGACCGCCCCAGGAAAGGAAGACCAAGAGTCACCTCTGCTGCGGAGGATAAGTTCATCCGAGTCACCAGCCTTCATGGTAGAAGATCTGCTAGGAAACCACTGCTAAGGACAGGCAACAAGCAGAAGAGACGCGTTTGGGCTAAAGAACACAATAAAGAACACAATAAAGAAAACTCGCTGAATGAGAAGGTGTGTCCAAACTTTTGGTCTGTACTGTGTATATATAGACAACATACAGTAAACTACAGTATATACTTTACTTTACTTATACTTTAAGTATGATGCAGTAATTAAAATGGAACTCGTTAAATGGATAAATAGATTGTTAAATGGTTTCCAATTCTCTTTAATGTATATTGTAATCAGAAAAAATTAGACCGCTTTCAAAGTACACATCTTGTCTAAATAATGCTACGTAACAGTTCTCATCACAGGCATTAGATTGAGCGATGGCCTCTTTGAACAGAAAATCCAGATACGTTATTCAGCTAAAGAATGAATAATTCACACATTGTAAACTTGAATAAGTTGGCAAAGCTCAAAAAATTTTGAGGTAATCAGTTGCATCAAATTTTTTAAGTAATGATGATACCAATTTTAAGTAAACAAAATTATCAGTTTTTGAGTTTGTTGTATTCATTTATATTAATTCTTCTTTACTTGCATTATTGAGTAGTCCAACTCATACTATTTAAAAGCAATGATCTTTTTTTTTTTGTTGTTGCAAATCAAATAAATTGTTGTTGGTCTTTCGGCTGCTCCCGGCAATGGGTCGCCACAGCAGACAATCCGGTCCACACACAAGCTCGGCACGGGTTTTTACTCCAGATGCCCTTCCTGACGCAACCCTCCCATTGTATCTGGGCTTGGGACAGACACTTCATGCAGTTGTTGGGAATCGAACCCGGGCCTTTCACATGGGCTTACCACTGAGACACCTATTACGTTGGTAGAACTTTAAGGTGACAGTTACTGTTACTTAAGTACTTACAGTTACTTAAAATAAAAATTTTTTCAGCTAACTTGAAAAGTGTCATTTCTACAAACTCATAAGTACCAAAAAGTTCTAAATACTCATCAAGGTCTATTAATTTGAACTAATTGTAATTATTTAAGTTAACACTACTCAATATGTTTAATTACTTTGAGTAAACTAGTTAATAGCAAAATATTCCATCCTTAAAAGTTGATTGTTAAGATGAAGGAATTCAGATCAGCCTAATCCAGACAGTGAGGAGGAGCATGTTAAGGCCATGGAGATTCTGGTCCTGCTGCAAAGAAAAAGAAATGCTTTTTTTCAGAATCTGGATTGCAAGGTAATGTTTTAAGGCGCTACCAAGTCTAGTTAAATCGAAGGTAAACAACATGTTATTAGCATCAGGGTCATAAAGTAATATTAAGTTTTCTTGTTCTTGCTGTTTGTTTTGCGACCATAAGTTTTAGAGAAGGTCGAGGGAGGCACTTGTTACCGTTTCTTTATAAACCTACAGGTGGTACACTCTGAACTATTTACACATTTTCATCCCGTGTGGTAGGATATTTGATAAGATTGTTTACAAAAAACGATTAAGGTGGATACCAGTGGTACATGCTGCGCATTAAAAAAAATATGATATAATTATTGAATTTTAAGTTCAATTGTAAGTGAAATTGTAATTTAAAAGGTAGACGCTTGTGTTAAGTTGCTTCGTATTGTTTAAATGCGGCGCTTGGTTTTTAAGTGAGAAAACTAATGTTATAAGAATGGATTTTCTTTTTATGTTTAAAATTGTAATAAAATTGGGGAAAATGTAATATCTAATCGGGATATTTATAAAATCCTTAAACAAATGTTTTATTGAATTGGCATCTACTGTAGGTATCGAGGTATCGTGATGATATCGTATGGGGTGGTGACTGATGATTCCCTTCCTTAGTAGGCTTGTTGATTTTAGTATTGTTTATTAAAATGTTAACTGCATGCAAACAATGCAAAAACCTGTAACCTCTGCCATTCTTGTGTAGCCCAAAATTTCAAGTATTTTTTTTTTTGTAGAAGTGATAATTTATATATGATCTAAAGTACGCTTATTTGTTTGGTAAACTACAACGTACCCTCACACCAAGACCAGCACAAAAACACAAAGTTTAAACTCTGATTTAAGTGTGTGAAGTAAATGGATATGACAGGAAGGATGAATAGGGAGAGCGACAGTGTGTTGGCACACACTCACTCATGTCATGCTGTACAGGGATGCGGGAGGCCTGGAGCGCACTAGGCAGGACGAACTGGCCCCTGGATGGGGTGCCATTCCATCGCAGAGGACCCAGAGGACCATGCAAACATGCAAACTCCATGCACACAGAACTGAGGCGGGACTCAAACCTTTGACCCTGGACGTCACCCTGGTGGCCACCATGCTAACCACAGTCCTACCTTATTTATTTATTTATTTATTTGTTTGTTTGATAAAAGCAGGGTTTTAGGTAAGACAAGATGGTTATGTGACTCATCAGTAAGGGCCATGATGCCACAGCGTCCCATAGGGGACGTTTCAGAAGATGGATGAAGTCCCATATGAACCATTACATGTGGACAAGTGCACTTTCAACCAACGAGGTTCTAAAGGAGCAAGATTGAGTCCCTGTGGACGTTGTAACCTAGTAACAGCAGGTTTCCAGGGACTGTGTGCGTCAGCAGGAAAATAACTCACTCACTCACTCGCCTACTCGCTCACTCACCCACTCACTCACTCACTCACCCACTCACTCACTCACCCACTCACTCGCTCACTCGCCCACTCACTCACTCACCCACTCACTCACTCACTCACTCACTCACTCACTCACCCACTCACTCACTCACCCACTCACTCACTCACTCACTCACTCACTCGCCCACTCGCTCACTCGCTCACTCACCCACTCACTCGCTCACCCGCCCACTCGCTCACTCACCCACTCACTCACTCACTCACCCACTCACTCACTCACCCACTCACCCACTCACTCGCTCACTCACCCACTCACTCACTCACTCACTTACTCACTCACTCACCCACTCACCCACTCACCCACTCACTCACTCGCCCACTCGCTCACTCGCCCACTCACCCACTCACTCACTCACTCACCCACTCACTCACTCACTCACCCACTCGCTCACTCTCTATACCGCTTATCCTATTCAGGATTGCTTGCAGCCTGGAGCCTCTCCCAGGTGACTCCTACATCCATTCCATATCTTAAGCAGTAATGGAGGAAGGAAGGAAGGAAAAGTAAATACAAAGTGGTCCTGTGAAACTGACGAGCTGTAGTACAGGAACTGGGAGACCATTGATAATGTGAATCATGATGACTCTGAGTTTTTTTCTGTAAAATGCTTTATGAGAGGGCATAGTTTTATATTATGTAACTACGAGTTATTTCAGCAGGTGTGTGTGTGTGTGTGTGTGTGTGTGTGTGTGTGTGTGTGTGTGTGTGTGTCTTTTAAAAACTGGTGACTTGATACAAATCACTTCAATCTCTCCCTTAAAAATGATTGAGATAACACTATTAAAGCTTCTACTAGCTAAAATCAGATTTCACATTCACTACTGATGTGTGACTTTGTATGTGAGTTTCCCGAGTTTTGCTGAGTTGCCTTTTTTGGTATAACATAGCTTTGGGTTTATTTATTTATTATTATTTTTGCTGAAAGCAAGTTTTTGTCATTCCTTATTTATTTAGCATTGAGTATTTAAGTGAACTTTTATTTTAGAAAAGCATGCAGGGGTTCGAGAGCGGGACCGGACTTAGTTTCTCAGCAGGACCTTCAAAATCAACTAAACAGAAGGCAAAGGAAAATAAATAAAAAAATAAAAAAATAAATAAATAGTGTTCTGATGCAAGGATGCAGTATACAGATGAGAGGTGACAGATCAGACAGCATATGGACTACAAAGTCTTGTTTGAAAAGTAAACTGAACAGGGACAGACAGTCTTTGTTCAAACATATGCTGCTTCACTTTTCAGGTTTTTTTTATTATTTTATTTTTTTACATACAGTAGAAATACATACAGGTACAATTACTTTTTAAAAAAAATGTAAAATACTTAATTGACTTTGCTGGTAATTAATTTCTTCAGGCATCAGTGCTACTAAATATAATTTTTCTTAAGAACTAATTAATGATTACTAAGCACATATTTTTTTAATAGCTTGCACATATAAATAGTGTTTGTCGTTTTCTCGATTTTCCTTCTGGGAACTTTCTCCATTGAAGCATTGAAAATTTTGAGATTACACCCCAACACCTTGTCAGTGACGTTGCTAAATATAGAGCTACACTGTGTGAGGTGGAGCAGTGCACAGGAATGTTTTCTTATCTGATTCAATAATCGTCTCCGTTTGTAGCGGTACTCACTAATTTTAACGATGATTTAACAATTACATTTAAACTATTTTAATTTGTGTATTTTTGTTCTTGGTAATGAACCAAAAAAAAA
>JAAGKR010000382.1:0-120000 GCA_011419295.1 Clarias macrocephalus
ATAAGAGATGACGTACGTTTCTTATAGAAGAGGCTGAGGGAATTGGAGCAGTGCTGTCTGGTGCCTGGGGCAGGGGGCTGTGATGGGGGCACGACTGGAATGTCTGCCTCTGCTGCTGCAATTCGACGACTTGGACGCACAGGAGACAGATATCTGACAGAGACCAAACAAAGGACGAGAAGACACAGGGGAAAAAGGCTAGAATATTCTCATAAATTTCCCAGTATTATCTCTACACCAAAAATAAGGCCAAAGATTGGTGAACATCTGACCAGTACACCAATTTATTTTTTATAGTTTATATATTTTTACAGTACACCAATTTAACATCCCACCCCCCATTCCAGATTTAGTTGCACTTTGTGGTCATTTTCACATGAAGACTAGATTCCGAAGCATGACTCCGGGAATTTGCTTATTTAGCGACAAAACAATTAGTGAAGTAAGGCAATGGAAATGCTCTCTCTCTCTCTCTCTCTCTCTCTCTCTCTATAAAATAATAAATAAATAAATATATATATATAATATGTTAGAGGTGTACTGTGTGCGTGTCTGTTTACGATTCTGCTTGTGCCCAGTAATAGATTGGCACCACATTCAGGATGTACCACGCCCAATTTCCTGGGCTAGGCTCCAGTCCCCCAGTGACCCCACACATAAGCAGTATAGAGAATGGCTGGATGGAAAACTACTTTATTAAATAAAATTTAAAAAATCTAAAATGAAAACAATAAACTTGCCTGTTATGGTTAACTTGAATAAATCCCAAGAGCCTTTCACTGCAAAGGACTTTTCAGTTGACTATTTTGAACTGTTCCTGCCAAATAAAACAAAATCGCTTTCAAAAACAAGCTCTCCGAAATGAGAACATTTATTTATGGCATGAAATTAGACTTCAGTTCATTCTGAAATTAAGAAAAATGTGTGCAAATTTAATAATCCACCAAATGACTGTTCTTGGGCATTGCTTTTATGAACCATTTCTTACTAGTTTTTTTCTCATATTTGCAAAGTGGTCCCTGCAATAAAGAAAAAAAATATATAAAATATTATTTGTGTTGTATGAATGTAGTATTTTTGGACAACAATTTATTATTCTAAGTAGTTCTCTATCAGTCACGTTTGTTTTCCCTCTCTACAGAACAGGCTAGAAAAAGTCAGTTATTAAAGAGATACATTTTGGTTGTGTAAGTTCCCAAAAATTTAACTGTACCATTCAAACATGCACCTTAATTGAATGTTAAATCTGCATCCTTCTCAATTATAAATACTTATGAGAAAACATTCCTACAAATAATAATTCTTGCTGACTTTCATGCTTGAAACAAGGCATAAATTGCAGGATACTGATCTCTGTCTGTTCTGCTGGAAGAGGATAAGGATGAGGGATGGTGACAAAGGAGGTGTGGTTAATAGCTGCAGCAGTCAGATATGATGGTAAACTGAAACCCAGGAGAGGAGGAGCCTGAGGAGAATCAGAGCCTTGGAACCTGCCTGATAATAAACCTGCAATAAGCCTACAGTGCCTTTATCCAAACCCTCTGTGTTTAGGACAGCATGAGAACTTTAGTGGTGTGGACAGCACTCAGCGTATTTATGCACATTGCAGTAACGGCCTGCTCAGGTGAGTGCGGCTAATTAAAATTTCTCTTTCCTTAGTGTCCTAATTGTGTAGAGAAGATATGGACGTGCAGAATACTATCTCCGAAAAAAATATTAAAAATTTTCCAGTTACTGGAGATATTTATCTTTTGTATCTCTAGGATATCTTTTATATCGCAGTCTGAATGCAAAGTACATAACTGGACCTTATTGACTAATCCTGAGTGTATTACTATTAAGGTACATAACATCCACTTGTCCATGTAATATTTACACATGGAAAGTAGAATAAATGTTCATGGTGGCCTCACTTCACTGGCAAGAATAGAAGCACTAGGATGATCATTAAATTGATACAATGATCTAATGTTAATTGTATCTGGTATGGTTTGTATAAATTGTTCATTTAAATCATACTATATAATAACAGTATAATGCTGATGTAATTTTTGGCATTAGAATATACTGAGCTTTCAAAATCAGGTAGGTTAATGCAACTATAACATGGATCTACCAATACAGTACATGTAAGAAGAAGAATATTTGCCACTAGGCAGAGATACCACTTTTTTATACTGAAAGCTTGAGTATCAGATAATAATGATAGCCTTCTGATCTATTTTTCCTTAAATACAATTAAAAAAAATATTTTAAACCGCAGCTATCACAAGTAAATCCCTTACAATCAAGAAAATATAAATGAAATGAAAATGAATAAACATTTCCAGTTCCAGATTTAATTCTGAACTTTTCCATTTGTTACATGATCAGATGGTATTGACCCTTATATCTATCCTGGGCATTGGATCGATGCCATGTCTGGTAATGGGTACTGAAATGTGATACTGTAGGTTGTATAGCATAGAGAAATGTTATATTAGGTTTTTCCCCAAAGACATAAGAGACATTATCAGCCTGTGCTTATTAAAACTGAAAAACCTAAGACTGGAAAAACTAAGACTAAAACTAAGACATTGATATTACAATGACAAATAATATTGCACTGACTATATTAATACAAGATTTTTATTTCAACCCTAAACCTAACCTGGTTCTAATATTGATAATGAAGTCTCCTGTGAAGGACAATTGGAATATATTGGAATATATTGTGTATTTTGGAATATTGGGGAGTTTGGTTAAACCTTTGAAAAACAACATGTATTTCAAATATGACTACATTTTGGACATTTTGGACATTTGATTATGTAAACAGAATATAAAAAATCATGTAAAGCAGAAACTGCATATGATTAATGAACAAGAAAGTGTGACTTTTCTATAAGGACTGTATTGAGTTGCATGTTAGTTTGCTAACTATTCCAAATACTCATTTTGTCTTTACTATTTAGTTGAATTCATATTTCTTTCTCACTTTTTTCAGTTAAAAGGCTTGGCAGTAACCCTGGGCGGTTCGGCAATGCCACCTTAGTGCGGTTGTCGGAGTATTTAAGCGCTGGATATAAAAAAGGAGTACGGCCTGTAAAAGACTGGCGAGTCTCAACCATGGTGGCCATCGACTTAATGGTCTATTCAATCCTGAATGTGGTAAGTAGAATAACTGCTAAACAAAAATACATATGATTATACAAGATTATGACTTCTTAATAATTTTGATTATGGAAAAAATGTTGTCTAAATATGCTATGTGTGTAATGCAGGATGAGAAGAATCAGGTTTTGACAACATATGTGTGGTACAGGCAGGTAGGATATCATGAAATACAAACTTATACACTTTTAAATGTAATGTACAAACCATTAAAATGCTAATAATAATAATAATAATAATAATAATAATAATAATAATAATAATAATGTTGTTGTTGTTGTTGTTGTTATTATTATTACTTACTTATTATCTTTACTTACTTGCGTGAAGCAATGGTTAGATGAATTCCTTGTTTGGAATCCTGAAGATTTTGATGATGTTCGGCAGATCTCAATCCCAACCGCAAATGTCTGGGTACCTGATATTCTCATCAATGAGTTGTAAGTACATATTTAATATTTCTGTTTACACTGTAGTTTATTCCACTTTTTCAACCATCTTAATAATTGTTGTGACTGATCACAAACATCTATGTTGTATTAGGCCAACCAGTTCCGATATAAATCACACAAAAAGACTTTAAGGTCCACTTTAACTCATCTCTGGTCTGGCATTTTGATAAACACCCTATATCCGAAAGTTTGAGAACACCTGACCATCACACTCATAAAAAAGGAAGACTCGATCCGAAATGACATGTTCAACACGCGCAGTGTTGAACATGTCATTTCGGATTGAGTCTTCCTTTTGCTATTATTCTAAGCTCATGTCTTCTAGGAAGGATTTCCAATAGAGTTTCAAACAAAGCTGTGGGATTTGTCCATTCAGTCACAAAAGCATTTGTGTGGTAGCCTGGTGTGCAGTCTGTGTTCCAATTCACCCCCAAGCTCTTCAATGGGTTTGAGGTCACTTCTCTGTGCAGGCTGCTTGACCTCTTCCACTCCCGACTTGGCAAGCAATGTCTTCATAAACCTTGCTTTCTGGACAGGTTTAGTGTCATGCTGGAACAGGTTTGGACCCCTTAGATTTGGAAATCTTAATGCTACAAAATACAAAGACATTCTATACAATTGCGTGCATCCATTTTTGTGGCACCACATATGGGTATGATAGCTAGGTGTCCACAAACTTTTGGCTAGATTTTCTTTTTTTTTTCCTATACAAATTCTTTAGGCATTAAAACTTCTATAAATTGTATACCTAAAATAACATTGCTACAAAGTGTACACTGATCAGCCATAGCATTAACACAACCATCAGCTGAATAGTGACAGGATCATGAACACCCAAGCTTCATTTATACATCATTTTTGCCCAATTTTCACCAAAAGCTAGTCTGATCTCACATAAAAGCTTATGTAGCACAAATTGCTGAGAAAAGTTAATGCTTCTACCTATGATAGAAAGGTATCAGAACACTCAGAGCATCACTGCTTGCTGTGTTTTGGAGCATATGACGCAAAGAGTTTAAGGTTGTTTATCTGCCCTACAAATTCACCAAACCTCAATCCAGCTAAAATCTGTATATCTGAAACTTTCTTTTCCATCTTTCTTGTCTTTTAACTGATCCATTGTAATTAGTCAAACCAACATTGAACAGAATGTCATAATATTGCAGAGACAACAGTACAATCCGTTCAACACCACCACTTTCTACTGTGTCGAATTACTGCTCTCATAATTTGTTATACTTTTATCATCCTTTATCATCTGTTTAAATTTAATTCCTGTGGATTTATCCTTACAGTGTAGATGTCGGAAAGTCTCCTGACATTCCGTATGTGTATGTAAGCAATGAGGGACTTGTGCAGAACTACAAGCCTATTCAGGTGGTAACAGCCTGCTCTCTGAACATCTACAACTTCCCCTTTGACGTCCAAAAATGCAGCCTCTCTTTCCAAAGCTGGCTCCACACTAGTAAGTTCACCTTTTCTTTATCACACAGTAAGACCATCTCAGTATTTGTTCTTTCTTTCTGAAGAAATTATTTAATAAGTTTAATTAGGCTATATACATCTGCAGATGTCAGGTTTACATAAAACTGTGACATTCGATAATGAGGGACCCAGTGCACTAACACTGGTTTATTATGTAAATTGTAGAAAAAAATTTTCACAACAAGGTAACACCGATTTAATTGAGTACCGGCAAAGCCGTCAGCATTGCACCTCTCTCCAGGAAGCTGTGATCAGTCTGAATGAAGTGACCTTTAGCGTATCTCGTCCTGTAGTTAATGACATCAACATCACGCTAATGAGGACCCCGCAGAAAGTGAAGGACGACAAGTCTTTGTTCATGAACCAGGGAGAGTGGGAGCTGCTGCACGTCCTGTCCAACTACAAGTGCTTCACTGTGGACAATGATAACTATTATGCTGAAATGAAGTTCCACGTGTGTACCACCTCATCCATTGTTCACTATTAGTGTTTCCTCCATTTCCTGACAATTCTTAACTTACATTGACACCTAACTAACCATGGATAACTAACATTTAAATGATAGTTAAGCCATTTTCTAACTCCTAACTCCTAATTTAAAAAAACATTTTTTGCTTGCATAAAACTATTTTTGCAGCTCCAGTTCAAAACATCAGAAGCCAAACATGCCTTTATTGATTGATCACATATGGGATGAGAGAAAAATTTGGCCAAACTATTTCAATAAAATTCTACATTTCTAGTTTTGCCACGACATTACCGGGAAATTGCTTCTCATGCTGCTACCCTCAGGTGGTGATTCGCCGCAGACCGCTGTTCTACACCGTCAATCTACTTCTCCCCAGCATATTCCTGATGGTGATGGATATAGTGGGTTTCTACCTCCCCCCTGACAGCGGGGAGAGAGTATCCTTCAAGATCACTCTGCTGCTGGGATACTCCGTCTTCCTCATCATCGTTTCCGACACACTGCCAGCCACCGCCATTGGCACCCCTCTCATTGGTAAATGGTCCATCTTGTTATGAGTACAAAAAACATGGAAGTAATGCTAGTGCTGTGTGAAGAAGCATGACAGAGTGAAACATTTCTGTCGTTAGCCATGAAAGCGATATAAATTATTACAGTGAAGTGGTGGAAAATGTCTTCCTGTATGAAACAAACTTGTGTTGAATCTATCTGAACATGAATACTATATTAAAGATGTGCAGCAATCTCTAGAGATATAGAACCTACTCATTAAAATCAACCAAAGTCTATATATTAATATACAGTGAGACACGATGTAATCCAGTATTATGCAAATGGAAAAATGATGTTTTTCATTGAGATTACAGGAAGTCTCTAACATACAAACGAGTTCCGCTCCGAGAGCTAGTTCATCAGGCCAATTTGTTTGTTAGTCTAATCAGAGTACTAGGCTCTCAATTATTTTTACCTTTATGTCCATCGTTATTGAGGCTTATCTTCAAAAGTTTGTAACTTGAAAGTTTGTATGTAGAGGACTTACTGTACAAGAACTATAATGACACGAGTAGGCACAGAGGCCACACCTCCTTTAGAGGAACTGACGTGCCTATTTTTCTGTGAGGTGCTACACCTCCTTTATTGTGATTGACAGGCACATAGGCCACACCCCCTATACTATGACAGATAAGTGTAGATGCCACGTCTCCCTTATTGTGACTGACAGAAACAGAGGCTACACCTCCTTCATTCATCCAGACAGGCACAGAGAATCCCCTCTTTCACTAGGACTGATAGGTACAGAGGCCACACCTTTTTCCTGAGACTGACAGACACAGACACGACACCTCCTTCAGTAGGACTGAAATATACAGAGGCCACACCTCCTTCTCTATGACTGACAGAGACACAGATACTATGCCTCCTTCACTGGGACTGACAAGTATATAAGCCCCACCTCTTTTACTGGGACTGACTGGCACAGAAGCTATGATAAGTAAATCTCATTTACTTTGGTGACTCATAGTTGAAAGTCTGTAGGGATTCGCAGTCATTGAGATCAAGGTATCCTAGTGGCAGCTAGACACTCTTAAAGGTGATGAAGCTCTTTTACTTCTCAACTTAAAGGTTTCATCGGTTCTAACTAATTGCCTTGGAGAGACAGACGTATAAACCTCAAAGTGCAGTCATTGACATCTTTAGGTCATTGACACCCTGATGGTCACCTGGTGGTTGTTGTTCCACCAGGCTTTCATGTGTGTCATTAGGGTCACTTGAGTCAAAGCATGAACAACTGCAAAACTGCCCCAGGAGTGATGAAAGAACTGCATTGTAAGTAGTTGATAAGTGGTGTCAAAGTGAGGGTTGTTCCAGGTTGACGTAGATGGTTTCCTTTTTTCCCTCTTTCAAACCATCAGCCTTCTCTGTCTCTGAATGTGGACATTCTTCATGTCTTCAAAGGAGTGACACTCCTTAGGATGCTGATGTACTGCTGAGTCTTGTCCTAAGGAGCTGGCTCTCGTGTTATGCCATGCATTTGTAAAATGGTTGTATTTTTTTTTTTGTGTGTGTTGACAGCACAGTATCCATTCCAGTTCATCCCAGGATGTTCTTGATGGGGTTCTTCCACATAGTCATGTTGGAATAGAAAAGGGCTTTCCCCAAACTGTTGCCACAAAATTGGAAGCATAGGATTGTCCAAGATATGCTAATGCATTAAGATTGATGATGACACCGGGGTCAAAGTTAAAACACAGGCAGTGAAAGCCTTCACCAAACACACCACTATAGTGGGCAGTCCCACAGGTGGGTGTGACAGGGAATTGCCTGGCCTTCCTGGATTGTCCACTACATGGACAAAGGGAACAGAAGCCTCAATATTATACAGGAATCAACACATGCTCTCACCATCCTCTGTAGCACCAACTAGTGGTGATCAGAACCCTATGCCACAGGGATACAGATAATATGTCTAACAAATCTGGATGGAAAGTAAATTAAGTAATTACTCAAAACATGTGGTTATTCAAACTGACTTTTTCATTAAATCCACGAAAAGATGCAGTAGAAGCACTTCCACAGTAGATAGAGACGAAAAATACAACAAACGCAACAACATTGTCATGCCATATGTTGCTAGAATAGCTGAAAAACTCTGGAGGATTTTCAACAAACACTGCATCACTGTACTTTACATTTCAAACCTAGTAACACCCTGAGGCAGAAACTTGTCCAATCCAAGGACAAAACACCCAGATACAAGCAGAGTAATGTACTATATGCAGTCCAAATCCCAAAGGAGGGCAGACATTTCTACACAAACCAAATAACCACTTCATAAGCGCATGGCAGAAACAGGAGAGCCAGTTCCTCAGGACAAGACTCTGGAATCTGGAAGACATGGTCCCTCCTTCAAAGATGGCAATGTCCACATTTTGAAAAGAAAAGACTAAGGCCATCTTTATCAACCTGGAAGGAAACTTTTTAAATAAAGGACTTGAGCTTAGATGCCACTTACCATGCACTTACAATACCTGTTCAGACTCAGGTGAGACCCTAACGATAGACATGAAGGTTTGGAGTTTTTAAAAACTTACAGATGAGCAGTACAGTAAATAATCATCAGAAGTTTTAAGCTGGTCCAGTTTCTACTGAAGAGCATCTCATGGTTAAAAGAAAACAACCCCATGAATTCAAATTAATGCATTAAAAAAAATCAAAACATGTTTCAAATAGTTGCAGAAGTATCATACAAACAGTATTCAAAGTGTCATGTATTGTGATGTTTAATGTGTTTGTGTTAGGTGTGTACTTCATTGTGTGCATGGCCCTTCTGGTGATCAGCCTCACTGAGACAGTGCTGATTGTGAGGTTGGTGCACAAGCAGGATCTGCAGACCCATGTGCCACAGTGGGTGAAGTACCTGGTGCTAGAGAAGGCCACCATACTACTCTGCATCCGCAACAAGAAGTTCTGTTCCCTGCTGGCACATGAGTCTGACCTGCCACACTACACAGAGAATAACATGAACACAGGTTGGTATGCGGAAAAGGTACTGTGGCAAAAAAAGGTGTTTTTTTTTTTTTTTTTACTAAACATTAAAAAAAAATTTTTTTTCATTAGACAAAATGGAATGTTCAGAGCTATTCATGATAAGATTGGTTTGGTTGTGACATCTTGAATTGATTTGATTCCTTAAGGTACTCATAATGGTTCAGATTAAATTAATGTCTGTATAGTGACACAGTATCTAACTGCTGAACTGGTACGTTGATATTTTACAAATAGTCCTGCAGTTTGTAAGTAAAATATATAGGATATGTTATGATTAAATTTAAGCTACTGCAATAATAACTACCAGCATATTTAATATCTTTAATATAAAAATCTGGCTGTAATACCGTATAGATGTTTCATTCAATTACATTTTAAGTACTAATTGAAATAATCAATGAATAGGTCAGTTTGAGTTCCTACTTTATTTTATGGCACCTACCATCATAAAAAATCATATACAAATAATTTTGTACCATTTCTCATTTCTACAACTGTGTATATATTGGTTATATATACTGTAACAGGCTGCATGAATCTACAGTCTGAGCTAAAAGGAAATCAGCCCCAACCTCAATTACTTCTACCATAAAAATTTATAAAATTCAGATTCAGTCAAAGGATATTTTAATGCTGCAGTGTATAAAAACTTTAAAAAATTATGTGCTTCCATCTTTGTGACAAAATTTGAAAACTTTACGGTTAGATGTTCACAAACATTAGACCATTATCTGTTTTTCTTTTGTCAGCACACTGTAACCACCACCACTATGACAGCGCCAGAGACATGGACAGGAATCTCGTTATGGGAATTCCCATTCGGGAAAGCACTCCTCCAGTCATGGACAACATCCTACATGAAGTCTCGTCCATCAGGCAGTACCTGGAGAAGAGACAGGCGTGTCGAGACATTGCAAAGGAGTGGTTGCAGGTGGGATACGTGCTGGATGTACTGCTCTTCAGAGTCTACCTGCTGGCCATGCTGGCCTACAGCATCACCCTGGGCACTCTCTGGTCTGTCTGGCAGTATGCCTGAGAGAGCATACATCCTTTTTGCTGCCTCTTTACTTAAAAGCAGTTGCTGTGTGTTGACAGTTAACACATTTGTGTAAAATTGACATACACTAAACACAACCGGTGTGCCACACCAGAATTGCTAGTTGGTCAAGCACTGCAGTAAAACTGCAGTAGGTGTGTCAGCGAGACTCACTGTGCCACTCAACAATTTCAGCTTTTATTGCAAAATATAACCGCTGATGTCACTTTAAATGTTGGATAAAATGTTTGGTTGTGTAGAAGTATGTGTAACATCTGAATAAGCATTATAGAAATCTATAACGACTTTAAAGATAAAGTCTGAACCATAAACAAGAGCACCTAACCAGCATTTGTATCTGTAGCTACTATTGCTGTATCTGTAGTGACTTTTTTATTTATTTAACCCCCTTAAAGAATATTCATGTTTTTCATGTACTTCTTTCCATATATGATTTCTCACACAATTGACTTAATTTTGACAAGTAATTATTTTAAATTATTTATCTTCAAACACTTGATTTTTTCTCTAGTTATTTTGTGGTATGCTTTTTTTCTTTTTACATTTTAATTTTTTTTTACATCTGGGTCATGTGTTTTAGCTTCTCACATGTAATACCTCATAAGATTAATACATTATTGAATTGATTTCTCATTTAACTAAGCCAATTAAATGACATGAGTTTCTTACATAATTTAATTACATTTTCATTACATCATCAGTTAAATTTTCAGATTAGTCATATAATCACAAGTGGAAAAACATATGATTATAGGATATAATGTGAAATGTGATTTTTGTTCCATAATGGCCTTGTCAATGTGAATATAATATTATGAATATATTTATGAAGACTGTTAACAATATCACATTTTGTGCTTCTATCATCATTAACAGCAACTTAAAATTGAGTCATTTTGTTATACACACCTGCTGTTTATTATGAATTCTCTTCTCTGTGTATGCCTTAATCATTTTAATGGTACTGGCTTCGTCTCTTAATTGACACGTGTACTGAAATCCAATGTATGAAAAGTATGCAAATGTTAATGTATTTTAATGGCAGATAATATCCAAAATATCTCAATGTCTTACCTACATGTGAACATACACACACACAGTTTTTCTTCTAGATCAGCCAAGACTTGATTGATATCTTGAGTTTGCTTCTTTAGTTTTAGACTGAGGCTATAACACAAAGCTATGAGGCTACAAGAAGCTTAGTGCTAGTAGTTAAAACCTAAAACAGCACACAGAAGACATAGTTTGGCTCAATAGTAGCATTTGTACAAAAATAAATAAATAAATAAATAAATAAATACAAAGCGGAACAATATTATAACCTGAAATGAACTTCACTTCTAGCATAGCATTCAATTCCAGCTGCCTCAGATGCTAGCATGAAATGAAAACAAAGCTGAGGAAGAAAGCAACTTCTGATTCAAGATGGCTGCCAAGATTGTTTTTAGCTCTGTAATCTCCTTTTGTGTGTTTTTTTTTTTTAGTTGACTGTGTATTATACATTGTCACAATGTGTAATGATTAAGGTTTTAAGTATTAAAGGAAAATTCACCATAATTGACTCAGCATTTTTTAATTAACATATTGTATCCTCTTGTGTAATCTATTTGTGAATTTTATATTTTGAGTTTAAATTTGTCATCCAGCTGGTCTGTTTTTAATTTTTTATTTATTTTTTAATGAGGGATGACAAGTCAAACTGAGAATTTTGATTGGACACAGTTATGAAAGGTAGAAAATGACCTTTATTTATCCCATGCTAATCCACATACCCCCATGCTACACTAATGCACTTATCTCAGCATTTCATTACTCCAGAGTCATGATAGGACTGCCTTCTTCACGTCTGAAATGCTGGCCTCCCAGGGAGCTCCTTTAATTTCGGAAACACGCCAGAATGGCTTAGAGTGAGGTCAGGTCTGTACAGGGGATGTGGCTATAATTCCCACCCGAGTTGTAATGCGGTGTTGGTGAATGATTTTGTGTACAGTTCCCACAGACGGATGCATCTCTTCTGCAAGTCGACGTCAAGTTATCCGTCGATTTTCAAGGATCAGGCGTTCCACTCGCTGAATGTTCAGGGAAACGACTACAGTGTGCTCAGAGCCACCTCGGCTAGGATCGTCATTCACCGAAGTATGACATTTTTATACATTTTGCACTGTTTACAAGTTTTATTGCAGACAAATCATTGTACTTTGTTTGAAGTATTCTAGAAATCAATCAATCAGTTTTATGCCTTCATTTACGAGAAATTTCATCACAAGTTCTGGTTTGACATGGATGCCCCTCATACATTACCTACAATGCTGTCCACTTACCGCCTCATCATGGTGTGGGTGGGATTTATTCTGCAGTCGGAATAATGTTATATTCCACCTCTGGCCCTCATGTTTATTTTTTTGTTAGCAACATGTTAGCCAGCTAAATGTCTTTAGCATATTCTTGTTCTGAAAACAGCAATCCGCATATTAAATGTTAAAGATTTAACAAGAGGCAGCACGGTGGTGTAGTGGTTAGCACTGTCGCCTTGCACCGCCAGGGTCCGGGTTCGATCCCCGGCCAGGCTCGATTCCCATCTCTGTGTGCATGGAGTTTGCATGTTCTCCCCGTGCTTGGTGGGTTTCCTCTGGGTACTCCGGTTTCCTCCCACAGTCCAAAGACATGTAGGTTAGGCTAATTGGCGTTCCCAAATTGCCCATAGTGTGTAAATGAGTGAGTGTATGTGTCTGTGCACTGCAATGGATTGGCACCCTGTCCAGGGTGCACCCTGCCATGTGCCCTATGTCTCCTGGGATAGGCTCCAGGCCCCCTGTGACCCTGAATACAGGATTAAGCGGTATAGATGATGAGTGAGAGTGAGTGAGATTTAACAAGCATGTCGATCTAAAGCAAATAATTATATTTATACTAGTATCATCAATTTAAAAGTAAGACATGTTACTCTGTTTACTGCTAATATACAGCCATGTTGATTTCATGTAATTTGCTAAATTCTGAGTTATTGGGTTTTTCGTGTTCCTGGTCAGGTGTCGGAAATAACAAGTCATGACCTTTACTCTAATGTTTAGTCTAATTAGCCCTTGTTTCAGAGCTTTAGTAATTCTAACCTCCTCATCTGTACACTCTGCATAAACAAATCTGCTAATACTGCCATCAATGCCATCATGCTCATCATCTCGTATAATTGCTAATCAGACAAGCTGAGTCTCTGTTGTATCTGAGCGCAATTGGTTTGTCTGGCTGCACTGCGTACTGGGATTCTGAGTCCAGGGTTTGCCGTCTCCACCACTTTTACACTCGGTTCTCATTAATTTGATGTTGAATATCTCTGGAAAATGGTGAGTGATAAAAGCTCTTGCTTTTTTGCTTTTTAAAAGCTATCAGCAAAACCTGACCATTATGTTTAATGTTGCTGATTTCCCCCCCTCTCCTTTTAAATGCTGTTCCCGTATTACATCAGCATCGCACACAGTTGCTAACTTCTCACAGAAATAACAAAGACTGATCATCACCCAACGAATTTGCATGACAATCATTGAAACCGTACAAATATTTCAGTATAAATTCCATGCATTTTTTTTTAAAGATTATACTTATTTGTTAGCTGTAATTGTTTGATTTCTTCAGGAACCTAAATTATGGTTAAGAGGGAAAACCTGCCTCTTACGTCCTTTTTTGATTATATGGAAGTTGGGTATTATTAGTCTCCTTAGGACTAACCCTAAATGTATTTATAGTAAAGATTTTTTTGTAACCTCACCAGGAGGCTTATTGTGATTGGATAAATGGCACTGACACCCTAGATAATTAAAGGAAAAATCAGTTAAACAGACAATGGCAGCATTGATCACAATACAATCAATGCAACATCATCTAGGCAGCCAGTCGGAGCATGCTTTTTGCAATTCACAAGCCATTATCCCATCAGCCAGGGCTGTAAAACAGTAAGTAATTTGATATACTTATTGCTACACTTAGTCTTAACAGTTTATATATATCTGAGAACAAAGTGTGACGGCTAGACAACTGTGTCAGAGGCAGGTCTTACCCGGTATGCAGTGGTTAGTGCCAAAAGTCAGATTGATGGATTGATTTCCATGGAGAGCAAAGGCTAAAAATCTGTTAATCCTGATAATGCTGACAGTTATGTACTTATGCTTTGCTTACATGAGGGAAAGATGGCACCAGTATACACTACGAGAGGAATAATTAGTGCCTTCTAATGGCAGTGGCATCTTTCAGCAGGATAACACACTTTGCCACACTGCAAAATCTGTTCAGAAGTGTTTTTTGCTGAACATGAGAAATACTTCGAATTGCCGAATTAACCACCAAATTCCTCAGATTTCAAATCTCATCTGATCAAGCATCTCTGGAATGCGTCCAAACAAGTCCAATCCATGGAGAACCACATGTACGTACATATATATTACATATAAGACTTAAAGGATCTGCTGCTAATGCTTTGGTGCCTGACAAGCAGAGCAAACCTTCAGAGGTCTTGTGGAGTCCATGGCCTGAAGCATCAGTGCAGTTTCAGGAAGACAAGGAAACCTACAATATCTACAATATTAAGCAGGTGGTTTTAATATTATGGCTGCTCAGTGTGTGGTCCAGTATAAAAATGTTACTGAAACCTGTTGGGAGTGCATGCCATACTTAATCACCACCACTAGAGGGCTATAAAAGCCAAAGATCATGCTGTTGGGCTGTCTTTGTCTGAGGCCATTTCAGAAAGCATCCCTGTATAAATCTCATGGGCTGAAGTAAGAAAAAGAACACAGTGATTAGTAGTTTTGCCATGAACTTCAATCAAGAACAGATCCGACATAAAGTGTAAACAGTGAGCAAGGACAATTTATTCGGCAGGCATCATTTTGGAAGAAAAAACCCAAACATTTGAACAATTGGTTTAAGTAGGTTCCTTCAGGACATTGCGTGTCTTCTAAATTCACTTGTCAATAGATGTCCCCAAGCTGCCGGCTGAGTCACAGACGCCTACAGTCGTGGCTTAGCTGCAAACACAATCAAAAAGGATTTGGACACAACCATGTCCACAATTCATCGCATCACGCTCTTGTCTATAAGATCATATCTGGGTCAAAGAGTACCTAAAAGATGGGACCCCCTTGGCCGGCACACAAAGCCTATTCAGCAGCAGAATCACATTCACTCCAGACCTCTGTCACATGGTGGGGAGGGTCACATGACCTGCACGGTAGTCCACAGTGTGAGCTAGGATGCTTCTTTATGATAGTGCGATTTAGAAGAAGGAGGGACCTTTAATGTGATTAGACTGATCTGACACCGAAATATAATCAGCTTTGTGTGTGACTAAAGAAAGGATTTAATTAGCCCTGGGCCCTCCCATAGACACATAGACATTTTAGACTTTTGAACAATCAATCTCTTTTTTTCAGTACAAAGCAGAGAAACCTATAATAAAACACAGAAATGACCGTGCCTTTTTATAATACTCTGACATTTACATTTCACATGTCCAACTTGAGGTGTAAATTGCATTTTCCAGGCTTCCACTTGTACGTGTAGACTTACATTCTCTATACACGTCCTTATTCTACTTTAAATGCACACTGCTGTGTACATAATCCTACGTACAGTATGTTACACATACCAAATCCCACTGACAATGTTATTATTGTACTGGATTGTGGTTGTTTGTTCAGATGAGTCCTCCGAGTCTTCTGAGTAAAGAGCACAGAAGGCTCTCTGGTCTGTGCAACTTCGGATTGTATGCTCGGCTCGTCTGCTTTCTGGAGAGAACGAGAGCTCTTTTGTTTGAGGCTATTTCTCTCCAAATGGTAATCAGAGCAGGCTGTAATGGCAAGTCCTGCACAGCTAATGCTACAGTACATGTGCAACTCCCCTTCAGTAAGCAAAGCACTTATCCAGAGTATCCTGTATTTTTCCACTGCAGGAAGAGACACAAATGCTCATGGCTCAATGTTTTTATTCACTTTTCTTGGATATAACACATGGCTGCGGTTGTGGTTCTAAAACGGGTCAATTTGCGTTTCATTCAAAACACATGAAAAAATTATATCCACAGATACTACCAAAAAAAAAAAAAAAAATAATAAATACTTCAACTTCAATTCTCACACTTCATTAATTCACTGTACAAGCGATTTCAGCCATGGTACAGTGATGAGATTCACCTGCAGTCAAACATGTGAATGCTGCATATGTTCTACAGAACGCCAGACATCCGTGAATAACGATCCCGGCCGAGGTGATCCACTGCAGTCTTTCCCGTAAATATTCAGGAAATGAAACGTCTGATCATTGAAAATCAACAGATTTTAACTTGTCGCGAGTTTGTGTAAGGGACAAATCTGTCTGTGAGAACTGTCTACACAACCATTCACAAACAGCACTTTTACATTACTGGATCTCGGATGGGAGCTACATCTCCTGTACTGTACTGTCCTGACATCGCTACAGGTGAGTTCCATTAGAGGAGATCCCGGGAAGACAGCGTTTCAGACATGAAGTCGGCAGTCGTGGTCATCATGGCTTGAGCGTACTGAGAAATGCTTCTGTATGATTTCCAAGCTTTAGTGAAATGAATAAGGGCATTAGTGTAGCACAGGACTATATAGAGGAATAAAGGTAGTTTTTACTCTCATAACTGTGTTCTGTTCTGCTACACAATCAAATTCTCAAATTGATGTGAACGCCCCTCATACTAGAAGTACTGTATATTAGGTTTAATGGCCTGATTCTACAGTAAGCGCAGTGTGTAGTGTTTCAACTGGTGTCTTAACCTATTTCAGCTATTTAACAATTTCAAAAGAATTGAAGTTAAACTTACAGCATTTTCCTGTGCAATATATCTCACTGATTTTCCATTTTGAAGCTTCCGTTTATATTGTTATGGTCCTGAAATTACCCACGCTTTCTCTAAATCCTTTTCTCCTTCAATGTCATCCTTAACCTTAAATCAGGCACTACTGTATATACATGCTTCTCCTGTATAGATAGAGGAAAGCTTCTTGAAGCATAAAAAGGTGCTTTAAGAATCCAGATATTAATAACCAACACAATTTCAGGACAAATAATACATCTAACGATGTTTATGCATGACGTATGTTAAAATTTCATTAAATAGGATCTCTTTTAATATGAAGATATTTAACACTCCACCTCAAGGATCATACACACTATAAGGAATAAGTGATACTGGGGCAGTTCTTATTTTTTTGTATATAGTAAAAGTATGAATAGGTGGCACGGTGGTGGTATGGTTACCCCTATTATCTTGCACCTCCAGGGTCTGGGTTCGATTCCCGCCTCTGTGTTTGGAGTTTGCATGTTCTCCCTCCGCTTGGAGGGTTTCTTCCGACAGTCCAAAGACATGCAGGTTAGGCTAATTGGCATTCCCAAAATTGCCCGTAGTGTGTACGCCCTAAGATGGATTTGCACCCTGTTCAGGGTGTACCCTGGCCTCGTGCTCCAAGTTTTCTGGGATAGGCTCCAGGCCCCTATGACCCTGTATACAGGATAAAGCGGTATAGACCATGAATGAGAAATATTGATGTTTAAGATTGAAACTGGAGCTTTTTAGGTACCTGGCCATAAACTCACATGGTAGCATGATCACTTGTGTGAACGGATATTAAAGTCTATGACGCTTAATGAAGAGGTAAAGACATAAAAAAGCCAAACAGACTTAAGTCCACTTTTTATTATTTTTTTTTTCTAACTGCAGATTTAAGGAATACAACTGAACATTGTTATTGGATGAGACTCATAAATAAAAATACAAAAACAAACAAAAAAAATCACTACAAAACCATCTACCGTTAGTATTATGTAAAAACAAAACAAAAAAATCTCTCACTATTAAAGGCACACGATTTACTTAGTAACAACATTGAGAAGAAAACCTGCAGCATTAAATCTCTTTAATTTCTTTTTTATTTTTTATTCCACACTCCATCAGAGAACACTGAAATGTTACAAAGAGATGTGTCTGATCCTACACGTAAAGAAAAACTACATCAGAAACCGATGCCGATATCCGTAGCACAATTGCCAGAAAGTGGTGCTACAAAAATAGCATGTGGCCGGAAAAAGACAAAAGGACCTTTTGCAAAGCTGAATGCAAATTAATTATTATTATTATTATTATTTTTTTTTACAATTGACAACAACAAAAAAAAAATAATTGGGCACCTTCTAAGATTAGGCTAAGATTAGGTGCTGAGGTAGACGTAACTAGAACAATTCAAAATAATTATAAAAACACTATTTTTTTTTTTTTTTAGTACAAAGCAACTGGACTGGCACTTGTGCTGTCACAATAAGGAAAAAAAAACAAATAAGCGGAAAATGGGATATAGTAAACGTGGGAGATCAGAGTTAGAATGAGAAAGAGAGAGAAGAGAGGAGAGACGGACAGACAGATGGAAAGATATAGAGTGAATTGGAGAGACACTTAGAAAAGCTCTGTTGCGCTTGGTCCGACAGGGCGATTGGTCCTCAGTGCTAATTTAAAAAAAAAAGAAAAAAAAAAAAGGTCTTGGTGTTTCCAACAATATCATCTAGACCTCAATGGCACATGCATGGCAACACGGCATGAAATGTCTACTCTTGCTAAAACACCACACTCGAACACAGTGAGCCAAACTCCAGGGATGCCAGGATGACACTGTCTCTTTGCACACGCTGATAATGTAAGTACTTGAACCAAAATTACAGTAATGTCAAGCTGGGGCAGTAATATCGGTGTACAAAAATAAAGTCACCATCATCAGCAAAACCTGTTGCTGATATTAACACAATTGGAAAAAAAAAAAAAAAAAAAAAAAAGAGTGCCAAAATTTTTGACTTAAAAAAAAAAAATCTCTTGAGATAAATGCACATTTCATTCCAAAGAATGTATACCTTGTTTATTTTTGTGTACAAAATACAGGATCAGATATTTAATTACTAATTGAAAAAAAGAAGGAAAAAAAAAAAGATCCTATAATGATCCAATACTGTAGGTTTTCCCACATGGACATGGTTACATTTTTAATTTTATTTTTATTTTTATTATTAACCATTAAGTAGCCACAATGTGATCGCAATGGCATCCCTGGAGCTCTAGAGAGACACCGATTAAGTTTTGAAAAATACAGAAAACGAAGCAGATATCGATGGACAATTTGAACAATTTCATTTAGGCACAAATATTACAGAAACATCAGAGTAACATCGAGGGAAGAACTATATCAATGCCAATATCTTTTGATCCTATAGAGAGAAAAGTGGCATAGAACATTAAGGTTTGATTAGTGCATTCGACACTAATAGGCTCTCTCTCTTACACACACACACACACACACACACTCGTACACTTTTACACTCATACTCCATGGGAAGGTAATAAAAGAAGGTATAGAAGACAGTGACACTAGTGTGTGGCTTAATATCTGTTATTGTTGCCCAGACACTTTTATATCTGCCGTATTATTTTATTCCTCTTACATTGAGCTACTTAGGCTTGCTTTAAATCTCACAGGGGGCAAACGTTCCCCCGAACTCACAGTGTTTTCCAGAATACTACAAGACACGACAGGTACATTACTCTACCCCTCCATAAATCTCCACTTCAAGTAACACAAAAACAAAATATTGGCAACATTGATTGTTTGAAATCGTAAGTATGATTTGTGAGTAATTGATCATTGGCATCGTAATACATTTCTCTCTCTTTTTTTTTTTCTGTTATACTTACAAAGCAGACATTTGTGGCTGATTTAGTCCTTCACCTACAATGTATTGACATCCAGAAAAGCAACACTGAATCACAACAACGTTCACACACTTATGTCCAACATTACCAAAGAGGTGCAAGGCTAAAAAGTCCAACCAGAGAAGAACAATGTAAAAAAAAAAAAAGAAACAAACAAACAAACAAAAAAAAGAACAAACTACAAATATTTGCCCTGCTGAAACCTCAACAAATGGAAAGGGGACCAACACTCAATACAAAAATATCACAATTTTATATATCAAATGGCCTCTGTTGGCTCTTGCTCAGGACTACACTCATATAAAGAAACGTTGATCGACAGGATATCAATTTTTTTTCTTTCCTTTTCATCCTCGATTACCACTTGCAGTCCCAATTGTCCAACGCACAATGCACAGCTGCATATGACCTGTTCTTAGCGGTTCAGGCTTTATGAACCATCTTTTTTTTTTTTCACATTACAAAACTACAATTCTATTCACATATTTTCAAGTTTAATGTTTCTTTCTCTTTTTTTTTTTTACTTTAAAGTACTACACTCCATCGATTCCATACATACCTCATAGATCAACTCTTACCCCAAGCTTAAGGCTTTAAAATCTCTTATCTGCTCTTGAAGAAAAGGTCTGGGGTAAAAAAAAAAAAAAGGGGGGGGGGGGGAGACAGGTGGGTGGTCAGAGCAAATAAATGCATGGGGTTTTTTACCCCCCACTTTATCCATCATTAATAAATCTTGCCCTTTACATGTCATTTCCAAATCTCAACAGACGGAAAGCATGAGATGAAAAGTTGCAATAATTCAAAACTTCAAACACAATGTGCTTTTTGCCAAAAAAACTATAAAAAAACAAAAACAAACAAAAAAACTTAGAGGTAGCTTACAAAAATGACCAAACCCACAAGCTCTTAAACAAGCAGGGTTAATTAAAAAAAAAAAAATACCAAGTTTGGTAACAATAACACAATAATAATCTCTCATCACCATGGCACATCATTTTTCACATCTCCTCTGCAAAACATAGCAGACAGACATAAAATGTGCATGTAATCAAATATACATACACAACAAAAGAAGGAATAAAGGAAAAAAAAAAACACACAAGCACATGAGGTCACAAAAAATACGAGGTAATTCAAGCACAACGTGCTAACAAATCAAGGTAAAATAGGAAATACAGACATAGCAAAGGAACATAACCATACAAAGAGTTGATCTATTCTTTCATGGTAGCCCTCAGGGCTGGATAGACCAGACAGGCCTCATACCTCCCATTTGTGAAACTTGCTTTCACTCATCTCTCAGATATGTGGAGACCAGTCCTGTACATCACAGTGCCCTTTAGTGTCCAAGCCACTGGCAAAAGCAGCTTTAGTCATTATTTTGGTCTCTATATCAGAATATACACAGTTGATTAGATTTTTAGTGCGCTCCTTAATGTAATGTACTGCTGAATCCTGCTTCGAAGCTGATTATTTTGTGTTAAACTGATTTCCTGTCATGTACTTCACGATGAGGAACTAAATGAGTAATAAATGAAGCAAAAAAAGGAAAAAAAAAAAAAGGTCCAGTTAATATTAAATGAAAACATACAGCAGAAGAATGGCGTAACGTGGCACGCGATTATGTTGTATGAGGGAGGAAAAAAAAATCAAACAGAAATTGTCATCGTAATTTGTGCAATGAAGCTATGAAAGGCTATGATGCAGAGACAGAGATTATGTTAAGAAAACTGAAATAGCATATATGAATAGCTGGTTTGTATGCTGGTTAAGCCAATGAACCCTTAATGAATGTCAATCAAGCAGGAAGGCTCTACCCAGCAAGGATCCGCGGTACGATAAAACTTCCCTTCAAAAATCCATAAACAGTACCAATCACATGATGTACTGTAATTTCGTATGGAAAGGTTCGTATCTTCCTGGCCGATGTAAGTGCTTGCAACACCTCCTGGTATGTCTGACTTTAGCGGGGTCAAATCTTGGTTATTAACAAGGGGATAACCAAGAGTAATTATTCTAACAGTGAAAGGGTGTGAGTTTGAAGAAAAAAAAGAAAAAAAAAAAACGCTGCGTGATACAGTGGGAGAATCCTTAATGAGTAGAGCAGACTTCCTGTTTGAGTCACAACACCATCACAGCACAACAGAACGCAATACTACAACATGACAACGCCACCATACTTAAGTACATTTTTTTTCCTTGTCCCCTCTTTCAACTTTGCCTTGCCCAGCCCTGCCGCCGAAAATGTAAACATTCCCCCCTTTTTGCTTCCGCTGTGCATTCCATCTTCATGCTCTCCCAACCCCAATCACAAACCTCAACCCCAACCCTAACCCAACCCTACACAGGCCTCTGCCTCAATCAGACATAGCACAGGTACAGATAGGTCTTCTCGATCCTCCAGTCTGGTGGGATGTCCTCTGGCTTGTGACCCTTCATGTGCTTCTGCATGGTGGACAAGCTGGGGCAGTACTCCAGGCAGATGGTGCACTGGTAGGGCGAGGCGCCGTTGTGGGTGCGCAGATGTTTGATCATGGCCGAGTAGTCCCTCGAGCGCTGGTGACACAGCTTGCACTCGAAAGGCTTCTCACCTGCAAGGTGGAAAATGAGAGATGTGGTCACGGTGCCCAGGGACAGATTGGCCAAGAACTTAAACGAAACCTCAAGTCTCTGACATATACCTCAATAAGTAGTTGAACAGGATGTAATCTGCTAAATAAAGAAAAGAGCGATTGTAGAAGAATGAAAATGAGATGCCACGGTGTGAGGGTGCTGGCAGTCAGAGCATTAGCAGTGGAATAATGGTATTACGTTTAATCTGGTCAGCCGAATGAATCAGAATCCGAAGACACTTTATTAGCCAACAGAGCAATGAAGTGTGGAGTATATATTATTGCCTAAACAAGAACATCTGGATCGTTCTATTCTTTTATCAGGGTTGTGGGGAGACGAGTAGGGCTTGAAATAGAACTTCACATGCAGTAGAGAGGAGCTTTAGTAAAAAAAATTCTCCCAGAATTAGCTAGCTTAGTGTAACCAGCATTAAGAGTCTCTAGTTAGCTGCCACTTTCTGTGCTCAAGTAGTTTGTACAGTATGTGTTGCACAAAGCTACAATTATAATTTTATTTACTGTAACATGTTGCTTTAACACTGTATACAGTGCGCAATCATACTGGGTCCAATCTTCCGAATGGCCCAGATTCAACATTAAAAATGTTCCCAGGTGTCTGATGGGATCGCAGTGCTTATGTGATACCTTTCATACAAATTGCAAATCAATTTCAAGCGTATTACGGTAGACATAAACAAGCCAGTTTAAATCTGATACGTACTTTTGTTTTAAAACAAGCTCAAAGTTCTTACGCTATGAAGAGCTACTCTGGCAATTCCTTTTCAACTTTATGAAAATGTACTCAACAACAGCGATGGAAACTTTTCCGAGTTTTTTTTTCTCACTATAATAATCAAATCATCTAAATGTTGAACTTTATACAGTGCTGCTGGAGAGCACAGTGACGAGGTGAAGGGCAAAACCGGCACCTGTGTTAGGTCACCCAGGTGGAACTCTAATCACCAAGTTGTTTGCTTGTGTCTTTTTCCCTGCTGACAGTGGACTACACTAACCCTGACCCAGATGGTCGGAGCAATGTCACATCCATCTATGCTACAGCCCTAATGAGACAGTCATTAAAGCTGTAGGCAGGCGTGCACATGTGGTCAGTGTACTTTAACCACACTGTAAACAGGGCGGCCTCAGATAACCAGGCAATAATGAATTGCAAATGGAGCTCGGCTATTGATCGGTCATTGACAACGCGGGGGTTGCCGATGTCGATGCTTCATCAAGCAGCTCCCTTTTGTGCATGCCAGCCTTTGACTGTGAGCTTGTCACTGCTCTTGTTATCTCAGACGCACTTCGTTCGCCGCCAAGGCCCTAGTCTGACAAAAAAAAGCCAATTATTTGACAGGCTGCCTTGATAGTGTGGCTTAACGGGAGTCTTACTGAGAGGCAGAGGGGAGGAGAAGGGCTGGACGTAGCAGGGAGACCTGGTCGCTCCACTACTGCCCTAATCCCCCTCGTCATGAGGTGAGCTAACTGACAGCAAGGGAAATGGTCTGCCCTTCGGTAACAGCTGTATAGAACACTAAGACTGTGGAATCAATCAAGCATCCACTTTAAGATGCCAGGTTTTTTTTTTTTTTTTTTAGTAGAGCTGATGCAAAAGCACTGACATCTTGAGACTGAAGGAAAAAAAAAAAAGTTTACATTTGGCACAGTCATTCTCATTTCCCCACCTCAGACCAAATGGACACGATTCAGAAGTGTCTCAGAAGTGATTCAGACATGCTTTACTAACTAAATCAAATGAGGACAATTGTGCATGTAGCTCAAATGGAATTGATCATTCAAGGTAACCTTTGCTCCTTACGGTTTTGTACGCGAGTTGCAAACCTACCATTGCCTGTTAGCTATAATATCCTTGTAGATCCACTGCAAAACCGAAGAAGCAAACATTGACAACAACAAAATTCGGCTTACAGACTACACTTTGAACAAGGAGAAAATTGTCCAAATTCCTTTCTTTGAAATTCCTTTAATAGTGTGACTAAATGGATTGAGACATACCTGTGTGCACACGGTAATGGGTCTCCAGCTGGTGTTTGAGGCTGAACTTCTTGCCGCAGCCATTACATTCGTAGGGTTTTTCTCCGGTGTGGATGCGCTTGTGGCCCTTCAGCGTGCTCTCATCACGGAAACAACTCCCGCAGAACTCGCACTCATACGGATGGTCACCTGCCATACAGACGTTGTTTAGGGATTTAAAACAGGGAAATCACTAAAAAGTAAACCATGATCTGACCATTAACTTCAATTGTATATGAAGAAGAATTCTTAAAACATCTGCTACAAAATAATTGATAATCCACAGTGATAGCCAAAGGAGGAGAGACTCCCCTGCTGACTTTTGATTCCTTTCAAGGTTTTTTTCCCCCCGCCACTCCTGAGCACCATATTAAAGAGTTTTTTTTTTCTTGCCAATATCGCCCTTGGTTTGCTCACCGGGGGTTCAGGCTCTGATGTCTGGAAAACTGCTTTGCGGAAGTGTGCATTGTAAATTGCCACAAAAAAAATCCATTCCGTTTTGTTGGATTATATTCCATTCTTTATATTCAATTCAGTTCTATTAATTTCCATTCTGACATTTTTCCACAATACCCAATTTCCCTCTTTTTCACTCGAAATCCTATATTCGATTGGTGCGTTGCCACATTCCTGTTCTTCTTCAGGGGGCTACTAAGTAAAGCGGGTTTCTGGAGTGAGAGTCGGTGATCAAAATATCATAGCTATAACGATTTGGCTGGGGATAATACAAATACTAAAGTGTCAAGCAACATGGAGATGGCACTAAGTGTGACAAAACAACATCTAATTTACAATTCATCACCCTCTTCTTACAGGCCAAGTTTCATCACAACATTCTCAGCGCCTAGACGTGCATGTAATGCATATTCACATGTCAATAATCTGGGATATTACGATATGCGAGGGCGCACCATCTTGCCCTTTGCTAATTGCTTTCCTGTGCCTGACTGCCAGCCGCTCATATATCATTCTGGGGCTGTACAGATGCACGACGCTGCCAGGCGTGTAATGTTCTCGATTAATGCATTTCGCTACGCCGCCGAAGGTTTAAGTCCTCGCGAATGACCTACGTGTTTCATTATCTGGCTGTCCGAGTGCCACCGTGCCGAGGAATAAATTGCATTTCTCGTTATGTACTGTCATGCTTGGCCTCTCGCCGCTCCTGTTACGAGACAATGTCAATTTCCTCGGGCAGGTTAGGAGACTGACGCACCTAAATGCTCGGCACATTGTACGTTCGCTTGGCTATTTGGGCTGAAATGTCACTGCTTCTCCGTTCAGTGGAGTAAGCTAGTCTAATGGGGACAGAAAGAATAACAGAAAAGAGAATCAAGCATGGGGGGGGGGGGGGGGGGTGGAGAAAAACAAAGAAGGGTGGTAGAGAACAAAATCAATAAAAGTGACAGTCTTTATTTGTCTGCATGAAGTTATCTGTGCCTCATGCTGTAAGACATTCTGCTCTTTCTAGTGTCTCTGCCGCAGCACAGGGTGCAATCCATCACGGTCTGAGCTGAAGCGCCTGCACGCGACAGGAATAGTAATCCCTCCAAATTCACCTGCCTTTAATTGTGACTAAGCCCACGTCTCAGTCAAAGACATCTGCGCCGAGCCCAGAGAAAGCTCCCCGCTCTCGGCGCCATAGAGTAAAAATTCGGTGGCTTACTCCTACGATCAGTACAAGCATCTTTAATCTTTATTTGACAGAATAATTGGTGACAGCTCGCACTTGACACTACAGGGCACAAATTCATATATCCAACACAAAGCATTATTTTGGGCTGCCGGCGTCGTGTAAATTCAGCGCGGCGCTTCCGTAGACACGAGTTGAACTGCTTATCAAATTTCGCAGCGATTCGGGGGGCTTGGCACGGCTTAGCTTTGTTAGGAATACATTAAGCTTGGAGGCAGTAAAGATACGAGGCGATAGATCAAGATGCTGCCATCAGCGTCTGTTGCTGTGTTTCTGCGACAAGGAAAGCCATCAGGCGCAGACAGAGGAAGAGCCTGGGTGGAGGGGGCATGGGGGGAAGCTTGGGGGCTGCCACCTGCGTCCTCGTGCCTACAGGGGGGCATGTGGCATGCTGCTGTACCTGGCAAGGGCATGTGGGTGATGCCTGCAGCCTGGCGTGGCCGAGGCTCGCGGCCCAGTTCATTATGCACTAAGCGGCGTAAATCAGGGATCCATCACTGCCAGTGCCTCGGCTGGCCCGCGCC
This sequence comes from Clarias macrocephalus, assembly GCA_011419295.1. NCBI lineage: Eukaryota > Metazoa > Chordata > Actinopteri > Siluriformes > Clariidae > Clarias > Clarias macrocephalus. The sequence continues at coordinate 26,792 of JAAGKR010000382.1, forward strand.
ATCAAACACAGCTGCGAACACAAAACACCCACCGCAGATGGAAAATAGGCACCGAATAAAACACAGGCGCGGCAACAACAACGGAATATTAACGAGGCCCAGCCGGCAGCGAGAGCCTGCATGGGGAGGGACTGAGGGAGCAGCCATGATGATTAACCCATAATGTATGCCAGCAGTTGCTCACACTGTATGTGCAAGTGTATTCAGTAGTATTCCTGAAGGTATTTTGTATCCTTTACATTGCAGAGTCCCTGTGCAAAGTGTACATAGAATATGATATTCATTTGAGGCACTCGAGCAACAGATATCCTGATCAACACGCCCACACAGAAACACAAAGTTATGGGAATATATTGGACACAGAATTTCAATCAGGCTTCTGTTTGAGGAACCATTTGACTCTGAAAATGATCATTATCACCAGACGGAATATTAATGTAATACCGAGCAGGGGTTAATTATTGGTGTGTATGTGTGTCTGCGCCTAATGCTGAACATCAGTGTGTTTTTACACCAGTGATCCCTTCTGTAGCATGAGAAAAATATGAATGAGATTAAGATGATCAAAGGAAGACTAAATGAGAGCACTGGCTCTTTTTCTCTCTTAAAAAAAACAAAAAAAAAAAACACAGGGACTTATTTTTGGCGCTTTTTTGCCTGGGCCAATTGCATTTTTTTTTTTTTAAATCCCTTGACAAAAGCTCCCACATCACATTAAGCGGGTGCTTGTGACGGCTCATTGTAATTTAATACACGCCTACAGAGAATTGGGTTCAAAGAAGCGCGACGAGACGCTGCATCTTTCCCTCTTCCCTCTCTGCGTCTCTCGTCTCGGTGGCGGAGGAGGGCCGCTGACATTTATGCGCACTGGAGGGAGCGGCGGTGTGTCGTGTCCGATGCGGCGTCCGGCGCAGATGAGCGAGCTACAGTACCGCACCCGAAATAAGGGCCGGGCTGCCGTAAACAGACGGCCTCAGCTCATCTCGCCACCTTCGCTTCAAATATTTATCCCAGGCGCGGTAGCCTGGAGGAGCTTTGACACACCAGCCTGTTATTTAAGGTCAGAGACTGGAAGCGGAGGGGTGGGGGATGGAGGGGTTTCGAGGGAAAATGGGATTCGCGTAATGGAGGCTGTTCCCTGAGTAACCTCATCTGCTCGGTTGCACATCAGGCCATATGAGAGTGGGATGGGCCGCGGTGGACCGCACACATGCCGAATAACAGCGCTGTCACAAGCCATCACGTTGCAGGGCCCTCCACTAAATGATCTGTCAATTCGGGCTGCTATTCACCGTTGGTGGCGTAGCACCTGAACGGCATGAGCGATCAAATACCAAACGCTACAGTGCTGATCCTCCAGCCAGGCTACACTTGGAGAAATACACAGGGTACCATTATGCGACGGAAAATATCTTGAAAGCATCAGCCTCGTGAGTTCAAACATGGAAAGAAGTGGAGGGATTACAAATTCAGCATGTTTACAAGTAAACCCATCAAAGCAACTTAACTATTTGGCCCTTCTATAAACTAGGGTGCATGTGAATTTTTTTGTTTATTTGATTTTGGCATAGCTCAGGGAACATCTGGACTGTAAAGCAGCAACCCCATTCGCAAAAGCGGGGTGTATCTCAGGGTTTGCTCAGGGTTTACCTGTGTGGGAGCGAAGGTGGCGTTTGAGTGCCGTGTGGCTCGGGAAGGTGCGATTGCACTCGCTGCAAATATAGCTGCGGACCCCAGCGTGGACCTCCATGTGCTGCTGCAGGGCCGTCTGTGTCTGGAAGCGCTTCCCACAGAGCAGACAGAAGATGGCCATGTCTGATCCTAAAGAAAGGAAAAATGAAGGAAATGAGTTATTCACGGTTGTGAAAATGAAGTTGCGTGAATGTTTCTGAAAAATATGAAAGCTAATCATTTTTGTAGACATAAATGTTCCTAGCATAGTAAGAATGCTCATCTGAACATACTGTCTATTAAGCTCAATTTTTTATACAAATGTCCAGCTAATTTCTTAATGTGAACAAACTTGTGTAATATACCTGAGGAAATAATTGACACATCACATGCCTTCGTCTCATTTCCACTATCACTTTGTCCCTAAATGCTAGCTAACTGAAACATTGGCAGCACACAAAAGCAAATTACATCAAAACGGTTTCTACAATGATTTGGGAAGCATTTTGCCAGCATGGATTGGTTTCCACTTGACCCTTCCATTAAAGGAAATGGTCACTGCAAATGGTAAATAATACGCCATAGACTTCAAAATCACCACACCAATGGGAAATTTCAACGTGATGTATTAGACAGAGTCACAGACTTATAAACTTAATGGCAATGTGCACTGAAACTGTACTGGTGGCCCGTGATGGCTGAACTCCTTACCAAGACGTATATAAATGATTTCCCGCCCTTCGTCACTGTCTTCCTAAATAAAACGCTCTTTGTTAACTAGCATTAAGTAATCAGGATAAAAATCAAATGTGCACCTTCAGAAAGTGGGCCCAGCTGTTTGCCTCAGTCTATAAAGACACAAATAGGCGAGCTCTCTTGCCTCTCACACTCTCTGACACAAACACACACACACCACAGACTTTTTCAATTACCAGTCTCCAGAAAACTCTGGGGAAAGAGGGAGTGTTTTGCGCTCGGCTTCTATTTCATCAGTCAATAATGCATCTTTGGGGCAAAGCTGCCACTAATTTAAAAATCTATGAGGAGCCTCAGCATCGTGTTCATAAACATGGATCAATCAGTGAGAAAGAGACAGAAAATGATGGAGAGACGGAGGGAGAGAAAGAGAAAAAGAAACAAGACAGGAGCAAGCCGTGTTCTTAAATCTCAGACTGTGCAGCTGAATTGCTGCTTCTCTGCAAATAAATACTGACAAGGCTTCCTGCTGGCTTTCTGGCTGTCCAAGTCGCTCTCTGCTGTCTCTCTCTCCCCTACTTTGCTGCTTCCTGCTCTTTATTTATCAATGAAAAAAGGGGGCCATTGACTGGAGATGATTGCGACGGGAGCCCCAGCAACATCGGGAGGCTTGGGAGAAGAGCCGGAGGACAGATAGCGCTCTCTTATGTCATCCGGCGCTGGCTGATTCAGGACGGGGTGTGCTCTGTGGCATTCTGAAGGTCTAAAAAAATGCAAACACTGTCTTGAGTTTTAGGGGCCGGAAGATGAAAGATAGAGAAATGGGGGAAATGATGGTTTAACTGGGGGAGGAAAGGTGGCAGGAATGCAAGAGGTTAGCTCTGGATTCTGGTCTTTGACCTAAAGGACGTAAAGGTCTGATCAGGTCTTGGGACATGTTTGCTTTTTAAATTCCTATCTCTCTTGAACCTAAAATGCGTGAAGGTTGATTAGGATAATTATACCTTTTGAGCTTTAGATTGTGTTCGGTATTAGAGTATATAGAGCCATCATGGCTGAAATTACAGGTTTAAGACAATGTTGCAATCTGAAGCAAGATAGAAAGCAATGACCACTGAATGAGTATTGAATGAATAGTTCGGGCATTTGCATTCATAACCGAGTACGTGTGTGCATATATCTACACAGCAGACAGACTGCCCTTTCACCCCAGTGCCTAAACATATCCTGCATGTAATTAAGTAGTGGCACAATAGCCCACATTCATTCGGCTAGAAGTGAAAAATATACCTAAACAAATAGGAAAATTCATGGAGTTAACAAGTTTTATGTACTTGTTCAATGAAGCTGCCATCACTGGATACTTTGTCAGGTCCACCCATCACATTGGTCCATTTGTCCATCAACTGACCAGGACGATCAATCACTAACCATGGATGGCTTTAAACCTCAATAGAGCTATATCGCGATAGTACAAAGCTACACTAAATTCAGAGACCATCATTTAGTTTTCAACAAAATAGAAAAATAAGTTGGACCGAGTATGTCTTCCTGAGGTATGCTGATTGATTTAATGATACAATAAAAAATTTCTAATTTAATACTGGTCTACCTATACTTCATGTGGTATCAGTTCTCCAGTTAGGGCATGTAACTTTGTAGACCAAGACGCTTATGTAAAATAGTATTGATTTGTAGGTATTGTAGTTATTTATAAAAGCAACTGTTGATGCTTAATATCCTTTTTACTATTTAGTTGGACTGTTCTCAGCAAAGCTTTGACACTGACATGATGCCATGGTAGTTGGTGTCAGGTGCACCAGCGGTGGCCCATTTCCATATTGTACGAGGTAGGGGGTGGCTGCCAAATCTGCACGGCAACAAATGGGCTACAGTCGGTAATAGTGCTCTTATATGGTGGGTACCTAAAAACTGTCCATTCAGAAAAGAAAACAGGTTTTGAATGAAAAAATAACTACCACTCATCCTGTGTTTCTTTCGAAGTAACAGTACAGAGGTGAGCAAACAAGCCAGCAAGAAGTCAATTACTCGCCAGTAATGCTTGCAAAATTACACTCTTCCACAGCCACTGATAATTTTTCTTTTTTTTTTTTTTAATCAAATCAGTGAAAGATAAAAGGACTGCTTTTAACAGCTAAAACACTGAAAACAAAAAAAAAAAAAAAAGGGAAAGAGCAAAAGCTAGCTGATAAAGCACCCATGAAAAGGAAGTGTGATGTCCATCTGCTTGGTGTTAGCTGGAATTAAGTGTTCCACTGTGAGAAGTTAGGAGAGACAGGAGAAAATGGACTGGCTCTGTGAAGCCAAGGTACAGAGAGAAAAAGTGTGTGTGTGTGTGTGTGTGTGTGTGTGTGTGTGTGTGTGTGTGTGTGTGAGGGGGGGGGGGGGGGTCAGAGAAAGACAGCCAGCCACCTCTATTACAGTGTAAAATTGAGTCGGACAAAGTGGCACCTGGACGAAGGAGTGCTTTGCCTGCTGCTGCCTGCTCCTGCTGGAGTTTTGGCATAATTTACCTCCACTCATGTGTCTATTTGTAAGGGTCTCTTAGCTCTACTTTCACTGTTAAGTTAATGGGCCTGGAGAGCCACTGGCTGTTACTTAACGATGGCTGCACTGTGCTGTTCAGGCACTGCGGAGGAGACATTACATGCACACACACACAGCGAATAAATGGAATATGCCTGCTTTGTTTGTGTGATCTATAGTCTGCAGTCGAGGTTATGGCGAAAATTAAACAGGCAGGAGAAAACAATGCACTGATTAAATTGAAACACGCAAAGTGGGGACGAGAATGGAGGCGCTCCGTCTGTCAACGCGATGGGGGGAAGAAGCGCCATGAGGCCGCGTGTGTCATTGGAAAGCCAGCGAGACTGTAGTCAATTAGCTTGTTTTTCATTTCGGCGGTGTTGATGGAAAACAAACTCCTGCTGCTCTGTCTGTCACCCCAGCAGTGGGGTGCGATGTCACCTGTTGCTCAATGAAGATCTCCCCATGATGGCGCCGACAGAGAGGCACGCTGCTGCTCGGATCTATTCCATAGCAAAATCATGCACCCAGAATACACGCCTGGGGAAATTTCTACTGCCGCGATGCAGTTTAGTTCATGTGTGATGAACCTGGTATGTGGCGAGAGTGCAAAAACGAACATTAAGAGTGTGTTGGTAAATATACAGACTGTACACGGTTAAAAGTGTACAATATAAAAGGAGTATTCAGATAAACTTTGGAAAGGCCTGGCTTACACAGGTCCAGATGAGCAACTTGCATGATTAAATAGTGACAACATCTACCTTTATATACTTACCCTTGAGGACTAGTTCAAGGCTATAAATAGGACAAATTAATTCGAAGTGGTAATGTTTTTTCATGCACTGGCAGATTATGTTACCACTTTTGACTAACACCACAGACTCCAAAACATGGAATAAACACATACTTCTCTATCCAATTAGTTTTAAATACTATGTTTTCATCAACTTTTTTTTCCATGTTGCAAATTTAGATGGTAAATGTAAAACTAAAGAAAAAAAAAGTCTATTAAAAGTGTGAAAACATTTAATTTTCAGGCAAAAAATACACACCACCTACACATTTTTTCCTTCCTTTCCTTAATGATTGTCATGATGCGCAAAAAAGTCAAACTGTTCCTTTGTCAAACTGTTACATTAACAGAATTTGTGACTTGCAAGCATTTTATGTTTACATGCAACAAACCATATGAGGCCAAGCGCCTTAAAAAGCTGTGATGCAGTAAGCATGCATCATTAAGTCTGAACAGAATAGAGAAATAAAACAAAGGTGAGCAAGACATGATCTTGTATGCTGCGTGTCTCACTACTGTAAGTGTGTTGCATTAAGCATGTTAGGGAGAGAGTGGTAGGGGGTAATGCTGTCCGGCTGCGTGCTTCAGACTCACGTACATGGTGGCTGTGTGGTATGCATGCTGCTAAGGGAGTGGCTGGCCTGAACAGCAGGAGGGGGTAAGAGGTCATGGGGCAGCTGCAAGGGCCAAGTGTGGGGTGGAGGAGGTGGGTGCTTGGGGGCACAAGGGGTTTGGCAGCGTCAGTAAGTTTTGAGAACAATAGGGACGCAGGAGGCCATACAATATGGCTGACCTGCTGCCAAAACTCTTCCTCAATGGATACACAGAAGCAGAATGTGGTAGAGGAATAAAACTCAAAATGCACCAGTTCACAAATTTCCAACACTACCATCAATTCACCACTTGTGACAAAAGTGACCCACTTTAATGATTTTGTCTTAAGATCTAAAGGTATACCGAGCATACTGTAGGTCCAGTCAGGGGTTTACTTTGCTGGAAGCTGCTCGATTCAGTGCATGGGTTTTAAAGGAGAGAAAACATACATCTTGTACATTTCCTGAAGCATTCATTCAGTAACTCAATACTCAATAAAACCCAACACCTTGGGGTTCTTGTGCTTTTGCAACAAATTGACCAACCTGACCAAACAGAGAGAGATAAACCATGTGCATACAAATACATACACCCATTCTCCTTATCCTGTCCTCCTTCATTGCCTTTTTTCTTTTAATCTGAAACATGGCAGCAAAGTCTGCTTTTAAAATGACATGTTGTATATACTATTTATACCGAAAAACATCCAAAATGAGCATGTAGTATACGGTTTCTGAAGAACATGATTGTTATCAGGATGGCTAAGACGAGCATTGTACACTGCACGGCCCTCATGATTATCATATCTGGTAGAAATGAGGAGGAAAACGTGGGAACAGTGAGTGTACAGTACCAAGGGTTGGCATAAGTGTACTGAATATCTTATTTGTACCTCGGTGTAAAACAAGATTTGGTTAAAAAAAAAATAAAAATAAAAAAAACCTATGAGACTACAACGAGAATTGTAATAAATTACTTATCTTAACTCTCAAAAGAAATAAGAAATCTAAAATAAATGAGGTAAAGCTCATGTGTGCCACTACTCTAAGTGTTTGTGTTTATCGATAGCTGTAGTTAAGCTAAGTTAATGCTAATGCTAACCAACAATTAAAAAGCTTGTAAGTCTGCAAATATTAATCATTATAATTCACATATTTCTTATTAACATATTTGTTGTGGCTGTATCTAATTACACAGATCTAATTTTGATATTTTCCTGAATATGTTTTAAATTGTAAAGTAACTTGATAAAGAACAAAAATAGCTACTTAGCTAATTTTGCTATTGTAATACATGTCCTAATCCTTTTACTAGGATGCGTAATTGTCATCTGCTTCAAAACAATTTTTTAAAACTTAATTTTCTTTACTTAACTTTATATTCCCCCAGCATTTTGGCATTTTAGGAATGAAAGTTTGTCAGTGTAATCAGTAAAGCAGTCTGACTTTTTTTAAGGTAATGCTAACATTCTTCTAGTCAGTTTGACTAAATGAAAGTCATGTGATTTAAAATGTCAATTTATTTACATATTACTCTGTGATAAACAATAACATTACACAGTGTGAATATACACAAGGAAGAGTTGCTGTTACCACCATGAAAATATATATTCATCTCATATATACACATCACCCACATGTTTTATCCCCTATATAATGTACAGTATACAATGCTACACAGGTATGTTGTTTTGAGCACACAATGTCTGATTCTGAGAGCGAAAAAGCAGTCAGAGAGGCACCCAGCAATAAAAAGAGACAAGACAAGCAGAAGGAAGGATGAAGGGACGTTTCATGAATCTCTAAGACAAGACACTAGAGGCAGCTGAGGCGTCAACAGGTACAAACTGTTCCAGCGGTGTTGGGTGTGTGTGTGTGTGTGTGTGTGTGTGTGTGTGTGTGTGTGTGTGTGTGTGTGTGTGTGTGTGTGTGTGTGTGTGTGTGTGTATCTGTTTGTGTATTAATGTAATCGCAGTGACCAGCTTATTCGTTCACTCACGAAGGCTAACGCCTAATGAGGCCAGACTACAGGAGAAGCACACGTCTACGTAATCCTGCCAAGTGTCTGGATATAATGTGGTATTAGAGTTGCCTCTGGCTGGAGAGAGCTGCTCTGACAGCTCCGCTCCACATTACAAAGCACATGATAGTAGCGATTGCAGCCTTAATGCATTCAAAATGCATTTCTCTGACAAGAAAAGCAAAAAGAAGAGCCCAAATGAATTGTTTATTGATCTAACAGGAGGAGGGATGGGGGGTGTGTGCATGTGCGAGAGAGAGAGCGAGAGAGAGAGAGAGAGAGAGAGAGAGAGAGAGAGAGAGAGAGATGGCAAGAAATAAAAACATTTTGCTGTTCTACTGTTGTATATGCCCTGGCATCAGGGGTTTCTTATACACATCAGTAGTGTAAAAAATATGAAGCAGTCCTTTATAACAATACACCTTCCATAAACAATGAGACAAGGGGCTTTGAGATTTTCGCACCAATAATAGCCACAGATAATTCATGCTCATGCTGGTCCGCTGTAGTCTGGGCATGGTGAGATGCACAGCTCATGAACAGATTAATGTCACCAGATGTCATTGTAGATGCCATATTAATTACCTCGAGATAATGCCATGGAACCATATGGTTCATCTAGTGTCCGTTTAGACAGAGAAAATGTCTTCATCACTCACAAACCCCACTTGGAGAAAAGGGAAAAAATTGGCCCAAATAAGTTTGACAGGTGTTGAAAGCAGATTCTTCATAATTAACTGAGCTATCGCTGATATGATTGGAAAGGACAGACTGTAAACAAGTGCGTTCATGAATACTGTATGATGGTTGGCCCGAATAAGCCTTCATCCTGTCCTGAGAGCTTTATTTGATTTTCTTTTATGGATAGTTTATGATAGTTAAATCAGCTGCATGATTGCTTTGCATGCTATGTCTTTAGTTAAAAGACTGGTTAGTTGATTTAAAGGTACAGTTTGGGATTTTTCTGAGTCTTCTGATTCCTGCAAGTTGAATTGTAAATGCTATGAAAACAGACAAGCCTTTTCTGACCCCACCCACTCCCGTGAAACCATATGCAGCACAAAAACAGCTGCCTTCGGGAGCGTGGCGAATTTACAGGCTGGACAAAATATAAACAGAAGACTGAATTGAAGAAACTAGCCATATCCATTGCATGGCAGTACTGTGAATCACAAATATCTCTAGGTCCCTTAAAAGCATATGATTATGACCGGTCTAAGGACATTTCCAAACATTACAAACCGCACCTTTAATCTCAAATAAGGTGGATTTTGTATCAGGGCTGACTGCATGTACCATTCCATGTAGTGCACAGGTTTAAAAGCACAGCGGTGTGCCTTTAGGAGAGTTTACAGTGCACGGCTGTTCCTCGTCTTGACACGGAATCGTGTCAAAGCAAAGACCGGCTTGCTTCTCCCCCATTTCGCAAATCCGATTTAATCAGACAACCCTCACGGTGCAGCTCCCGGTAAGAAAAAGGATAATTAGTAAACAGGCAGCCTCTCCTTGGCTTCATTGGCATTCGAGCTGGGATGGTGTGTCACATTTAAAATGCAGCCTGATGAAGTCTACAAAATCAAACCATTTGTTACTCCTATTGAGGAGGCTTCAGGCCAGTGGCAATTAAATTGGAATTAGCGTCGGGGAATGAGATACGGTAGATTCATACCAAGAAGGTGAGCATGGCTGGAGGATGTCTCTGCAGTCTACACTGCTGGCGGACAACTAGACAACCAGATTTTTTACCACATGTATGTATCTACAAATGTCTGTATGAGATGTTTTTTTTTTTTTCTTCCCTTTTTAGTTTAGCCAAGTGGTGAACACACAGTGCTAAACCTTATTAAACAATCAGCGATAGAAACAGAAATACAGTTTGCTCAGCTGCACTGACAGAAACACACGGCTGATACCCGGCAGCCTTTCAAGATTTGACATTGTTATTGATCTGTGGTTTAGAAGTAATAGCTGTTGAATCCCTGGGTGTATCTATGTGTGTGTGTGTGCGCGAGCGAGTGTGTGTGTCTGTGTGCGCGCATGTGTGTGTGTGAGTGCAGTCGCGTCTGCCTGCATGACAGGATGATGTCTGCATACTGATGTCTCCGCTCCTGTGTTTTCATGGAGAGGACATTGCTGCTTGTGGTGTGCATGTGCGAGCTATTTTAAATGAATAAAAGGGTGGGGGAGAGCCCCATTTACTTTGCACAGCTGATTGGGCACAATGGAGATGGGGTTACCAGTGGGAGCTTGTGTGTACGTGTGTGTTTGTGTGCGCGCATGTGTGTTGGCGAGCTTTGCGGAGATGGGAGATAAATGAACTGCAAATGAGAAGGAACAGCTCCTGCAGTACAGCTGGCTTCCGAATTGCTTGCTTGCTTGGCTGTGGCAACCACGCGAACCACGGTTGCCAAGGGTGTCAGCGTTCAGTGTCCCTTATTGGCCACAAGTGAGAGTTACATGGGCTGTAATTCAGGATGAGGGCCAGCAGGGGCCGCTTTGACTAACCAATCAATCAGTGTTGGCTTTTTCCCTACTGACAACACGACTACAGTCTACAGACTGCAAAATGAACCAAAACAACTAGAGAGTTAATCAACACTGTGTTAAACAAAGTGAAATATTGATGAGTAAATATATTATGCATATTAGTTTGAAATATGGTCAAAACATAACTAACATTCCAAGTTCCTCAGGGTTTGCCACCAATTCTGTAGTACGATACCCAAAATGCGTTACTACCAAATCAGACACAAATCATTTAAATCACTGGATTAACTCTTTTGAATGCAGTCAATCTGCCATCACTCCGTGTGCTCTTGTTTGCTGTGAGTGAAGCTGTGTGTGTGCGTGCGCGCGCGTGTGTGTTCTCCCCTCAGGGTGTGTGCAGAAATGCTCTCTATGCAAGCCCATTACTGGGAAACACATCAGGAGGATGGAAATAAATTACACTGTTCCATCAAATGACAAACTGCCACCGTGAAAAAGATCGGCACAGAGGAAAATTATGCCAAAGTTCTGTTTTTCTTCCCCCCCCCTCGCTATAAACTGATTATTTACTATTGCCAGTTCGCTCTGATGTTTATAATGCAGCAGGCTAATCTTTTAAAACGGTTTAAAATGATCTTCCCAAATCAATGCAAACGGATAAGACCTATTTCTAATCCGTTTGACACATCTGATACACCGGCTCCTGTGGAATGGAATACTGAATATACTAACAAAGACTGAAAAACGTTTTGGGTTCAAAGAGGTAAAGATATAAAAACGGCAAAGCTCCGTGTCAGGAATACCGGAATTAAAGGGATGTACCTGTGATTTTTTTTCTCCATCTAATCTAGCTCTAACATAATTATAACGTGTATGATTACAGCAGACAACAATTTCGACACATTTCCCTATAAGAACCAAGTCAAAATTCTTTATACAAACATGTCTGAATGTCAAGCTTCAATCAATCATCTTCAATTCCTCAATTCGTATAATTCATTCTTTTAAAGAATGTACTTTTTCCAAATTGAAATTGTAGTAATTATGCTACTACTTAACTTAAGGTTTTAGATTTTTTTAAAGCACATTAAAGTTCTTGTTTTTGCTAGCTGTATGATACTAGGCTGGAAAACAGCAGAATTCCCCTTTAATACTGATCATATTAATATAGATGTGACTAATCCATGTCAAAATATGACTTCATTTTTTTTTTCATACTGATTGGTGCAGAGCAAATGACGGCAGATACCTGTGCCTTGAACTACAATGAGCCGCTGGTGAAGGAGGCAGGGGAGAGAGCTCTGGTTACCACAGTGGGTTAGTGAAAAGCAACCCAATCCCAATCCCATCACTTGTTTGTTTGACTGTGTTCAAGTGTTGGGCAGTACTCTTACTACGGTTACGGACACGTCTAGGGTAGTGTTTGTCCCAGTCTGGATCAAGGACATCCACCGGCCAATGAAGCATAGACGAGCATACACTTATCAGCCACAACACCATTTTTGAAACCATTAACTTTAAAAACCACTTAGGTTTTAGGTTTCCCCTATGCCACCGAAACAGCTCTGACCACTTGAGGCATGACTCCACAAGACCTCTGAAGGTGTGCTGTGGTATCTGGCACCAGGACGGTAGCAGCAGATCCTTTAAGTGCTGCAATTTGCAAGGTGGGGCCTCCATGGATCAGACTTCTGCGCACAGGACATCCCATGGATGGTCGACTGGATTGAGATCTGGGGCATTTTGAGGCTGGATCAACAACCATGAACTCTTAACCTGCTAAGCCCCATAAATAGTGCACTGAATGTTCTGGTGCCTTTCTATCATAGCCAGCATTAACTTTCTCAGCAGTTTGTACTACATTGGCTTTTCTGTGGGATGAGATTGGATGGGCTAGTCTTTGCTCCCCAAAGGCATAAATGAGCCTTGGGTTGCCATGATCCTGTCACCAGTTTACTGGTATATAATTGATAATCAATATTATTCAATTCACCTGGAGGTGGTGGTAAAGTTAGTTCTGATGAGGGTATAATTTTTATTTATTTATTTATTTTTATTTTTATACAGTGGCAGTACACAACCGATTATTACTAAAATAACCAGAATTTTTAAATAGTTCTTATAGTAATTAGCTGCTCTGACTGGTTCTTTGAATGAAATTGGTTTAAAACCTTTATCACTCAAATACAACACACGTACAGTACATCTATAAATATGGTCTTGTGTTCTGTCCATATAAACTTCAGAAATAATAAGTTCATCATAAATAGCCAGAATATTCCAAACCTGAATAATAAATTTAATAGTTAAGGGGGTCCGTACTGAGAAGGTCCATGGAATACATATTACAGTTAAAAGGGTCAATGACTACAAAAAGGTTGAGAACTACGGGGGGAAAAAAAAAAAAAAAAAAAAAAACCTCCTGTATGCCTTGCTGGTCTGAACAATTTCAGTACATGTAGCTGTATAATAGGACTTTCTTTCCTACATGATAATCTGACTGGAAGTCTGGTGTTGGAATTTATTCCTCCCCTCCCTTCGCATGCTTTATTCGCACCGGCCATCTGGACAGCGGGCAGACAATGTGGCAAGGGCTGTGAATGACCGTCCGTATTAGTCATAGGCTCTTAGCTCGACCCCTTGCGTCCTTAATCTTTTGCAACAGCCAAATGACCGAAGCACCTTTTCTCACTGGCCGCTGACATGGTCTTTCCCACCGGACAAAAGGCTTTAGGCTGACACCCCCTTCCACTGTCATTCAACCCTTCGCCTCAAGGAAAAAAAAAAAAAAAAGACAACACACCATTACCCCTGATATTCCTTCCGACTGATGGAGGCGGAACTTGTTTTGGAGATGGGAATGATGAGAATGGGACTGGGCTGTTACAATAAAACCAGGAGGGAAAAAAAACGGGTAGCAGTGGAGAAATTCAAGGCATTATCCTGTACTGAATATATAAAACAACCCGAAAAGACTGCAAAAAAAGGAGTAGCGGTAATCATATTCAAATACATTAAGAGCAACCATGGCCAAATGACTTATAAAGATAAAGGTATTAGGTATAACAGGAATGGCATGCTTCTTCCCAGCTTAATGTAGGCTTTTGTGGTGGCTATTAGGAGAAATGGGGCTGAGGAATAAGCCACAATCACCTTCCTGATGGCTGCCACAAGTTTGCTTTATTTGGCCAGGCCAAAGAGTGGCGCGTTTTAAAATGAGTGCTCGGCAAGATACCTAGGGCTGTGCAGAGTGAAGGCACTCTCTGTAACTGGAGAGACTTAAATAGAAAAATGGATGCTAATCAACATGCTCCATAAATTGGAAGCTGGTGGCATTACAGAGCAGCAGTGTCTTCTCCACAGCATAACTCTAGGGCACCGTAAACAAAATAACAGGAATAAAATGGCAAATGACAGACGAGGTTCGTCTAAACATCTCGCTTTTATAAACAAGGACATTTCTTGTGCAAAACGGGGTCATGCGGAGCGCGCTGGGCATCATCTTTTCAGCTCTCACAGTACAAACACTTCATAAATATCCCTTGTGTGAGTGTACATAGCAGCTACTGTATCATCCATCATTTTAGCATTTACACAAATACACCTAAGCAGTTTAACGTCATCATTTGCTGTAACAGCAAACCAAATGTATCCTAAATAGCAGTTTATGTGGAAGTTACAAGCAGGCTAGGGCAAAGGAAAAATCTTTAAGGAAAGAAATTTAAGACGGAGAGCCGCATTTTTCCAAACGGTTGACGGAGAGCACCCGTCCCAATTAGGCTCAGGTCATTTTTCCAAATGATCTCTGAAACATGTTTATTCAGAGCGGCCTGTCCCTGACCTTGAAGACAAACCGTCAACCGCAAAGCCTTTGTGAGGGAAGAAAAAGACTTTATTTATAGATCAGCTGAGTGTCGATCAAGCCGCATCAGAGCTCTGGGAAGAGGGGCCTAGGGAGAATGCTTTTGAAGCAACTAATATAGCGGTCTGCCTCCATCACTTCAACCCTTTTTAATCCCATTAGAAAGCCAATTGATTTAGCTTTGCGAGCACACGGCAAGGCAGACATACTTACCGGCGGAGAAAGAAGAAAAAAAAAAACAGAAAAATAAACAAACAAAAAAAAAGAAGGACGAAAAATCCTTGGTGAAATCGAATGATAAAAACATGGAGAAAAAGCCTGAGATGTATTTGCCAGTAAAACGCATTAGAGGAGAGACACTTAAAGATATGACAAGATGAGGAGTCAAGAGTGTACCACTTGAGAGAGAGAGGAGGGGGAAGACAAATCATTATCAGTTTCCGAACATAGGGCTAGGGTTTAGTCTGAAAAGTGCAAATGTGTTGTGATGATTTGGCTGGTGCTTTCATACAGATGGAATCTAATTAATTTCTGTTTGATAGTGGAGGAGATGCGCCCATCGGTTTGTCATTTCTCCTGTGTGATAACACCTGGTAATTTACTGTCTCGATGGTAATGAGCTTTTAAAAGGCCGCAGGGCCACCGGAGCTCAATCACATTCCCAAATGACTGTACGCTGGCATTCGCACGCACGCACACAACAGCAGATCTGCCCGTTTATGTCAGACCAGACTGTTTCACAACCGACCTACATTACAGCTTGTGGACAAAAGTTTGATATTCTCATTTATATCTTATTCTCAGGGCTAACTGCTTCATTAATAAAAGTAAATGGAGTAATAATGCATGGTTTTTATTTCATTTCATGCATAATTTCAACATGATTTTTTTCCACGACAAATATACCCGTTATAATCATCTATCTATCCATCCATCCATCCATGTATATTTATACGCACACACACACACAAAGCCATAATGTTAATATTGATTATCAATTAAATACCAGTAAACTGCTGACAGGATCACGGGCACCCAAGGGTCATTTATGCTTATTTGATCCGACACAGAAAACTCAATGCAGCACAAAAAACACCAACACCATGATAGCAAGGCACTAGATCTACACAGGCTACCACGCACAGGGCAAAGCAGGCAAAGAGCCCAAGGCCACCAACTCAGTCTCCAAACTCCACAGACCACACCGATTGAGCACCCCAGAACATGCCAGACACACTTATCTGGTCCATGGAGACCTGAACCCAGAGCACCCAAATGATATTATATTTATTTATATGTGGCTTAACAAACAAAAACATTCCTCTTAAACTGATCAGGTACAGGGATGTGCCAAAAAAAAGAGAGGCAAAAAAGTCCTTCAGGAAGCCTGGAGAACTATTCAAGACTACAATAAATACACAAAGTCTGGCCTTCGGAAACAAAATAAGAAGAAATGTGGGGTGGCTCAAAACTTGTATACATATATACATACAAATCTTTTATTCCATTTATCCCTCACTCTCAACGTTATGTGCCCTTGTTCCCATTTTCTTTTTTTTTACCTTTCGTATTCTTTTGAAAACCCATGGTATCTGGCTGTTATACCATATTTGATCATTGTTTATCTCCCACATCATCAACTGTATATGAGAATTTGTCAGAAAGAGTAAATGGAAGAAATATTTTAATAGACCTGAAGGTGATCTTATTCTTCACTCTTTAAAAAAAGAAAATGAAACTAAATCTCAGCAATGCCCTTATTTGCTTCCTTACAATTCAGAATACACACGATTTATTTTCATTTATCTGTACTGTAACATAATTTAATTTTCCTCCTTAGCCTTCATGGATTTACAAATTACTGCCGAATGTATTTTTGCTTTTCAAGAAAGATCAAAGTTCTTGATGCGCGATCGTGTAGGAATCAGATAAATACCGACGCGCATTAGGGGCTGCAGACGAATCGAATCAATGAGACCTCGCAACACATTCAGCTCACACACTTTATGTCAATATATGTCAAGGCTGCTGTCATCAGGTTTAATTACATTTGCTCGGTTTATCAGCACTGACTACAGATAATTATTAAAATCCTGAGTCATATTTAGCCATGGTTATATTTGTACGTCTCTATGCGCATGTGTCTTAATGCCATATAACACGACAGGAAAATATTTCTTTAAATTTCATCCAAAGTCTCAAAAGTATTCTGCGCTTGAAACTTGTTTAACCATTCCACTAGCTCTTGCAAGAAACTGAGCAGGATTTCATCATGGCTGTCAGGACATGAAATATACTTTTAACACTTCAAGCGTGTAGCTTAAAGGAATATCTAGAATAAAGAGGACACTGACAGAAAGGACACAGTCAATGTCTACCAGCAGGGGGAGCTATATAAGCTTGTCTGACCTCAAAAGCTTTGACCGCATGAGTTTGACGTTAGAAGATAGAGCAAGCAAGACCTTAAATGACCTCCTTCTGCATGGATACTATATACAAATGGGTCAGGAAACTAGATAAATTAGATAAAGCCACTTAGACACCTACTGTTTTTTATGTTGACCTTTACCACTAGTGGAGTGGTAAAACAACCCAGCAGATTTTTAAAATTATTTTTCTTAAACAGGAAGAAGAAGAAAAACGAGTAAGATGCACAAGCAGAAATATTCATGCTTTTTTATGTGCTGCTGGAAATCATTTAAAACCCAATATCCTTCCTGGCGCTTGACTTACTGAGACGGGCAAAGCTCTGAGAATCTGCTCTCTCTCTAATGTACATCATAAATTATGAACAGCAGGCACATTCAGGATGCAGGGTGCAATAACTAAACCGGGGAGGGCTGTAAAAATCACACACATCCACCGATTTCACACACGCAGTACACACAGTAAATGGAGGCAGTTAAGACGCATACTAGCAAGTCAACCATCATTTTGGAGCTCATTCCTCTGGGAGGACCTGATGAGCTCCATGTTTCTAGCACTCACTTGAGGAATGCGGTGCAGACAACATACTGTCAGAGCAAGATGGGTGGCAAAATTTAGGCCGGCTTCACTCCAATGTGTCTTAACTGGCTTCAGATGGGTACTTGGATTGAATTGGTTTGAAGCACCGAGGTTGCTGAGTATGAAGAAACTGCATTCTTGAGTGGGGAGAAAGGCTTTCTTGGTGTGTGTGTGTTTTTTTTTTTTTTTTTTAAAGACCACTGGCCTTTCACCCTTGCCCAGAGACCTTCCTAGAGGTTAAAGTATAATCCAGGTCCAATGACCACAAAGACAGGACCCCGAGGGCCAAGGACTTGCACATTTTCTGAATTACAGCGTCATACTGAAGCCTGGCTGACCACACATCAAAGCCTTCCAACGCGGGGTGGCTAATGGGAGCTTTGCCCCACTTGTCAAAGTTCAGCAAATTGCCAAACCTATTCCTTCTTTTCTCTTTCAGAGACCGGATGGGGGTAGTAGACGTTGTGTCCTAGATTTTGGTCAAGGCTGAAAGGTTTAACAGTGTGCACTTAGACCACAGAGCAGCTTATTACTATCTTCAAATATAAATTTTGCATATCATCATGCTGATTATTTCTATATCCACATATATATTAGTTAAGTTCTACAACAAGGGACACCCAGGGCCTGTAAAGCTGTGATTTTTATTTTTTAACAGTACAACCCACTTAAATTCCATATCCAACCCACCACAAGTTATTACCATCATTTACATTTTTTCAACTGGAAACTTATGACAAAATAAGAAAATGGATTTAACGGGTAGGAAAAAAAAAAAAGCCAAAATGTCAATAATGTAATAGTTTGTAAAGTACATCTGTACTGAGAGTTTTTTCATCATTAGAGGAGTCCCTGACTGTAAAAAGCTTGAGGATGCTTAATCCACAGCACAACTAAACACTAATATCCATTTAACATTTCCTTAATAACTGCCATGAAATAAAACAAACAGATGCTAATATGCAATAACACCGTTGTGCTCTTTATGAAGCAAAACATTTGAAAATTTACTGCCTTATAACTTTCGCTTCACTTGCCTGTTCCGTTCAATACATTTTATGTCAATCCAGTTTATAAGGGAAACTCTGCGTGAATTTAAGCCCCACATGCTTCTTAAAGGGGAGAGAGGGGAGAGAGAAAAAAAAAAGTTGTTTAACTGACATTCCCTTCCCCCATTTTCCCATGGTGAAGAAGAAGAAGAAGAAGAGGAGGTGGGAGGAGAGAAAAAAAAGAGGGTTTTGTGCAGTTCTTCTTCTGGTGCACACTGTACAAAAGGAAGCCGATTTGAAGATGAGATGACCCCGTGACCTCTGGATCCACTGAAAGGTTCTCAGTGGCACAAATCCCACATAATCAATCACATTCCAGAGCCGGCAGTCAGCGGTGGGCCGCACTGCTTGCCCCCTGAGACGGACTGTAAATGGACACCTTTAAACTCTCCTTAACAATTCGCCGTTCCTCCTCGTCCTCGGGAGTGTAGAGACATTTTATTTTGGATGTTACTCATTAATCTCCTATAAATAACCATGCTGTTTTGACATTGATAATCAGTGGAATCATAGGGAAAAAAACAGTAGCAATTTATCTCGGTAAGTACCTAGCAATGAATAATTAGCTATATACAGTATGAATTACAATTAATTACTAGTACATATAGTACTTTACCAATTGGATATTAAAATAAACATTAAATTATACTGTATTAATAATGTAATTTTTAATACTTGAATTAATCATTTAAACATGCACCTACATTTCCAACTTATACGGAACCTAAAGAGCACATAACATTATCACATTAACACTGATTATCAATTATATACGAATGACGGGCTATATGAATTTATATACGAAGGCTTGCCCAACCCACAGAAAAGCTCCTTTAGCATAAATGGTTAAAAGAAGGCAACGCTGGCCATGATAGAAAGGCACCACAGTCCCCCAAACACAGGGTCCAGCAGGCAAGGAGCATAAGGCTAAACTCTAAACTCCCTGGATCCTGTTGTGATCGAGCACCCATGAGATGAGCAGGACAAACAAGTCCGATCCCAGCCAACACAAGGGAAACCCAATACCTAGATGGTTTTAATGCTATGGCTGATTGGTGTATGAATCAAGTATTACTTGGAAAGACTTGCGCTAAAGTACCTAGTTTTCACATGATTTTTCACTTTTGGCCCTAATGTACAAGAAAAATACCACATATTACGCAAGTGCTCATTAAAATCTATGCTGTAAAATAAAGTGCTAGCAAAAGTTGTGACCCAATACTAATTAAAACAATGTATTCATGCTGATTCTTATGTAGAAGGAACACACAATTACCCAACCCCAGTCCTCCATTTTTGACAGCTAAGCGATCAATAGATTGGCATTATAAATGATAGCTTATCTAGCCAGGCATTTGATTTCTCCAGCTTTGTGACTTGTGATTGAATTTCCAGGTGTCATCTAACAAAACAATCCCAGTTCTTAGAAACCTGCTATTAACTGATAAGAGCAAGCCTGCATGGCATAATGGTTCCCTCCTGAGTTCAAAACTCAACTGTAGTCATCAGAGGGACAGGTAGAGAGGGGTAAAGCAATGAAGGAAACGCTGGCTGTTCCTAATGTGTCTTTTCTTTTGGCCTGATGTTAACGTCACTGGCATTATTATGAAGCCTTCAGGTAACGAGCGCAAACTCCTCGCCTAAATTGGCCAACATGAAAACCATGTCACTAGGCAACCAGACCTGATCGTTTCTTTGTTTGAGGTGAAAGGTTGGAAGTGTTCACACTAATCTTGCCGTTTACAATTAAGTAACATAAGAGTATGGTTGCCTCCGCCCCCCGCCCCATGCACCCCCCCACACACACACTCTTGCATTCTCTCCACACTCTTCTTTTGGGAAACGAACAAAGCGAAAATCCCCCATCGCTAATGGAAAGGTATTTGCACTGTAAATTAAAGGGGTCTGCGTTTTCGATGTATTATACCGATCACTTTTGAGATGTCTGCAAACAGCTCAAATCTAATTACAGGGGAAGATTTACTTGAAACGCCCGGGAACAAAAGGAGCCGGGTCCATTGTGGAGCTTCGCTGTTGTGCCTCCAGTGAATCCTTTTCTATTCAGGCACTCATGGCACGGGGGTTAATCCATTACAGAGATACTTCAAGGTGGGAAACTCGATCACAAAAGCACCTCAGTGTGTGCATGCTGTTTTTTTTAAATAAAAAAAAAAAAAAATCATTTTATCATTTAGCATTTTCACCACCTCATTTTACCCCTTCCATATCTTACCCTTGGCATGGTAATCAATTAACCATGGCTGTTAATATTTTAGATAAAACATGTTGAGGTTTCGGAGGGGTTTTAATGCTTGTTCTACACGGGATTGAGCCTGATTGTAGCCGGGCAATGCAACACTTGTCTGGCTAGGATGCCAAGCAGATCGGGAGATTCCTGCTGGCTCCTTTTGCGCTGTGTGAATCGTCAGGCCGACAGGAGTCCATAATCTCTGCACAAAACTTTGCTTCTCCCTTGGATATGTGCTGCTGTCTCTCACACTGCTCCTCAAAAGACTTCTCTCATAAGGATTCTCTCCTAACGCTTGGATTTAGAGATCATTATTTGCTGTCAAATCATTGCCCAGAGACAATATTGGCCATCATGCAGAGATGCTACAAAGGACTCACTGCCACTACCGTGCTTGCTAAGCCATGCCAGAGAAATCCAGAGCAGTGTGTCGGTGGTAGGTCTGGGGAGGCTTCTTTTCACATTCCCAAGCTGAACACATACCCGGGCTGCATCCAGAATGCAAGAGTCAGTCAATAAAAGTGAGACTCATTGTGGGAATTTATACGTTGCCTAATGGCTAAACATTCTTGCCAGCAGATGATTACTTCTGGGTGTTGGCTGCACGTCTGCACATGGTATCTATCAGCCAACTGAGCATCTCAGCCACTGGAAAACTCATTTAGATCCTATCTAGGGGAAAAAATTAGTTCTGAAAAAAAAGAGGGGGAGAAAGAGAGAGAGGCTAGTCTGGCCTGCTCTTGATTTAATTTGGTCACTGATACAGCAGCCAAGCACTTGTGCTGCTCCTTATATTTTTGGGATGCAGAAAGACAAAAAAAAAAAAAGCCTTCATGGCTGTAAGGAAGCACACGCTAACCACTTCAAAGCGCTTCCATATTATCCAGGCCACTCAGATTCATGCCGCGCCATTCAAATTGAACTTTTGCATCTCATCATTTCATCTCGAAATATGCGTGCATATTGATGGGTAGAAAGCTCTTGAAAGCCCTGGGTCAAAATACTAACACAGAGGTGAGAAATTTGGGTCGGAAAGCCTGGACCGTGCCACCTGTTATCCACTTGATGAACACAAAACGGAATAGGCAGACTCTTGCGAAGCATTTGCTGAAGATATTTAGCTTACTGACTCCCATGAAGGATGACACAGAGTGCCGTAATTACAACTCCACTTCACAAACTGGAGAGGAGAGTGGAAGCTGACTGTAAGTGTACAGCCATATGTAGAGAGTGTGAGGGACTCGGACAGATGGGCCCTCCGCTGGAGTGGGGGACAGCTTGCACGGTAATGAATGTAAAATGAGATATGGGGATAGAGTCTGGCATGGCTAATAAGTCATTTAATCATCGGCAGCTGACCGGCACATGGGCACTGCTTTTGCCGCTACCTCCATCCTCGGATATTGGCTGTTATAAGTTATTCCTTAAAAAAAAAAAAAAAAAAAACCCACTTAGGCAGCATTGTGTTTTCCTGATACAAAGGCTAACACCATGGAACTCGTGGAACATGGAAATGTCGACCTGATTTAGGAGGTAGCTTTGTAGGAATCCTTGCTGATGTTATAATTCAGTTCACTGAATGAGAGGTTTTGATAAACATGGCAAACCAAATTGCTCGTCTCATAACTGAAGAATGTCTTCTAGTAGTCTAACTAAAACAAATAGCTATCACTTCTATAATCATGCAGGTCACTAAATAAACAAAAGCTCCAGTGTAAACTCATGCTTTATGAGGAACATGAATGGTATTTAGAATGAAACCCTTGCCCCGGTTTCTTTCTGGTTAAAAATTTTCCCGGTGAGATGGTACCTGCGGACATTAGCATAGTTGCATCCAGATTGGAAAGCAGCTTATAAACGCTTCCCGAACAAAGCGTTAGTTTTTCCCCCCATGTACTCTTCAATGCCCAGGTTTGTCTTCATACCAACCTGCAAAAATCACCTTCTTCTTTTGCACAAGCAGAAACATTGTGTTGGGCAACATTAATGCGCTCTGACAAGTTAATGACATCACAATTAAGTAAATGCTTAACAGACGCTCGGTTTGCCCTGGTGTGATTGAGATAATGGACATCTATGACATGACCTCTGTTTACCAGTGGCACAGACCTCATTTGTGAGCGACAGGCACGGAGAGAGTGAGAGGATGGGGGTTCATGTGGGGTGCCGAGGGAATGATTAGAAAATATTTTCATATGACCTGGGGTGAGGGGGAAAAAGAAACTAAAAACAAAAACCAAAAAAAAGAGAGAGAGAGAGAGAGAGAGAGAGAGAGAGAGAGAGAGAGAGAGAGAGAGAGAGAGTAGGCACTGCTTTTTCTCTTTGCCCCACAACACAGGCGTGCTGTCCTCTTGCTTTTCTCTCACTCTGTCAAAACTATTTCTGGCTTGAGAAAGAAAGTGTTTACTCTGTGGCCTGGTTCGTTGGAGTCACGCCGTGTTCCCACCGAGCAAATCCACTGTTCCCTATCCAAAATGGTTTGCATATTTTCCCTGTAACACAAGGCTTAAAAAGGATGAGGGGGAAATCAAGAGGGTGAGGGGGGGGGGGGGAGTTAGACACTGCTATTATTACTGGATTTACATGCAGTCAGCTGCTCTCTCGGTTTACGCAGCTTTTCTGGAAACGCCGCACAGGATTCTCTCTCTCGAAAATGTCGCTGTCCGGCAAACAGCTTCGGCGGCGAGAGCCGAAGCACGGACCTGAAACGATGACCGATTAACCAAGGCTCACTGAAGGACGGATTTACCAAAAGCCCCTGGTAGCAAGCACAGAGGGGTTTCCTGGTCCGTTTCCACCGGCTCAGGGTCATACCCGCATTGTTCACAGAGGTTCCAAAACTATTCATAGTCACCCACTCTGCTCGGGTTGCGACAAGCAGCCGAGAACTTTCCTCACATATCATATGCACCCTCTCGCCGCTTGGCCGAGTGCGCTAAACTGAGCTCTTCTTGCTAAAACTGCGATTTCAGTGCGAGCCTGAGATCAACACACCGTCCTAAAAACTTTTGCTGCACAGCATTAAAAGCACTTTTAGAGACAGTTACAACAGCATATTTTCTACCGATTGCATTCTACTCCCCAGAGATGAGTGAAGTAACTTCCAATTGGGCTCTGCCCTTTAAAGTAGGTCAAACTCGAGCAGCACTGAAGCTGTGCGTCAACAACAGCACATGATGTTTTTCTCTCAAAGTCCTGGCACCGAACTCTACTAACTATTTTGGTGCCTTAACTAGACACGGTCTTAAAGGCCCAGAGTACACAGACGTCAGAGCGGGTGACACCTGGCCAAATTACACCGGCCAAAAAAGAAGCGGTGAAGTTGCTGGCCAGATTCTGTTTTTAGGTGATCGTTTGCGTCATCTTAATGGTGTTTGGTTATTGAAATGAGATTAGTTCCTCGCATAGCCAGTTTGCCCTGGTTACTGGAAGAAGAAGAAAAAAAAAAAGACAGTAACAGTAAGTTAAAGGAGTAGTTCAGAGCAAAATCTAATTTGCACTGTCAAATTTCACGCTACCCCAGATGAGTGTGCCAAGATGAAGTGAGACTTCCATTATTTGTTAGCAACATTACAGGGTTCTTGCTCTTTTCTCATGAGGAGAAAAAAAAAAAATGCAGTTCTATTCAAACCTTCCCCCGCCCAAGACAATTTTCTATAATCAGGATTTTTTTTGTTTTATTTAGAAAATTAGAACACCATTATAAAATTATGTATTACTGTTTTTGTTAATATTGTTATTAGTCTTTTGAACAGGTCAGCAAATCAAGCCATACAATCAAATGGCTTTAATCCAAATGTCAATAACTCAAAAACAAGTCAGATTAAAGATGATAATAAAAAGGTACAAAAGTCATGCGATGATGTACATTAATTTATTTATAGAAGCAAGCTACAGGTACTGTACGTTATCACGGAATAGATATAGATAATATATATAACCTTGCATGTACTGTAGCACCCAGTGACAAGGAAATGTGCAGCTTAGTCATTGATTTTTTTTCCCTGTAAGCTGAAGTGGAATAAAACAAAGAAGCAAACATGTCTTAGAGGATTTAACTTTTTTTTTTTTTACAAATATATATATATATATATATATATATATATATATATATATATATATATATATATATATATATATAAAAGATCTAAACTGTAAAACAGACCCAGCGTGGCCTGATGAGAGCTGGCTCCTTTCATTAGGCTGTAGTATGACAAGAGCTGATTTCTCTGATGTCAACCCCACATGCTGCGAACGACAATGGTGTCCATTGAACATCTGGTGATGCCCATGGCATGAGAAAACTGGCAGAATAAGCGGCTGTGAGGTGCTTGCTGAAACATGCCAACCATCAAAGTACAAACGTGGCTTTCGTTCAGCCGTTTCTTACTTAACACTTCTGCGATGTAACAGAATATTCGCAGAGCATGATCTATGAGCAGATGGTGCTGATTTCAAAGTCAGTGGGAAAGTAATTATTTCAGAAACTATTCTATTAAGCTATTGACTTGGTTGGGCAGCTATTAAACTAGTGCCAAACCTGTTAACTTTTCCATGAACGACGTACATCGTGTTGGATTTTACAATAACTCGATAACTTTTAATATAATAAATTTACAATAACTTCGTCGTGAAAGCCAGTTTACGACAGCAGCAGTGGCTCTGATAACGTTACAGGAAATGACCGTTGCTCCCTGCATGTCTATGGCCTTTAGTTGGAGTAGCTGCCAAGTTGAAAACTGAGACCTGGATGTTTACAACGGCATGAAAACTTTCGCCATCATAAACAGTACCTCCGAGCTGGCAGTCATTAACTATTTATAAAGTGGGTGCAATAGCGAGTTACATATCCACCAGAGAGCATCTGTGTGCATGCGTGTTTGTGTCCACAGGGGTGGGGGTGTGTGTTTGTGCATGTAAACAGAGGATTGGGGTGATGCTGACAATTATGCATGGCAAAGAAGGAAGATACTGGTTTAAAAAAAATAAAAAACAAACAAAAAAAAACAACGGGCAAAAAAAAAAAAAAAAAAAAAAAAGATCCTCTTCGTGTTGCAGGCTTTACACCGTCACTAAGCTGATAACACACTCCAAGAGTGGACAAGCATATGGGTGAGCATACTGAGGAATTGGAGTGTGTGAGGAGAGCATTTGTATCCAACTCGCCATGCTTTATAGCACATTTAAAATATAAGCCTGGTAGACACAGAGGAGGCTGGCCTGAATGCTGCTCAGCTCTCTGGCAGGAGGACAAAACTCTCTGCCCGTATTTTTGCTCCAGACTCCAGTTCTATATTTAGCCAGGCTTTCCGCTGTTATGCCTCTCTGATCGTTAGCCCCATTTAACCCCTCTTTACAATGACCATACTGGTCAAGGCCCTCTGGAGGCCCAGTATGTAAAGACAAGCCGAGCCCTTCATGAGATCTGGTGAGAAGTGTTGGAGGCTTGAATGAGCGAGACCAATAGTGACTTTTAAAGATGTTGTGTGTCAAGAGGGCATGTTTTTTTTTTGTATATAATCTTTCAATGATTTCAGAGGATATAGCCTTTTATTAAGCTAACTATGACCTGTTTTATATGCTGTAAAAATATTTGCACTTTACTTGAGTTAGAAAATCTATTTTAAATCCTCAGTCCATATCATTAGATTCTCATAATAGAGTTAACACCCAAACCCTCCTGTACAAAAATATACATTACTGTGCAAAATCTTACGGGTTTAATTTTATTATACATACTATATATATATGTTTATCATGTTTGCATTTTTTATGTACAAAACTTAAAAAAAAAAAAATTAATAAATAAACATTGCAGAAGAATATTTGCATGCCTATAAAGACAGACCAGTTCTCAGATGGAAACAACCTAATGTTGGCTCCTAAATTTTGCATGAAAATAGAAAGTGTGACAAAGTTTCCAGAAGAACACTGGCATACTCAGTAAAACCTCCCAGCTGTTTTACTTATAAAACTGCACACATCTGTATACAACACCATTATTTTCAGGCAAAGTGTTTTCACACGAAATATTGACTGTTTCCTTTATTACTCTTTAGTGCTGTTTAGTTCTTCTGGTAACTTTGTCATACTTTGTCCTTTCTATTTTTATGTAAAATCATTGGTTTTGTACATAATGCAGACATGATAGACATATATAACAACATTTATACTAAAGACAATACGATAAGACTTCTGCACAGCACTGTACATACTGTATTCTTAAAGTGATATTCATGGCATTTAAAGTGTATTAAAATTTGAAATATTTGTATGATTCCAAACTTCAGCAAAGTCTTAATGCAAAAAAAAAAAAAAAAAAAAAAAAAGCCTCCAAAGATCTGATAATCTGTAAAACACTGCTCAAGCACCAGACAAATTTGCTGAACAAAGCAATTTGAAAAAACAATCTTAGTAAGCACAGCCTATTAGTCTAATGAGAACATCCTTCCCGACAAGACACACAGCTTGTTACACCATTCGAACAGAAATAAACTAAGGGACAGTACAAGTGCAAACCTGTGAAATTAGCATGACATCGCATACAGTACACTGATTACATAAGCCTTCACTTGCTACAGTATGTTTAAGCACAAGTGCGTAGTTTTGACAATAAGCATGACGGAAGCACAAGTGATAACCATTCTAGTAACGGGTCATTTTAACATTACCCAAGATTAGCCTGGGACACGTTACACTTAAGGAAAGATACATCTGTAGCTCTATATTAGTACATGATAATCTGACACAAAGTTTAGTGCACGTGTGCAGCATGTGTGGGTTAGGATCTGCACGTTCAGCCTTTTAATTGCACTGCTTGGGTGTTTAACAAGTTTTAAATTATTACCATTGCAGCAAAATCTTTTCCAAGTGCGATTATTAAAAGAATAATGAGAAGAAGAGTTTGTATCTACAACAAAGTCACACAGCATTTCATATCTTCTCGACATTCAGGAGTGGCGATGCTGGTTAAAAATAACATGAAACGCAGACGTTGTTAGTAACCATAATGCGTTTACTCATCCACTAATGTTAATAACATGAAAAGTCTGGGACTAACCTTTCCCCCCCTTTTTAAGTGTGAAACTACATTCTGAATAATTTTCAAACTCTGAGCCGAATTTATTGGGGTCAATTTACGTCCTGCATATGCCTCAAATGATTAATTTGACACGCGTTCCAAGCAACAAATTATGTTAAACAGATTACAATCTGGAACTAGAATTATGATCATTTTATTGCAAAAGCAGAGCATCGTGCCGCACACACGTGCAGAAAAGCACATGCGGTGTCTGACAGTAAAAGTAATCAGAGAGAAATTTTACAAGACTCATTATTCCATTTAACTGATTTATGCCATCGGACATAAATTTCGTTCGGCTTAATCTATTCCGACTTGGGCGTATAAATGGATTTTTTTTTTTTTATTCTGACCGAGCTATGAGTCAGATTATTAAAGGATTATTACGTTGCATGTAACCAAAAGTACTGTGGAGTATGTGTGTGTAAGTAGGTCTAGGTGCTGGAACATTCTACTTAGGGCAAATAGCCGGGTTTGTCGGCAGGCTGAGGGGTCAGAGCATGGCAGGATCCCAATAAACTGAGAACCAAATGCATCAACACATCCGTAAATCCCTTCAACCCCCTTCCTCCCTCCCTCCCTCATCCTAAGGCCTAGCAGAGGTCATGGTTCCTGGAATGGCATCATGTCAGCACGTCTTCCATACCGGTGCCAACCCCTACAAGCGGAATAGGGTTGGGGAGAAGGTTAGTTACGTGATGCATGCTGGCATCTTCCAAGAGGGTTCCTTCATGCAACAGTGTTATTATGGGAAAGGTAATGAACAAACCAGCCCAGCCCAACGTAAAATCGTTCAATGCTATTCTGTTCCTGTCTCCACAATTCTTCCTTTCGAACTAATAAACAACTAGAGGGAGTGAGCAAACTCATGATAAACAGGCCCCAATTCCAAAACTTTTCCAGGAAGTGCTTGTCTAATAAACGACATGCCAGGGAAGAGTCCAGGCTTGCCTCTACAGACATGAACATGACTTGAGAGTTTTATCTGTTTATAAATACTTGGCCCAGCCTGTATTACATTGCTTAATGCATGCTCATGTAAACACCCTTGGACTACTGGGGAGCCGCTTCAGTTGTAACTAGCACAACACTATAAAGTTTAGCACTGAGTGTGATTAGAATAAGACTCAACTAGTATCAAGACTGACTTGTAGAGAAATTACAGTGCAAACTATCCTTACACCGTGGCGGTTCAAATACTGTCCTGGGGGCATTGTATAGCAACATTTGTATTTGACCAACACGCCAATTTAACACGGCAAGTTAAATCAAGCAAAAATAATTGTGCTGAAATTGTTCAAATCCAGGCCCTACAAGGCCTGGATTTGAACCACCCTGACTTGAACTCCCCGCCACAAAAAGTATGTATTCTCCATCACTAACCATTAGCTAGTGAGCACGGTTCATTTGTCTAGCACCTTAACAGACCACTTGGGTTAGGAACTAAAGGAAGGACTGTCTTTTAAACAGGATAATATACACACACACGCTGTATTTTTGTCTTTTTATCTTGCAGCGGATGCACGATGGACGCCTGACACATGATCCAACTTCCATGATTGATTATGTTCAAACGCATGTTTGTATCTTCAAAAGTTCATAACTCGAATGTTTGCATGTAGAGGACTTATTGTACTGAATGCTTTAAATGGTTTTGTAGCAGGACTGAATTTATTTACTGTCAAAAAGCTCCCTGTTTAGCCAAATGAAGATATTACACGTTGTGTTTATGTACCGTAGTACAACTTTTAACTTGCTAGCTCCTATAGCAACACCCAAAAACTAGCAGGTTATCCACAAACCTTTGAATGTAAATCTTTCTAAATCTAATAGCAGGAGCGATAAACTGACAAAAAAGACTAAAACCAATTACTAATCATTTTCTATTAGTGTTTCAGCCAAGTGCAGGGCTAAGCGGGTGATCCCCTGCCCATAATCACTGGGGTGTTTCAAAACCTTTTAACTACGTTTGAAGTGTGAGTGAGTGTGTAGGGGGACAATTTCTGACCTGTGTGAATCTGTCTGTGTGCTTCCAGATCTTCTTCTTTCTGGAACTGAGCTCCACACTGGTCACAGACGATGGCCTTCTCCCCGGCTGCACGCACACACACACACGCACGCACACACACACACACAAAAAAAGCAAATTTTAGATGTTTAGAAATCACTAGAAATTCAGGAATGGTGTGAAAATGCATGACATGGCAACCTACGACAAGTCCTCAATATTAGTCATGGTTATAAAATGTGGATGTGCAGAAGTGTTGCAATCGGAATCCAAACACAGGAACTCCGTGCTCAGGCTGCCGTCTCTTGTGTGTTTGCGCAGAGGGGGTTATTGCGGGTCAGAGCTTTCCTATGCACTACATTCATTCTCTCTCATTCTCTCACTGCAGGCATGGCACATGTTGAACCGTATGTATTATCAGTATTATTAATATTGCTATTATTATTATTATTATTATTATTATTACTACTACATGGCGTTCTATATTTCCAGCACCACATCTGATGATTACAGCACCACAGCAACCAAAACAGGAAGCTGTAGTTAATATAACACAGTGTGATTCAGATGAAGCCAAAGCCTGTTTCGCAACCATTATGAAGTTACAAAACATACTGTACCCTCGCGTGAGACAGGAAGGAACACCTTTCAGTTTTTATTAAGGGGATAAATAGTGCAATAACACATTTGAGAGCAAGTTAAAAAAAAAAAAAAAAAACTTGCAACCGGCATGTTATTACATTTGCAATTCATAAGAAAACACATGCGTAAATCAACTGGGAGGGTAAAATAAGACGTGCTGGGGTAAAGCCCAGTTCATGCTTTTAAAAAACAGAATAAAAAACTAAATTCTGAAAGCCTGGAACGTTTATATAGGAGTTTCTTAGCTTTTTTGCAGGCTGCACATCATACAAAATGGGAGGAGCAGCAAAAAAAAAAAAAAAGCAAGTAGAAACAGCT
The DNA here is from genome assembly GCA_011419295.1 of Clarias macrocephalus. Taxonomy (NCBI): domain Eukaryota; kingdom Metazoa; phylum Chordata; class Actinopteri; order Siluriformes; family Clariidae; genus Clarias; species Clarias macrocephalus. Next base: position 57,816 of record JAAGKR010000382.1, read on the forward strand.
AAAAGCTATTGCTCTCTGTCCAACAATAGAGTAACATGCTTCAGCAGAGATGATGATGAGTTTTTCTTTCTCAAGACCATATAAATTCATCTTCCAAGTACAGCAAAACTACAAAAACAGTGCCTGAAAAATGGCTTCCTAAGAACGTCAATTGGTCAGGAAAGGGAACAGCCGCTCAACCCAATCCAAAGGAAATAAATCATTTTAAGTATAAAGTAAACGTTTCCTTAAAAAAATATATATATATATATATTAAAACATTTATTTACATCACCATCACCTGTTGAATTTTTCATTCTGATTGGTCGGAAGGTGTTAATTGTCTGTAACAGCAGCTCTGGCACGGTGCTGCCTTCAAGGCAAATCACAGCTTTATAATTAATGTACTTTTTCTAAAATATTATCCATTGTGCAGTAAAATTAGATGCTTTCTTTAATTGTTTTTAAAAATATTCATTTTTAAAAAAAGATTCATTAAAAAAAATTTTTTTTGGAATGAGTCTCCAGTTTAAGAACCTGAAGGAAGGATTTACCTTTACGCTTTCTGACACAGCAAAGACCAAAGACTGACTGTATCCTTCTGTATTTTTTATTTAAAGAGGGAAGAAAAGAAACTGGTGATGAAATAAATTAAATGAAACTACATGTGGACACATCCGGCAAATCACTGTGATACAACAGGAATAAAACACTTTGGGGTTTGTTAGTAATATAGTGAAATAATCAGCTCTGGACTGGCAACAATAATGCCAACTTACACTGGGCTGAATCACACCACCTAACAGTGGATTATATTTCAATAACAGCATGACCACAAGTTCCTTAGCTGGTCAATCTGCTATGAGAATCTCTTCACTTCAGAGTCATACTTCACTATTAGCCAGTTTCCAGAGATGGGCAGAACATATAGATTTCTGTTTCAGGGATGTGCTTTTCCAGCAGTTTGAAGACTTTGTAAGCCTACACGGGAGAAACGTATAAACGAGTCTTTAGGTGTGCCACAGGGATTAGTGCTAAGGGCAAAGCAACCCCACATCTGGGATATTCAGGTACTGCGACAACTTTGTGCAGACGATAAATCATGATATTAAGTAGCAGCGAGAGTTACAAGCCTTAAATCCCACCAGCAACATAAGCAACAGTGGATCATTATCTGGAACGTGTTTCTGCAGCATGCAACCACCCAGCAGGGGCGTGCTTCTAGGCCACTGCATAAAAAAAAAAAAGAAAGAAAGAAAGAAAGAAAAAAAGTCACAAAATTAAAGTGATAAATTCTAACCTTTCCCTTTGATCAATAGGTGCTTTTCTGTTACGTAGAGGTGTGCAAGAAAAACACCTCGGTTAGGTTTGGCATGGTATCTTCTAGCTCCTAAACCCCGTCATCACCCCACCCCTCTCTGCTTTTTCAGGGCTGTGGTGCAGAAAGCAAGCAGAGGGCCAAGGCTAGAAATAACCGGCTCTCCAGCACAGAAAAAGCCATGGCTATAAAAGAGCTGTTTTCTAACAACTTCCACTTCCTCTTCTGCACCTCCTTGGAGTTGCCACAGCAGGGCCGAACCTGACATAATGGGCCCTTACACAACTGAGGTTCCCGAGAAGCAAAGGAGAGGTGCCACGTGCCACACTAGCCTGTTCCCTTTTCACTTCCTCTCTGAAATATTGCACAACTGGAAGAGAGGGATTTACTGCCTCTAAAGAGGACACTCATGGTGATCGCTCGTGCTGCTGAAAAGAGGCCTCGTGCACGAGTGCATGCAAGTGTCAAATGCAGACAGCATCCAGGATGGTGAGTGCACAGAGATATAGTACACGTATAGAATCGCTCTGCTCCGTGCTGAACAAAGAAAAGCGAGGCTATAATGAAGAGACCATCGGGCATTTGTAGAACTGACTGCTCATCAGGAGTACTAATCGGCTCGCTCGCTCATCTCAGATGGGAACAGGAGCGAACGAATACGCCACAAACAAAAACACACCCTTGCTGCTTGGTGAGCCTACACGAATCGGTTATATAAGAGTACGCTTGGTAGCAAAAAAAAAAAAAAAATCCATAAAAAAAAATAATAAATAAATAAAAAACAGAGCTCCGTCAGAACAATGCGTGCAGACGGCATGCTCTGACTCTTTCCTTCAGCAGTAATGCTCTGTGCTGTACAGTTTTATTTACACTACCCTCTTATCAGTCACACAGCAGTACGGAGGCTGCCAATTGGAAAGGACAGCCAGGAACTGCATGTTCCCTCGCTCAAGTAGATGTGTACTGCAGGCAGAGCCCTTTTTTTATTAACCAAGACAAAAATGTTGGGAGTCTGCCAAATTTCCCTTATAAACACACACAATGTGCAAATACGCAAAATACATGAATAGACAAACAGAATAGCTACAATGGGCCAGAATCTTTACCAAAAACAGGTACACATGACGGTTAAAAATAATAATTTAAAAACGGCCATTGACATAAAAAGAAAAGATTACACCAATAAAAATGGTTTAACTACAGTTGACAACAGTCCAGGAAAAGAATGTTTAGGCGCAGCCCAAAAGCAGACAAACATTGACTGAGCAAATACACTTGCACATCCAAAATAAGTTTAGTTTACATTCTTAAAATGAATATTGGCCCAATGCTTCGCTCTTGTTTCATGGATGCTAAATCTCATAATCCATTTTGCCTGCTTTGATTAAAACTAAAGACAAATAAAGACGGAGAGAATGAAGAATGGGTGTGGGGTCTGAAAGCTTTTCTCTGTAAAAGACAGCTGTTTTAGCTCTAAGGTCCTGAGGTATGGAAGGAATTTCTGGTCAGGTACAGTCTGAGACAAGGAAGCGTCTGGATTTCTGAACGTATGTTGTGGCAGGACCTTATGATGTCTTGTCTGATCTCTATACAGTACATGGGGACAAAGCGCAAGTACAATCCGTGTGTATAGTGTGCAGTCCTGCAGCCTTCTCCCCCAAGCTACAAAAGGTCAAAGAGCCCATGTGTTTTCTGCTTCCTTATTTCCTTACCCCCTTGAAAACTGGTCTTTAGTTCTTTAAATTATGACATGGTGGCAAGAAATAGATCTTTCAGAAGTTGAAGGAACAGGAGCCAATCTGAGAGGAATCAGCAGCACCAGACTGGTGTGAAGGGGCTGAAAATGACTTCAGGCATCTCTGTACCAACAGTTCTTCACAGTTGACCTCCATTTGAATATCCATTTTATCCCAACGAGCACGATCAATCCTGGTTGGTACTACGGATATGCAGAATGGTGATGCTAGCAAAAAGTAGCAGGTTATACAGGCTCCAAATTAAACTCGATTATTAAAGCATGATTTTGACAAATCTTTTTTGTAGAGACCTATTCCTGGGGAATCGGTTACATCGGCACACACCATGAAGATGCCTTAGGTATAGGGAACTGATACTGTCAGGGCAAAAATGGAGCGAGCAGTGAGCTATGGTGCCTGATCGATAGCTGTGAGGTTGGCTGTAAGTAGAGCCCTTCCCACAAGCTCGCTTTTATTTATCCCGGCAGAACCTGAGAGGATGACCACACGGTGAACCCTTCACCAAACGACCACTGAAACTTCAGCAACCCGCTGGATACAGCAATTGAGGTGCCTTTACAGTGCTGTAAATGCCTTTATGGCAAAAGACAGAGCAGCAGGAGGCCTGTCCGAGCCCTTTCCTCATTTGCCGGCTCTCAACAGCATGACGAAATATGGCTGAATGGGATCATATCAACCAGCTCTGGACAAAGACCAGGAAGCAAAAGTGTCCATGATACAACGGTTATTATATGCTCCCGCAATAAAAGAAAAAAAAAGAAAAAAAAAGAGAAAGGAATAAAAAAAAAGCATTAGGGCTAGTTAGTAAGGAGGAGGAGAATACCTACCAAGAACTCACAAATTCACTTGTGCACTAGCCACTTAGTGAGCAGCATATGATCCAGACGATCAGGGAGTCAGGCAGCAGAGCCTGCTGTACATGTGCTTTCTCTCCAGGTCAATAACCTGTAAAGATTTAGCGTTTAGGGCCCATTATTTCCTGCTTTCAAGTCACACATTGTCAAAGGCAGTCCTTGGTTTTATTAAGGCCCAGGTCAGAAGCCTGAGGGGGGTGGAGCCAGCAGGCAATACAAAGCCCAATGAGACAGTAAATAGGACATAAGAAACACACTGGGAACCATTACTTATAAACTTTTTGGCTTTCCCTAACCTACAAAATTCTATCCTTCAACAAAAAAAAATCTTCGATGCAATGCAGGAATTATTATTTTTTAATTCAGCATGCATCCAAGCCAAATTAGTGAGCCAAGTCAGACCACAGCAAATCACAAATTGGAATGACCACAAATAAGAAGAATTTTTTTTTTTAAACAACAGGAATGGTCAAAACACGCAGTGTGTTTAACTGCTCTCAGGTGCAATGAATTACATAGTTGTTTATCATATGATTCCAAGTTTTTTTCCACCATGCCTCCATTAGGTATGTACAAAAAAGCTAATCACCTGCAGGATAAAATGGAAAAAGACATCCTTCATTAGTTAAACCAAAAGAAAAGAAGAGAATGAGAGTCTTAGGCAGGGGCAAGAGAAAGGCAAAACAGTTACTTCCATAAATGTCATTTCTTCACAAATGTGGACAGTGACCACCCCCCCCCCCCCCCCACCGACTTCCTCACTAAGCTGTTTTTACAATGTCCTGACACATTCCAGTCCTTCCTCCCTGAGTCGTCACTCTGAGACTGTGTAGACAAGCAATATTGTGATCTTATGCCCCAATAGATAAACATGCATATGCGATCCATCATCTCTAGCAAGCCTTTAGCCACACTTTCATTATATTAAAATATGCTCTACTTTACCAAGTAACTCTTTACAACATGCTGTTACAGGAACATACGTTAGTGAGTCACTGTTACCACTCCAAAGTTGAGAACGTTCCGTTCCAAAGAGTTATATTCCTTTTGTATCATAGGAATGTGCCATTGATCAATACTTCTTTATTAATATCAAAATAAAGAGTGATACTTTAATCTGTTAATAATAGGATTTAATCTTGCGAAATGTCCATTAAAGGCTACTTCCTTTTTATTACTTGCATTATATCGGCCATAAACAGTTCCCCCACCAGTTTCTCCTTATTGTTTCTTGTGAAGACAAAAATATTTTGCTCGTTACCAAGAAACTGGAAACCATGACTTCTGTCCCAAAGAAAACTGAATGTGACAAAGCACTGGCACTGGAGACTCCTTCCGTAAAAGATTCTGAAGATAAGTGTAAACCGCCATGATGCCATAGCCACATCCACGGCTCAGGAGGCAAATTGCTTGTGATCTGCGCGTCTGATTGGTGGGAACTGGGAATGACTAAATTGGTGACAAAAAATAGAGGAGCGGAACAAAGCTAAATAAATGACTCCCTCATCATATCATTATGTTTTTTCTTTATTAAATAACAGCACATTTTAATCCATGCATTATTAATGTTATATGATGTCTGTATAATATGCATTGTGATTTACTGTACCTTGCAGCAAGGCAAACTCTCAGATCCATGCTGTTCTAGAAAATGACTCAATTCCTTCTGACGATTTAGTTATGTATTCTGCTCCTTTTGTTTAATATAATACAGTATGTGGATGGTATAGATAGACACGGCCTGCTCAGTTGCTGTCTGTTAAACATTAATTGACCAGATCAATGTGTTTTAAAGTCAGATCCACCTTGAAGCCAGGTATTTTCAGAGGGACTAAAACCAAGAACCCTATATTAGTATTCAGGTCCATGTATGTGTTTGCAACAGTAATAACACAATATGCACGGCTGCTATTCATGCTGCACCTCCCAGTGGAATGGGAAGCATAAAAGCAACCCTTGTGTGTCCTGGCTACTTCCAGATGGCTTTGGGACTGCTTTTATCTTTTTTTTTTTTTTTCTCTATACTCCTGCTTTTTTTCCCCCCACATGAAAGCACTGTCGGCAGATATTTGCTCCGCGCTTCGTTCTCTCCTCGTTCGAAATATAAAAGTTTCAAAGAGCATTTCACGAGGGAGCTCTGCCATAAATGGGATTCATAGCTTTTTAATCTGCGCTAAGAAATTGATCTAAAAGTTTCCCAAAGCCATCGTCCCAACTTACATAACGTAATAAAAGTATGCCTGGGAGAGCGTTTACTTTTATTGCCAGTTCATGAGAAAGTAAATCATGTTTTCTCGGATTCTGCCCACCCTGTATGCGCACATGGATATGCATACCAGAAACCGAACATCTCGCAGAGCGCGCAGGGTTCCTAGGTGTCGGAGAGTTCCGCTTATCGTGTCCCCGGCATGGGGAGGGAGGAATGTCATTAGTCATGAAACCCTTAATTAAAGCCATTGCCAGGCTCGCACCCGCTCTGAGGACGAGAAAGTAAACCTGAGAGCATGCCGTACATGTGTAAATTCAGGCCTGAAATAAGGCAGCCCCTGTGGAGGGAAAGGCAGACAGAAACAGATGGGTTCGAACGGGATAAGCGTGATGGAGGCATTTATCATGCTACAGCACACACTCCATCTTCGGGGTCTCCTCCCAGATAAAGGGCAGGTGAGCCTTTGGTGAATGGAAGTGCTGAAGGACTTCAACAGTATTTTGTGTGTGTGCGTGTGTGTGGTGTGGGAATAGAACTGGCACAGCGGCTGCCAGCGCATTCCTCTACTTATTTAAGTGCCAAAGATGGATGACCCTGTTAATCGTAATCTAATAATCTAAGTAATGTTGGAGATGCTGTTATGCCATTACATGCACACTATTTTCCACTGAGGAGCCACGAAAATTAGCCCACGATATTAAACCCCAGGCTACAATTTCCATTATAGTGCCTTTGTCGCCAGTGTCAAAACCAGGACCAGACATGATACATTACAAGAAAATGGCATTTTTATTTTTATTTTTATTTTTTAAGACAATGGATTTGGATGGTAAAGTTTTCCCTGCTTACTTTTATATAGAAGATTCTTCAGGCTAAAAGACATTCATCACATTTTATATTGCGCGTTCTTAAAGTGATTTGAGCTTTCCATTTTACATCTCTCTGTACAGCTGCTTTTAGATGCTGTTTGAACTTGGGCAGAATGTGTTGATTGATTTTCTACAACGGCAGCTCTGACAGTAATTCTGGCTATAATTCAAATCACAGGTATAAATCAATGCAATTCTTTTAATATGGCTTTCCTTCCATGCTGATCAGATTTGTGTTTAGACATGCTATAGGCTTTGATCAATAGGTGAAACTGGCCTTTTTTTAAGCTATTAAAGGTAGGCCAAGTTGGAAGGATCTCATAATTTATGATGACGTATCTGCAGTTTTTTTTTTTTTTTTAATCTGACAATCTTCCAAAATCTTACAATGCCAACGCAGGTGTTTTAATAACAATCTATTTCTGCACCGTAGACATAAGTTTTAAAAAAAAAGTGACTGTCCTATACAGACCTGCTTAAATGTAAAGGTTACTACCGTAAATGTAGTAGATTACTACTTTCTCTCTGTAGTAGATTACTACTTCCTGTTTTCTCTCATATCCCCTTACTTTTAAGATATCCTGAAAAACCCTGTTTTTAACTTTTTCAAAATGTAATTTTTTTTTAATAGCACGTCTAAAAAAGACTCACAAAAGCTTTTACTATACATAGATTTTAATAGAGATGTAGAAAAATCTGTTCTTTGATGTGAATCTTTTGTCTGCCAATTTGTGTTGACGCACTGAATCCCCCAATTTTTTTTTTCAAATACAGATGGGCACAAAAAAATTTAACCACACACTTCACCATGAAAAGTATATACCTCTCTTCTGACAGTCACATGATTGCATAAATGATGGTGCAACTACTGACATCTTTAGAGGAAACATAATACTACACATTGCTGCCATAATTTCATTCGAGTTTTAAAAAAAAAGGGCATAGATAGCTCTTGAATTGTGTATACATTTTTCGGGGCCCCTCTATATGTTTGCATTTGAGGAGGTAATATGTAGCAGTTCCCCTATAATCCTAAACTATTCACACTTTGTGGATGGAGCAAATTGTTTGCTGAGTTTGTTTAGAATTGTAAAAAAAAAAGTAAAATATATCATAATTGTGATGCTTATGGAAACACGATAAAAATACCAGAGTACCTCTGCATGGTGAGAATATCGTATCGGCTGGTCCCTGGTGATTCCCAACCCTAATGTTTAAGCACTGAGACGTATACACTTATGATAAATCCATGCAATATGTGGCAGCCGACTCAGCGACTCATCACGCCTGGCAGAGAGGACTGGCCTTGCTGATGAAAGAAGTGTGGCCTTAAAAAAAAAAAAAAAAACACACAAATCCATACTGGCCACAGGCTCCTCTCCAATCTATTTTCTGCTCAGCTGGTTTTAAATGAAGTTATTATGACTCATTAAAATGCCCGCAAGCTTGTGGAAGTCGGCCAATTACAATTTAAATTTAGCCTCCCCTCACACCCGCCCCGTCCTCTTCAAATCCCCCTCTCATGCCTGCACCAACACACCACACAACTACAGCTCAACCACTGGCTTACAGCTGCCATCAAAGCCTCGATCTTTGGACGCGAATGCAACCCAATAAACAAACAAATCATCATTTTTTCCAGGGAGCCTGCCAAAGGAAGGAACACCAGGAATCTGCACCACGCTGCCTTAATTAACGTTGCTTAAAACTCCTAAACCTGGTTAACGAAAAGGCCGAGTCCTCCTCTCCGGACACTTGGATTAGCGAATCAGTTACAGGATCTTGTTTTCGCTCCTATCTGGTTAGCCAGAGCCATCAAACACGGGGTTGCGCAATCGAGGCTGAAACTAGATATGGTTTAAACGCAGTTTCATGGCTGCATCCACTGTTTGTCACCCTCATAAAGCAATAAAGGTCAGACTCTGGTTAGACTCTTCCTCTGCCCCTGATGTCAAGGACGTTTTTTTTTTTTTTTTTTTCGCTTGTTTTTTAGCCAAAAGGTGTCTAACTGAACACCTTTTGTAGATTCAACTCATTTGAACCATTCATTATATAACGAGTCTGAAAACAAGGGCATCTCTTCCATCCCTCAACAAGGAGTGGCACTGACTGAACAAATGTCTTCTTCTTTCCAGTCGTGCTTGTGTGCCTTTTGCTTTATTTCTCAGCCTGTGAGTGGCGAGTGCACGCGTGTGTGTGTTCTGTTGTCTCTCTCTCATTTTCCAGCAGAACAAATTAATCTGTGCCCTTCCAGCAACGTTCCCTTTTTTTTTTTTTTTTTTTGACAGAAGCTGCTCAGAGGAGAAAAATGATGAAGCAAATCCAAAATTCAATTGCCTGTGTTCTGTTTTAGAAGGCACACGGTGTACTGTACAGACCATAAAACTCCCAAACAGCCTCCAGACGCTGCTGCAATCACCCTCCATCAAAACACTTTGTCTCGCATACAAAAATAAGACCCGGCATTGAGCTGAATACCAAATCAGCCCACCGGGGCACTTGCTACTTAGCAACCAAAAGGGATTTAAAGCTGCAATACCCGACAACAAAGGAATAAGATCGGGATCTTTTACAGGGTATTACAGCTGGTCCTACAGTTTATTTCACGGTTCTAATCAGAGACGTCAACAATACCACCTCGCAAATGTGAAGAACTGTAGTGCTAAAAGAAATGTATAAATAAATAAACTTCAAATATATATATATATTATTATTATTATTTTTTTAACATTAAGGGTCACAATAAGAATACGTCACCCCCTCTTAGGGGAAATGAAGCTTAACTTAGGAAAAGCTTGGGAATTAAATAAATTGTCATGAAATGAGGACTAATAATTATAGCGATTGAAAAACAACATTTAAAGTGACTGTAATAACACTCTAAATGTTGAAATGTAGGCTGGAATACATTTACAGTCTTGCTCCACCAAACCACAAGAAATCAGATCTGTGCTTAGACACGTTACTGGTGTGTCATCACTGCCTGAAACGGCAGTTCGGGTTTATGAATTTAGACCAAAGTGGAAAGATCCAATCAGATAACAATGCACTTTCGCACAAATTCGTTTTGACATGCTAAGCAAAAAGTGCTAAGATTAAAAATGCTTCCTGAAAGGAGTGCTTAAGAAGGTGTTTTATTAACGAAAATCTTAGGTTCTGTAAGGCACTATGAGATTTAGTTTTTTTGTTTTTGTTTTTAAAAAGGCACAGCACACAGCAACAGAAACACACGTTTGTAGAAAAGCGTTGAAGGGTTAGAAAGAGGCTTGCTTTAGATTCTGCTCAGGGTGGATAGTCTGGAGGGTTCATTAAAGGCAGATAAGAGCATGGAGCAATACACCGTAGACGGCGAGTGATGTGCTCAATGATGGCAAACATCAAAGGCATCACCGGCAACAGACAGCTTGTGTACACTGGTTAGAGCCCGGCGTTAGAAAAGGGAACGCGGCTTTATATTCCTACGTCCATGGGAATAAATTCTTTTAAGCTTTTTCGATGAGGGCCAAACTTGCTGCCCAATTACAGCACCATTACCCAGATGCCTAATCATCTCTCCTCTCCTGGACCTCATAATGGAAGAGATTTATGCCCCGCATAATTCAGGCGTTGTTGTAAATGGGGGTTTAATGTACATCAACAGGTCAGGGGAAAGTATTATGGGTTTAAACCACCAGAGAGAAGTTAGGGCATGCCGCCAAACAGAAGCTCAGGCCATTTATCCGTGCTGCCCGTCATCCCCCACTAATGCTTAGAGAAAAAGAGAAAGGGGAAGGAGGGGAGCCAGAGTGTAAGAGAGAGAGAGAGAAATGGGTGAGGGAGTGGGGGCTTTATCAGCTGCTCCAAAGAATTTACATGAGAGCACAGAGTGCCGGGGCATTTTCCTTTTTTTTTTTTTCCTTCCCCCCCCCTCCAGGCTTTATTTAGAGGCCTTTCTTCCAGGCCTTTCGCCCTACCCCACGTGTGCAGCTCTCTATTTTGGAATATGTGGTTTGGAAGCCAGTCAAGTTTCATTAATTTCTGGTTTGGGTACAGTATGTTCCTGGCCACACATCTGCGAGCGATCATAAACGCTCTGGAATGCTGGCAGAACATCCAGACCTGCCGGCAGTCGATGATGTCATCACGCTGAGGGAAGATCTGGCAAGCGGCCAGACTGTGGGAGCACGGCGCTTACTTGCTCTGACAGCGAAAGAGAAACAGAGAGAAAGGGAGAAAGAGGGCGCGCAAGAAGGAGACAGCAAGAATAGCGGGGCAGGGACACAAAATCTGAGAAAAAAATTCTTTTTTTTTTTCCCCTCTCACATGCCTTACATATTTTAAAGTCCTAAACTTTCAGCATGTTCAACTCACCCCCCTTCTTTTTCTCTCTCTCTCGCTCAAGCAGCAGGTGTCAGTCAGGTGCATACTGACCTAATATAATCTTAGGATTAGAACACGGCTTTGATAAATTGAAGCATAAAAGATGAACCAAGGAGCCAAAGTAACAAATGTTTTACAAGACGGTGACAATGGCTCTAAAGAACAGCTCACAGGCAAAACGGAGTTATATTCTTTTCCATCATGCTGACTCTTTTATCCAAATAAACTTTCAAGTAAGACCGAGCCAATCCAAGAACAGAACTGAGGCGTTTATTCAAAAAGTCCCCCAATGGCTCTATGGAAATGCCGAAATCTGAACTACTGCATGATCTTCCTGTTAGGCAACAGAGAATCCCACAAATTCACAAATGAGAGACCGAGTGTCAATGTCCTAAATAAAGAGAACCTCTTATTGGTCCGCTGATGCTTGGTCAGTAGAGATTGTTGGCTTGATTCCCAGTACAAGCCATTCATTGTGCCATAGTCTAAGACAATACAACTGTTTGGAGTTTGAGATGGGAAGGCGGCCATTTTCACTTCACTATTGGTCAGTTTGATGCAAGCAAACCTTGGGCAGTTCCTGAAGAAAGAGTAGTGCAATATTTCGACTTCTAATGACTGGTTCTCGGGAGTTATGACAGTTCTGGTCTTACCTCAGGTTTTTCAAGAATCTTAGATTTGAAATAAAAAGGCCTACAAAATAATGACTAACTTTTGTTTTTTGTGTCTTGGCGGACATTTGATTATTGTCCTTAGCCCATGTGGTGGGTAATGCCATGCCAGCGGTATATGGGTATGACTAAATTATTTAACAATGTGTATTTTAGTAGAACTCTTGGCAAAATGCGAAAAGGAAATGTAATTTCATTGAAAAAAAAAAAAAAAACCCAACCTCCCCAAGGTGCCACTACTGCAGGTCTAAACTAGGAATGGTGAAGGCTGGTGTGGATGAGCCTTGCTGTCTGAGGCCCAAAATCAGCCTTCTGCACTAATGAAGTCAAGTGAGGTCCACCGACTGGGCCCCCTCAAGAGAATAGCAAACAGACTTAATCAGCCTGGGCCAGACACTCTGGCCTGCTAATGAGTGTGTTCACACGGCCCCGTGAGAATGTGTCTGTACGCATGTCTACGTCTGGCTCCGGACGCTTCAATCCACCCCGTCGCAGGTGATGAGGCAACGGGACCATTTTGCTTTGTTGGTGTCAGGTGCTAGTTGTGTCACTTTTCAAGCTATTTGTCTGGAGGGTTGTTTAGGAAGGGCAGAAGTGAGACTGCGACAATGAACAGGTCAGGACGAAGGCTTTCAAGTTCAAGAAGGGAAAACAAAATACCTCGGATGGTGAATGGTGAATTCTGAGGCTATAATCCTTCCATCAAATCCTGCCTCTTGTCTTCAGGAAAAAAAAAGGAAGGCAAAGGGGGGGGACCTAAATATAACTTTTGGCTAGGCTGATGTGACCCAAGTCTTCCACTGAGCTCTTTGAAGTCACAAGGGGAGCTCATATAACACTAATAGCCCAGCAACACTCCAAATGGCTGAGTCACTATTTTTTTTTTTCATTTCTGTGTGCTCTCAGCATCAGCCCTGAAGCTCCTGGACCATGTTGACCTTAAACTCAGAAGAAATTATTAGCACACGCCAATTCCATTATCAGACCCACAGAGTGGCTTGCTCCCCACCCAAGATTTCCTGTATGCTGTGCTAGTCCTCCCTTTGTGCAAAACACCAGCACACGCAATCCTTTGAATCAACACCATAACCACTGCTGTTGGACAACGATTTCGTGTGGAAAAAAAGGCAAAAACACTGCCAGGGAAAAAAAAAAAAAAAACCAAAACAAACTGGCACAAGGTTCACTGTACATACTGTACCCTCAGCGGTGGCAGACGGCCCACACTGGCGCCCTGCCAAGTCTACAATAAAACAAACACAGAGACAGCATGCCCCAGCTGAGCTGAGAGTCAGGAGGAGGAGGAGGAGGAGGAGGAGGAGGAGGGAAGGGGTGATCAGGGATGACTGAAATGGTACACCACAATACACGCTGCATTGTTAATATCATACCTCTTCACTTTCACAGGGTTTCTGAAGCTAAAAGTGTGAACAAGGGAGGCTAAGCCACTTGCCTGTTGTCACTGATAAAAATCAAACCGCTCAAAACAGGAAGGATAAAAACAGAAAGTTGGCAATGGAAGAGAAAAAAAAAAAAAATCAAAGAGCTTTGCTCCATCTCTGCTCCTCTGCCACCTCTCTGTCTATAAAGTGCTTCAACTGAAAAGCTTGAGCTTTACACAAGAGCAAAGCTCTCAAGAGCCTCGCTGCTGCAAACAAAAAAAAAATTATATATATAAATATATATAAAAAATAAAAATCAGGCTAGTGTTGCACGTCAACTAGCAGGCGATTGTCAAAACCTCTTTTTTTTTTTTTTTGATGCACTAAAAATATGCTGCCTGGAATGCTCAGTTATTACAATTGTTGTGGGGAAGACTGGTTGTTTTTGCTCCCTTGGTGAACATCATGTAGAATTAGTTCTGCAAAAAAAGATGCCGATATCATTATTATCAGAATTCTTGGCATGCCGTTAGGATCTCGAACCTCACCCAAAATGGCAATTTGGTGGCAAGCCCTGTACGGTAAGGAATGTACTGTAGATATATAAATACACCAGAGGCGTGCAAGTCAAACACAGACTGATGATTACATTTCTTGTGAATGAAGGCGTAAAACCGACAGGCATTTAGAGGAGCACAGTACAGTGATGAAACTCTTAGCTGTGGTAAAATATCTGAATGGCGCAAACATTCTAAAGAACGCTGTTTGTCTGTGAAGGACAACCAGGCGTAGTCTCTCCCCATGGACATTCAGCGAGTTGAATGCCTGATCCTTGAAGATTGACGGATAACTTGTTGCCGACTTGCGGAGGAGACGCATCTGTCTGCGGGGACTGCGCACACGATCGTTCACAAAGGAGTTCCTGGGAGGCCAGCCTTTCAGACATGAAGCAGGCAGTCCGATCAGGACACTGATGAACTAATAAAACTTTATACCTTGATGGTTTCCAAGCACTAGAGAATCTATGCGATTGGTGTATTAGTGTAGCAAGGGATTATATAGAGAAAGAAAGGTAGTTTTTACTCTAATAACGGTGTTGCTTTTCTGCACAATCAAATTATAAGTGGACAAACATGTGGTGATGGACAAATTCTACTCTTAAAACCGAGTTTAGAACCTATTTTGATGACCGGCATCAAAGGTGACATGTCTAGCATCTTCCCCAAAATCACTCAAATTGTAACGGTCTGGGTTATTGATTAATTTATTTAATCAATATTATTGGCCACAACAGAGGATCTGCTACAGAAGCCAGAAGTTAAAGCATTTACTGTTAAAGTATTTTTTGAGGGCTCACTTTACAATCAGTTGTAATGTTTTCCTGAGCCTGCATTTGGAACCTCCACACACTAAGAGAAGAGTGGGCAAGGAGCACAGATAACTACTGGGTGACAGACAGACAGACAGACAGACAGAAGGACAAACAGAGAAAGGACCAGACACCTGCCTTGGGTGCTAAAGTGGACATTTAGTTTCTGTCTGCACCTAAAACAAAGGATATGTTTTCTTAGCCAGGCAGGGAAACAGGCTTTTCAGGTGTGTGTGTGTGTGTGTGTGTGTGTGTGTGTGTGTGTGTGTGTGTGTGTGTGTGTGTGTGTGTTTCATTGCCAAATGAGATAAATAGCAGTTTTGAGAATTATCTTATCTTATTAGAATTATATCTCATAGTTTTAGTTTTGAGAGTTATGAGAGTAGCTTGTGGTTCATCACTTCACCAATTTTATGATAATTTTGGGTCAAATCAGTGTGCCTTTATATATAATAAAATTAATTAATGTTTGGTCTGTTTTTGAGATGATAATGTGATAATATATTAACTAATTAACTAGTGGCCATGCCTCAAGTCCTTTTGCTATGAAGAAGACAAGGCAATATTTCAAGAGCACTAGGTAATATTTCAAGACCACAAGATAAGTATCTCATGCCCTTGAGATAAAATATTGAGGACATAATATTTAGATGCGACAAATTATTATGTTATGGCTACATGATAAAGTTGCAGGCAGGAATTGTGAGACTTGAGCCGCAACAGATTGTGGGAATGTCATGCTTTCTGCATGGTCTCCAGTTAATTATTTGGTTTCTCTCTCTCAGCCATTTTAAAATGACAGTTGCCACAAGTTAAGTACTCCATGGCCACAAAATAGATCCACAAAAAAAACCCTTGTGGGCTCAGTAGATTAATTCATGTTCATCAATTATTAAAAAAAATAACCATCATTTCACTTCGGCAGCTCCATAGAACTCCGTCTTTTCTCGCATTTATTTAATCCTACCTCCCCCATCAAGCTTTAAAAACTCTCAACATAATGACACGGATTGTACTTTTGTTTGCGTAAGAGCACATTGACTGTGGGTCAGCATGGAACAGTGGATGAGATTCGAAACACTGCTTCCTTGTCTTTATTAGGGAGCCGCTCATAAATGTCAGCGCGAAGCACATGCACGATGGGTTGCCATCATGAGTGCAATGGTCGTACAATATCTCCACAGAGTCTGGTATTGAACACGCATCTTGGGATTTGAGCAGCAGCTAAAATAAACATTAGATATTTCCTTACAGCGACATTCCTCGTGCTGAGTTGTGTGAATTGAAGTGGGCGGCCCAGCGTGAAAGACCATTCATCTCCCTATTCGACGTGGTTTTCAAACATTCATGCAAAAAAAAAAAAAAAAAAAAAAAAAAGTCAATTCTATCTCTATATTGAGATATTGACAACAGAAATATTGAATTGTTATGAAGTGAGGTGACATTAGCCTCGGTTAAATAGGGACAATATGGGCCTATGTAGTTTCACTAACAAGTCTGATTTCATCTACATCCCTAATTACCTTTCCAAAATCAATTACTTGATTAATGTGGTACTTATTATCTCAGGCTCGATGGGTTCAATGTGGACCTTTACTCTGTTCTTCTGTGGTTTGTAGATTTAGCCGTGGTGAAGGAAGGTCCCATACTGGAAAGGGAGTTCCATAGTGTTTACAGACTCTATATAAACCAGATTCCTTTTTGACTGCAGGAGAGGGCTTTACTCCCCTATAAAAAAGCCTAACTCCCAGTAAAAAAGAAAAAACCCAGCAGTGCAAATAAGCCACCCATGATTTAGGCAGGTTAGCACAATCAATAGCCTGTGTGTGTGCATTGAATTACATGACTGTTAGGCTAGCTGCTATCACACTGCTGCTGGCACGCTCCTCAGTAGCCATTTCCAGCATCCTATACCGCGTGAAGGTATGACGCATGAATGAATCCCACACACGGACATTCCGGCAATGTAAATGAGCTCGGATCTAGTCTGGTCTAACGATCACCGCTATTTATGTACGGTCCTCCTTTTGTGGCATCCATGCAAAAACATGCCACTTGTGGAGATGTGCTATTTCCAGCTCTGTTTTCAGACGGGCTGAGCTATATTTGGCAGTGGATGTACAGACGGGGAGGCAGGCCCCTACAGACGCGAGCGGGTGAGTGTTACCTGAGTGAGACAGCAAGTGCATCCGCAGGCGTAGGCTGTCTAGGAAGCGCTTGCCGCACAGCTCGCAGCCGTAGGTCTTCATTCCACTGTGCAGCTTCCTGCGGAGAGAGGCAAGGCAAAAAAAAAAAAACAACAACATCAGTGATGGCTTCACTGCCAGCTCCGTTTATTTAACTCGCACAAAGACATGGAGCGCAACAACCTCGAGTACACAATGTACATGATTTGATCAGGGCGCTACGCGGTAAACACGGAACTGTGTAATTTCATTGTGTGAATGAAACGAGAGCTACACAGTCAAGTCAAGGACAAAATGGGGTCTTAATAGTGTCAGGAAATTATTAAGAAAATCACAACAACAAAAAAAAGCCTAAAATCGCATCTACTTGAACATGTTAGGAAACTTTTTTGCAATTCCTATTTGCAATTCTTATCTCTAATAGTGCTTTTAAGTAATTAATAATAATAAATGGCTAATATAGGTATTTAAACAAAATCACAGGAGTCAACACACTTAACAAATTGCTGGTTCTTTTCATATTTAAGGGGTTTTTAGACTCCTAATTATGTTCTACTTGGTTTCTACTTCTCTCGACGTGTAGAAAGAAAAGCTAAATTAAAACCCGGTATCGCTTTTCCCAGAGGGACAACCAACTGTTACTCTCAACAGATCCAGATTTATGCCTTTTGTAGTGTAGAGTGTAAAAAAAAAAAAAAAGTACTTTGTTTGAATATTGACTAAAACCTCTCTCATGACAGATCTTGGAGATGGAACTACATTTTGAAGGACTATAATTGCTTCAATTTTTTTCTCCTCTATAAATTTCTTCAAATCTTGCCACCTGAGTTACCTCTAGCAAAAAAAGTTCTTACTCTGTCTTCCAAGCTCTACACCATTAAAATGAAAAATTCTACATAATAAATTCATGTAATTCGAGCACGGTCTCGAAATGATGGAGGACAGAGAGAGACAAAACGCTGCACCGCGTAACATGTCAAATAACACTCATTTGATGACAATGTCCCTTTGAGACAATTTTCTCAAGCAAAAGACATAGGAAGTCATTTCCTCAACTTGTCACACATAAGTCTTGAGTACCATTGTTCATTTATGTAGCCCGTCAGAGTGAATGAAGGGGCTCTTTATCTGCACAGAAACATATAGATGGCCTTTAAGCTCAGGGATGGTGGATTTACTAAACTGCAAGGCTGGCTGATTTTCATCCCTCTAGGCACTGTTTCTAACAAAGCGCCGTCCTCTTTAGATGAAAGGTGAAACACTGTAATTATACACAGGGATGTAATTGGGGGCAAAAAGTGAAATAAAGACAGTTTTTCAGCGTGTTAGCGGTCATGTGGATGCAAAAAACTTTGGACGCCAGCACATTAGATATTTAGATTTCCGGCATTGCTCATGATCATACCCCATCGGTATGGGATGGATTGCTCATGTGAGAACACTGTACCTAATTATTAAACATGACGGCAATGAACTGAGACACAGACATCTTAATAAAAGTTGTCATTTTACAGCAGCCAAGGTGGAGACACAGCTGGTGAATCAAATGTCTATACTAGCTGATAAGATTGTTTTCAGGAGAGTTCAACTTTAGAAAATTGAAACAGGTCAAGTAATGTAATAGCAATTTTTATTCTATAAATACAATAAGTGAGTAAACTGCGCAACCAAAATCAGGGACATACATAGGGAGGGACATACAGACATACACACACATATATATATATTATTCAGGACTACCTAGGAAGGCTAAAAAATCTTAGTCTAATGAAATAAGCTCAATATAATTAGAGGGAGATTGCGTAAGAGTTTTGCATAAGGCAGACACTCATGGGAAAAGTTGAGACAACTCGGCACGGAGCTCTTGGCTAAACCTCAGGAGCCTGATAACGTCCTGTACATCGAGACAAGTGTTCACATGCATAATATATGTGATGTGTGTCAGTCAGCGCGCCACCTAGGTTCATGGTATAAATGTATGTTAGGTGATTTGATCCAATTCTGTTTTCTGTTTCCGCTCCACTGATTCAGGATAGTACTGTAGCTTCCCTTTAACAGGGTTTAAGCCAGAAAGTATCCTTAAAGAACTAGCATGAGGATATGTTTCTCGATGGGACACTTCTGACACTCTGGATATGGTTGTGTATAAAATGCTGTAAATGAAACCTTGATCACGATACAATTCAGCCTTTCAGGTCAGTATCACATCCGATACAGAAAGATATTATTAGATTGGCACATCCATCATACAGGCTATTTTGTTTTTTAGATCCCTGTGCCAAAATCATAGTGATTGAATATAATAAACCTATTTCATTTATGTATTCAGCACAATGTTGCAGAGTTAATCCGGGGAAAGAGCAAATCCAACACCACTAGGCATCTGCCGATATGTCTAAGTGTTTAAAGGTAATTATGATTGCGGCAATTAGAATACCGGATTGACCCTTTGACCCGTGTGAGGATTAGCCTGAACCAGGGAACGTCCGTGTGTGATTTTCTCAGCGACGACAACAAAGAACATCGTATCTGAATCTTTAACCGAGCTAATCATCAGACCCATTGCATCCTTGCAAAGATAAGCCGTGCAAGAGTCAACACAGAGGGATTACCCAACTCAGGTTGGTTAAAAGGCAAGTGACTACCCATAAAGGATATGATATCGAGCACTGGTATGTTAAACTGGTTTATTGGGTTTATTGTTTTATGGATGCCCTTGCTTAAGTGGGCTGCAGTGGAGCAACAGGCTGCGCAAAGTAAGAACGCTGGCGATGCGTTACAAGTGGTGAGCCGAATTAGTTTTTATTAGCATACTTACAGCACGTGGTAATTGTTTCCAGAGTAGTAATTAGCTCATTGTTTGCACCTCGCTGCCAAAAGTATACGTGTTTAACAAGAACCAAAAGACAGGCATCTTCTCCTGTTGCGATTTATGCTAAGAGACTTTTGCAACACATAGCTAACGTTTTGATTATTATAGGAGAATTGGAGCAACTTCGTCATCACCACCATCATCTATTTTGCATACTAGGTTTACGGCATTTACTTGTTAAACAGTGAAGATAAGGTGAGATGACGGGGTTTATATGTTCTATAAAAGGTAAGGGTATAAGATGTAAGATGAGACTCGGAAACAGTTACAGAAAGCTGATGATTCTGGTTGGTCATGGCAAAAAAAAAAAAAAAAAAAGCGATTGGCAAAAAGGACCTGCAATTATTTTTTTTAATGCCCGTGTGTTGGCATTATGAGCTTAGCTCCTAAATTTCTAAAGGATGTGTTGAAAAAAAAATGAATGGAAAACCGTTTTGGGCTCGGAGTAGAAAGAAGGGAAAAAATGCAGAAAATAAACAAAAGAACGAAAGGAAAAAAAAAAAATCTGTCACGCGTCCAAAAATCCTGATGGCTGTCTTCTGGATGGGGATTGTGGAGACCCGACAAACAAAGGAAAGAATGAAGCAGCAGAGCCCTTTGGCAAGCTGTAAGTAATTAAAAAGGCCTGTAAACGCCTCCCAGGATAAAGGGCACTTCAAAAGGCAGGCGGGCGAGTGAACGAGTGCTGCACAAAAAAAAAAAAAAAGGGGGGGGGGGGAGGGAGGGTGGGAAAAGCCATGGGTCTGAGCACCTATGGGTGCCAAGATGTACAGCCTAAGCATAGTGTACAATCTACGATCCGCTGCCCTCAATCTGCTCACTGGCCTTTGAAATCTGCTCACTGGTCCAGAAAGTGCTTCCTGTCACAGGTAGTCCAAGCTTTATTGGAAGCTTTACCAGAAGAAGACCATAACGAGATGAATTTGAAAACTTGTGGTGAAATTCTGCAGATCGTTAACGAGATTGGGTTGAAATGATACGCCTGGTTAATGAGATTTCTTATGCATGCTGTAACCTCAGGTTGGTATGACCCTGTAGACCTGAAGCTGTAGATGAAATCCAAAAGGCTACAGCTAACGCTCGTGAACTCTACCCATTACGACCAGGTTGTATTTTCTAGACAACCAGAAGTGACCCCTGTTTATGAGGCATACACACACATCCACGGGCCCATCAACGCACACACACACACGTTCACATTTTTGTATGTGTGAACTGTAGCAGCTCCATTTCCCCTCAGGTCTCTCCAACCAGCTGTGCTTTTAATTTGCTACAGAAACTGTAGATAGTTTGTGTGTGTGTGTGTGTGTGTGTGTGTGTGTGTGTGTGTGTGTGTGTGTGTGTGTGTGTGTGTGTGTGTGTGTGTGTGTGCGCGCGCGCGCCCTGGTCTGTTCTTGCTAGATAAAGAGATGGTGAGCGGAACGACAAATGCCTGAAAACAGACCGACTGTAATCATTAAGGAAGCCGACATAAAACTCTCTCAAGCCATTTACTCAGTTAATAAGCGACTTTGTCCGACAGCGAGTTTTGACAACGGCAATAAATTTCAAATTTATGTCAACAAAACATATGCTGAACACCTCATTTCAGAGGCGGCGTGGCGTGCTGGCTCGTAAATCAGGGCCATGTTTGAAACCCGAGTAGATTACGGGGGCTGCGTTATTGAGTTGTTGCAGCTCGGCCTATATAAATCTGAACTTTCTCGCTCTGGAGGAGACCCTGCGCCGTCCATCATACCCGGGAGCTCCCTCGTCACGAAGGCCTGCTCACTGCCTCCCAGCAGGATGGCGCTGTTTAAGCTGCTCGGCTCTTCTCCTGCTCCTGCAGCCAACTCGCATACACCAAACGGCCAGAAACACGCCATTAAGCAGTATCAGATGGGACCGAATGACTTCGGCTCCCCTCAATAAAATCGCGCTTTGAAAAAGGGCCGAAAACACCCCGACAAAAATTAATTGAGGGAGACAAAGCTGTATCTCTAGGCAACTATAAAGCACGCTTCATTGTCCATCGTCCATCATGCTCTGCTGTGTCCTTTGTTCATAACTGATGCTGACACCTAAAACCCAAACTCCTAAAATTTAACCATGGGATAATGATCCTGGACGTCATTTTTACATTATGCGCAATATTGAAAAACTGATTAAAAGCTTCATTAATACGGATATTTTACAGTTATGGTAAGCTTTCAATTTGGCTGACTAAATAATAAGCATTCCAGCCTATTGTGTTAATGTGTTAGTTCAAAGCACTTATTTATAAAAGTATATATTGTACGAACAAGTATGAACAGTTTGATACATTTTGGTTGTGTCGCTGTGAAGTCCAATAGAGTTGTCTCAAGTGTCAGCAGAACATTATTATTTCATTACTAAAGTCTTCTACATGATAATTAGCTATTTATTGTATAATCATGATTAATCAGAAATGTAATGGAAAGCCTATGTTAAGCATTATTTTTGTCTTTTCGCTGTAATTATTTTAGTAGTCTAAACAACAGACAGTATTTAATTATCTCGCAAGTTTAATGTCAATAAATAGCTGTTCCTAATGAGATATATGTGCATTATGCTACTTACTTTGTGAAACGCAACTGTTTACCAGACAATTTGCATGTAAGCTGATTTTAATGGCAGCTAATAATTGTGAGCTGTCTTTTAACCAAGTGCAGTTGGGCATATAAGTGGACGACCCGTCTAGAGTCGATAATGGGGAAGAAGGTGGTTGGAAGGGAAAAAGGGTGGGGGGATGAGATGTTGTATTGGGCAATGCCTGAGAATGGTAAAACCCAGGCTGCCAGACCTTCCATTCAACGAGGTCCGACTCAGGCCTTTAAAAAAAAAAAAAAAAAAAAAAGCATGCCGCTCCATGTGCGCGGTCGGATTATGGTATTTGTTAAAAGAGTTCCAACAATGCGGAGAGCGCCGGAGAGAGAGAGGGAGAGAGAGGTGGGGAGGTGGGGAGGGGGTGAGAGAGGGAGCAATCTGTCAGTTCATCGTGTTGCAGGCTCTTAATAGAGATCTCAGTCAGGTGTTGACACCGCGCTGCCAAAACATTACCATAATGATGATTAATGCTAATTGACTTTTCTATAGACACCCTCTTGAAGATGACCGCTCTACTGACCTCTCCAATAAACAAAGTATGCATGTAAATTCATTTCTAGGCTACATTTACACGCAAAAGAGAAAAAAAAGGAAGGTAAATCCATACAATAATAGCTTACGGGACCACATGCAGAACATCACCGCAGATGCGAAAGTGAAGAGCAGAGCAGAGCTGGGAAATATGATCATTTCCTATTCATATCATGAAGGGTTATTGTGATACCTTTTTTTTATGCTGTTGACTTCTTGATCCGTATTGCTTAGAAAGTGTTTAATTTTCTACAAAAGCAGTTCTGACAGAAGTTCATAGGCTTTTATACTTGTGGAATGGCCTTGCTCAAATATTTAACTATTATATGTAATTAAAAAAAAAAAAAAAAAAAAAAAATACACATACACACACACACATTATCGATATGGTGACTTTGTTATATACATATAGATATGCACACATATATGCAATCTATTCATATACAAATATAAATAATGTGATGTGTATTGTTTAATGTAAAAGTAGCCTACGATATTGTCGAGTCACTCAATCTTATTGTGCAGAGATATAAAAACTGATAGCAAAGGAGAAGGATATTTATTAAATGCTAAGGCCCAAGTCAAAAAGCAATTCTTATAATGCAATTTTAATTTGTTTAGATCTTGGATTGTTCCCAGATGATCGTGGCTTTAGAAGAGATAAAAGGCACAAATCATAGGTTTCAGTTACCACACTTATATAAAATCATAAATACCAATCATATACGATATGTCATAAATTCTGATCACAATGTTCACAGCTCACTTGATCAGACAGCTACACTAACTTTGCAGCAGCTTGGTTTTATTTTTTGCAGTCGTGCTAGACAGGACCAGTGAGTCCCCAGTCCTTTCCACCACATTAGGAGTGAATGAGGCAGGCAATAGTGAATCAGATGGTGGAGAGAAGAAAGAAAGAAAGAAAGGAAAAAAAAGACAAACAACAGCACCAGCAGCCGCACCAAGACTGAATTTACCCTGCAATTAGAACGTTTATGAACCCTGCCATAAACACATTTACAACAGGATTGCGGAAGCATGATATAGATAAAATATCATTCTCGACTTTATTACATCTTATGCAGTCATGATCTGCCTTGCACTCAATCATAGCACATGATACGAGCCATTGATATAATATAGTTTATCGCTTTATGATCAGTTTGGAATCATGTGGACACTATAATTCATTCAAACAAAAATGCTTATCTGGAAAATCTGGAAAAGGTCAGAATAACCAAAACACATAATAAAATAATTCAGTGATTTCTTAGAGAGATTTATATCTCTAATATCAATACTGTAAACTAAATAAAACTGATTTAATAAACAAGACAAGACAATTCGAGTCATCTATTATCATACTACAGTACAATTAAAACATTTTTATTTGTGTATTTTAGAGTAAGCATTTTAGAGCTGATCTAATATTAGACATTTGTCCGAAGTTCAACACAGGACTGTTAAAAAAAAAAAAAAAAAAAAAAAAAAAGGTTTACAGCATAGAGTAAACAGGTAGATGATACTAGGCCTACTTTACTGCCCTTTTCGTGCACAAACCGACCCCATTAACCAAAATGTGAGAGATATGTCAAATATTTGCCAAAGAAGATGTCCAATAGTTAAACAATTATGCAAGTAAGTAAATAAATAATTTAAAAATCACCACTTCAGTAGATGTGGTTAATCCACAGGAATTAAGATTTGTACTTTGTACTGTTGGACTTTTTAAACTTTAAGTAAGAGTGCAATGAATAATCATAATCAAAGCTGATTACAATCGTTGCCCAAAGTAGTTATCAATTAATTTAATTATTGATTAGTTAATGACGTCATTGCATGTTTTTTGTCCACAAATGACATATAGGCGTGAACATTTACTTAAACGAAAAATAGCTCAGTGTCGACCAATCAGAGGCTGTCGACAAATCAGAGGCTGTGTTAGACTTGTCAGCCAATCAGACGCCATTTTTTGACTTCCAATGAGAGGCAGTGTTTCTGACTTATCGACCCAATCAGGGGTAGTGTTTTTGATTTGGTCACCAATCAGAAGCAATGTGGCAGTGCTGCTCTCAATAGCCTAAACACCTCATAGCTGCTAGCATTACTATAGGATTCTCAGTTTTCTCAATATTTCAACTACTACAATCTCTAATGTAACATCTTAATGTTTATATTTTAACTTAAAATTAAATGTAAACAATATTTCATTGATGCTACTTATTGCTTATTCTCAGTTTTAGATTTTGATTGAAGAAAATGAAGTTTGGAATCATCTTTTGTGTCAGCAGGTATGTTCATTAAAATAAAATTAATACTTATACATATGTATTGTTTTTATAGTAACTTATATGCCTAAAACAACATCATAATAAAAAAGGAGTCATTCGATCATTAATTTGAATAATTAATAGATTATTATTATTATTATTATTATTATTATTATTATTAGTTAGTTCCAGCTCTAATACTGAGTGCATTTATGTAAACTTGTGATACGTCTTGAAGCTAGGATCACTGTCAGAGCTGCTTTATAGAAAATGTATCAACAACATCTGAGCAATCTGATTTGCAAACTGAAACAAGCTCTATAATAAATTAATTACAATACTAATAATACTACTAACAGTGCAAGTGCAGGAGAAAAGATTTAGTTTAAAATAACTCAAATTATATTCAAAATGTGTCTGTTATCCAATACGCACATATTAAATGCTCTGACAAAACCGTTGAGACGCAACATAAAGCAGGAGCACTTTACAGAAGACTACATATAGCCCCGATTGCAATCTGTAACATTAAAACACCACTAAAGCTTTGATGCAACACATTGATCATAATTATTTCTGCTTTTAAGATCATGTGATGATAAATCCACACCAGACATAAAGGAAGCCTTTGACTGACAGAAATTAAATATTCTGAGTGATGCTTTTCACTGTCTACCATCCCTGCCTTTCTGTCCATCCTTTGTCTCAAGATCCTTCTCCTTTCCCCCCTTTTCTCCGCCCTCCCCCAATAAAAACGTATCAAACAGCTAGGCAAGGCTCAGCGGTGCTGGATGTTTATTAGTGCGTCGCCTCGCACATATCAATGACTTGGGCCGCTGTCCCCGCGGCGCGACGTTCATATGAATTCCAGCCACACTCGCAGAGGCTGCAGACGCGTGCTGAGCATAACTGAGTAGCAGCGAGAACGGAAGCAGTGGGGAAGAAAAAAAAAAAGAAAGAAAGAGAGAGAGACGCCGTCTTTGTTATGACACAGCCAGAGCTCTTATTCAGAACGCACACACACATTAATATACTCACGTCTTGCTCATACACTGGTTGACAGATAAGGATACACAGCGTTTTTATAGGCTGCACATTACATTGTGTGAGTAAAAGAAGGAATGGCACAATATCAAAGCCTTGAAGAGGATGTTATTCAAGGCACCGGGCTGAGAAACAGGGCAGCAGACACATCCAATTATCAATGGATGGTGAATAAGGAGGAGGTTTTACAGTGAGTGGAGAAGGTTATCAATAAGACATGGCTTGTTTTCCAGATCAGCCTCTCTTCCTCTCTCATTCCATGTCATTTGCTGGGAGTTTAAATAAGCGGCGTGCTGCCCTCCAGGCCCCCCTGTACATCTTGTATAAGAAAGGGGCCCCTTCAAAACAAGTCAGTGAAGGTGTATTGGGGAAACCGTGGTGTTGAACAAAGCTCAGTTATGTTGTCCAGGGGAGTGACACAACACTCCTTTCATTATGGCTGCAAAGCATCTTTTCAGTGGAGTCAACAGGCAGAAAACACAAGAGCTCTGTCAGGACCTGGGCTTAACGTAGCAATCCTAATTGCGCTACCTGGAAGAAAAAAGAGAGGAGAGAGAGAGAGAGAGAGGCGCGCGCGCGCGGGAGAGACACAGAGAGAATTGCGTTCCCCTCCTAGCCTACAATTTATACCTCCAGTCACCTCAGCTTGAGGATAGGATTCTCAGCTAATGCCTCTTTCGCCTACAGCCATTATGAGGCAGCTTCTGCCATTAACCTTCGGACTAGCAGGCGCTCGCTATGATCGGTACATTTTCCAATATCGGAACGCTTAAGGTTATTAATGGGGTTCTCTCTCGCCAGATCTTATTTCCAGGTCACCTGTTTGCAAATATTTCAAGCCTGAGCTTAGCGATTAGCCTGTTGATTGTGCAGTTTGGGATGCCTGCAGCAACAGCTGAAGAAGCAATGGTATGGACAGGAAGAAAAAGCGGACATGCCAGAGAGGAAACAAACATGCATACAATCAAGCACATACAAGTCGTCAAACATCAGGACGGATAAAATTGGGTTCTCTGTGACCTTGGCGAGGTTGTTAGAGCCGCATGAGAGCTGGACATAGTAAAAAAAAAAAAAAAATAAATAAATAAAAAATAATAATAAATAAATAAATAAATAAAAAATAACAAAAGGCTGTGCACCAAACAGTGCAAAAAGCATACATTGGAATTGCGGTTCTGTGGGCGGGAAGGCCTTGTTAATGAGAAAATTGTCAGACTGACAAACTGAAAGGATGCCTTTACAGCCATGGTGAGAAGACGACCATCTCAAAATGTCAACAATGTCACACATTGAGGCAGATAAGCTACACCACACATCGGGTTTCATTCCTCCCACCGAAAAACAAGGAGCTATAATTATCTTGAACAAAAGGTTCAGCTTCGAAATTGGACATAAGATTAAAAATAAAATATAAATAAATAAAATTATGCATTGTGCTTCTGCAACATGATTGGCTAATTGGATCATTTAATAGAATGTACATTAATTTTTATTCATGAATCACTTCAGCTATTCCTCCTACAAGCTCAACAATACTTCTGTACCATACTGAGGAAAAAAGTTGGTCTGCGGAAAGTTATTAAAACTACAGGTTTTACCTCTTTAAATCACTGCGTTATACAGTATCGGAGACCACATCATAAAATGCTAGTTATTAAGATGAGTGCTAAAAATAAAATGTGTGGGAAAGTAAAAAATAAAATAAAATATATACTTAAACATGTTTTCACTTGTTATAGTTAAATGGCATTTTTTTGAACAAACTACTCCTTTAATTGTCATGTTTCACTCTTGCAAACTCTTTTCCCTTCTGCTTTGTACCCAATAATGGAGACGCTTCCCATATCCGAAAATAGCACTGCTTTTATTTAGGCTTTTCTTAAGCTTTTTCCCCCCAGTTTCTTACGTTCTTGTTTTCTTCTGCTCCGATTTGCTAGTCGTCAGATCAACGAGGTTAAGCATGCACGAGCACTCTGCTACTCTACAAAAAGCTCCAGACAAGAGTTTCCTCTCTGCCATGCATTATTCATGGGCATCACCTTCAATCGAGTGGCAGAAACCTCAAGTATGCCTAACTTTAGGTTTAAAAAAAAAAAAAACTCCCGACGTACTCCATGTCCTGTATAATTTATTCTTGCCTCAAACGACATGAAATATTTTGGGCCCTCTTGCATCTTGTAGTTTATATCTGCCAAGATGCGTTCCTTACTGTTTTAACAAGCTAGCACCTGTTACATTAATAAAGATGAAATCCAATAACAGCCACGTACATGGTAGAATATGCAAGTGATTGCTCAAAAAACTTAAGCAGACCACAGTATGGAGAGAGCAAGGCGGCATCATGGCGCAGATGTTGTTTATCATTGGAAAAAACATTGCACCATCATATCACTTTGTGTCATCAGTATCACCACCTGGTACGACGTTCACTGTAAACAGCCACGGCTCGGCTCTCTGGGCAGCAGTACAAGAGAGACCGAGGCTTGCACAGACCATTTGACAAGGAGGTGATTATTTGAGCTTTGGCTGCAGCTCTCAAAATATTATGCAACGACTCGAGATTGATTTAGCCGAAAGGAACACGGCTCAATTAATCTGAGTGGCAAAGACAGGCGTGAGCTGATCAGTGGAATTCCTGTCATGCTGGTTGTCGGGAAATAAAAGGTCTCGGGTTGATTCCATCTTTCAGGGTGATTCTCCCCCCCCCCCCATTAAAAAAAAAAAAAAAAAAAAGCTTAATTCCAGTAGATATAAACACACACATAAAACACACAAGTTCGTTCATGATACAAACAAAGTGCTCAACTTTGATTGAACACTGGAATCTTTTTATGTGGCTTACTAATGGTAATGTGAACAAGTCACACTACTAATAATAACATAAGTATCTACACACACACAAATACAGTTTTATTATAGTAATTACTAATGCAGCTATGTAATGCTATGCCTACACCCGAGTCTTTCCTTTACCTTGGCTTTGTTTCTTTCTTTATGGCATCCTGCCAAACGTCCTAACATAGTGAAAACTGTCAGATATTTCCATCCCTGTGGGAATACTCATCAAAAACTCACTGACTGACTAACAATGCTAACAATCGCTAATCTAAAATTGTTTGTCATGCTAATGTGCAGTCTTCACAGTAACCTCTTAGTTATGTAGCATCTAGTTCAGTAGCATCTTTATTTTATAGACTGATGGTTAAAAAATCTAGTTAGCTATTTAGCTAACAATGTTTAATTAGCACAATGAGAACTCCTCAGGTAGTGGGAGGTTTTAACACTGTTAGCTATAAAATTAATTAAAAAATTCATACATGCTATTCTATACATGTATTCATACATGTATAGAATAGCAATTATATAGTATCTTTTACATCAAAGCATCGGGTGCTGAATTTAAAAGTGGATAATTGGGCATGGAATGAAATTGCTATTGCTAATTGCTAATGAAATTGAAAATGTAAAGGTCACATACATTACCTCAAAAACTGTTTATATATTTTACTAACATTGTAAAATCTGACTTTAAAATGTGAGATATAGTGGGGGGGGAAAAAAACAAATTACATTTAAGAAACCGAATTCAGATTTGCTTCTTAAGCAATGTTTACTCCTACATATAGACACGCACTGGCAGAATGAGCTATCTGCCTAGTCATGGTGTCTCGAGTCCTCCTTCAGCACAGCAGTGAAACCTAAGACCGCGGTAAACAAGTAAACAAGGCACAAATCCGAGTCACCATACCCACTCGCTGTTCTGTGCCTGGTCTCTCTTCCATAACGCAACAGGAGCAGAAAGCAAGACAGGCCCGGAGACATAACCAGAGGTGTGAAACCCCTGTGGTGAAACAGAGCATGCTGAACACAGAGACAAGAACAATGGAGACAGGGAAGGGAACAAGAGCTCACAGGGTCTTGGGTCACACAGGAATGTGCACTGGATTAAATTTCTGCTGTACATAATGCCATTGACTCTCAGACATGAAATGTCAGCCTGTCTGCTTGTCTGGTGGGTTGTGTCACCTCAACGCTGTTTTATATAGAATAGGCCCAGTGTTCATTTTTTAAACTGCATTAAAAAAATGTGAGGCAAATTTTCAGTTATTTAAGTCAGCATTGCATGAACAAGAGGGTGAATACAGGAGAAATACTGATGACGCTCAGAAAACACTTATTAGTATTATGAGCGTGCACTACAGGATCTTTTGTCCTATGAATAGTTTCCAGCATATTATTCTTAATACTTTTTAATGTTCACAAATAATATTTGGTGGATGCGTGCGTGAAATTCATATACCAAAATAATATAACTAGTTTTAATTTAAAACTAAAAGCTGTGCAGTATATGGGTATTTTTTTTATACACAGACTATGGTGGCACATGTTCAGACCTCATCAACTTCAGGTTAAACTTTAAAAGTGGTCTCTGATCACTGTAGAAGGAGCTAGCAGCTGGAGAGCAGTAATGGGAGGTGAGTCAGGTCTAGACTGGGTCTCTGCGCCTCTGGAATGAGCGCCTAAAGAGAAATCAATATGGGTTCTGACTCAGCCACACTCCATCTCTCTTCGCAGGCGGAAATCAAAACAGACTTCTGTACAAAACTAATAACTATCAGAGGCATGACAGCCTGGGTGGACTTGTCACTCGAGTGCTGGGTGGATCACTGGGAGAAAGGAGGAGAAAGAAAACACAAGAGAGCCTCTTGATTACATTGCCTTTTTTTCACACTCTCAAAACACACCCATCTCAGCGGGGCCACGTTAAGAGCACGCTTGGAACTGTTGGGTGCAGGTACACAGAAAACAGGCAGACATTGGGAGGCCTTTATGAAGCCTTTTAACTACTAACTCCTCCTGTCATAATACATCACACTCATAAGCGCACTGGCAGGGCATGTACAACAGGCTGCTCCACAAAGACATATAATCCTACATGACTCCTCACCCAGCCAAACATGTTGCCGCAAATCTGGGAACAGGCGACATTCAGAGATGACAAAACACTGCTGGCGGCCAACACCGAAGCGCTGCTTTTTCACTGGCTGTAAAAACTTGGGAGAACATTTAAAGTCAATCATTTGCTCCATGCTTCATAGGGAATATGAATAAAACATGGAGGTGAGGGAGAGAGACAGAGAGCAGCGCTGGCTGCCCAGCGTCATGCTGCACTCTGTCCCAATAGGTGTCAAGTCTTTCAGCAGATGCACGCGACAAAAGAGTAATTAATAGCCCAGCGGCAAGCTCGAGAATCCCCATGCCTCAATATGTCTTCATTTGCCGTGCAGCAGGATGGAGCTTTCTGCGGGCCATATTTCTCCTCAATGTGCCCATCAACTACAGTCAGGGTGAAGATGAAGCTGATTTGGATTCAAGATGTTCTCGCACACGCTGTCACTATTACACACAAACATTCTTTGACTTTACTTTTACGTGTACTTTTGTGACATTTATTCCACAGTACTACTGAACTTTCAAACCTTAAATGTTAGAAGAGGTTGGTTAATTTCCTATGTTAGCAGCTCAGACCATAGAGGTTACTGCATGCCAAAACACAGGCATATAATCTCTGTAGCAACTTGCATCTGAATGGTACACAATATTAAGCAATAAATGGATAAAAAGTATTGTGCATAATTTTTTGTTAAAAAATTTATTCATTGGCACATTTCTAGTGGTATAAGAAAAAGAGTAAAAAATTTTGGGACATGCAGTTATTGGAATATAATCTACTTCAGAGTCAACAGTAACTCATCTCAGGGTGCCCCTGTGCTTATTATAAGCATTGAGCTGTGAAACATAGGTAGACTTTTGATTCGATTCGATTTTTAGGACCGGATCATCTGATTCACATTGTGATTGTTTTGACACATATTGTAATTTACACTGTGATACTTAACTATTAAATATACCATTTTGTATTCAAACATTTATGTAGACTAACAGCAAATAAAGGCACAATTTATCCATGTATGAGCATGTTGGCGATTATGTATGTATTATTAAAAAGACTTAAATTATTGACAAACTCAATACAAATTACTAACTAAGCGTATATTATCTTTAATTAATTGCAGCCTTTTGTAAATAAATAATTGCACATTGTCCATATTGTGATTTTGTTCAATTAATTGTGCAGCACTAATTCAACTGCACTTAAGTTTGTCTTACTTGTCTAATGCAGCTACATCTCTTACAGGTTTTGAAATAGTAAAAACTACTAAAAGTGTATATCTAATAAGCAATAATAATGCTGTGTAACTTGATTGTTTAACTGTCATATCTCATTTTTTCCATGCCAATACGCGTCTCCCATCCATTAGGTGGCGATATTACGTAAATTTTTACGTAATACGTCAAAAGAAGAAGAAGCAGCCACATTATCGCCAAACACGAGTATTTGTACAAGATTGAAGTGGTTTATATTTTCTGCAAAAGCTGTCATATGTTTTATATAAATTTCACAAGATTTAGTATTTGTAGATCATTTAAAAAGCATGAATTGATTCTGAATCGACCCGCAAAATATTGATTAAATTAAAAATCATGTCATTATTTACATGCACCTTACACAGAAACCAAATAAAACAGATTACAAACTAAAGTGTGTCTCATTTTCCCTTTATTTGTGACAGGAAACCACTCTAAATCTAATTCCATAGCATGACAAATTTATAAGCTAATGTTACTCAACCTTAAAGGAAAATCCCTCAAGCGAAAGAAATAAAGCAGAGTTTGCTTGAATGTATGCCTTAAGTAAAACTCTAAAGCAGATCGGTCTCCTACTTGACAGTTGAAATGAATCTGTTGTGAGGTCTGACAGCGCTACTAAATATATTGCTCCATGTATCATTGCATTCACATGGAATACATTACAACTACGCATCACCATGTGCTTAGATAAATGCCTTGATCCAAACGATTCCATATTCCAACTTCTCACCTCTGAGCCCCGCTTCCCAGGGGTGGAAATGAAACACGTTCGTTGCGACTAAATAGGACTGCGACGTACTCCTCATCTTAAACAGCTACGATGCTCTTTTATTTGTGAAATCATCTTTTTTGTAAATTCAAGAAAAAGTGTTACTCCTACCAGATTGAAACTATACGTATAATTGAAACTAAACTATTTTATGTATAGTATGGTTTGTAAGTATAAATTGCAAATATGCCATATTACCAACACTTACTTATAATAAATAACTTCATTTCAGACTAAACTCTCATTTCTTACTTAACCAGCTCCACTGTAGCATGGTGTAGAACAGGTATCTGACGCACACCTCTCTCTAGTGGGATTACAACTTAGTGCTGATGGTATTTAGAGCTCTCTGCAATCTCTGGAGAGCCGAGGGTCAAACGATGCTTTTCACAAGCCGCTGCTGTAAAGTCTCCCGCCTGCTGCATTTAAATCAGCATTTTAACAAACGTCCCCGAGATCCTCGTCCAAAGACCCCCTCGGCACACCTCCTCGAGACAAGCAATTTGCCATTTCTGTTGTTTGCCTGACCTAGAGAAAACAATTTCAAAGGGTCTTTTTGTGGACTTAACAGCTCGGCTGTGCAGGTAAGCACCGGGCAGCTTTTACCCCCACAAGATGAATTGGAGAGCTGTCGGCTGGAGACAGGCCGAGTGCTTGTGTTTCTGTAATGGGACACTGGAAGTGTCTTTGATTAATGAAACGGTGATACCGAGCTGTTAGGGAGCCTTCCTACTGAAAGAACGATTGAGACGCGGATACGTGCCGACAGATGTAGGAGCGCGGCTGGTCTCAGCAGAGAGAGAGCGCATGAGGATGCTTTAGCTTAAGAGCCGAAGCTGGAAATCGGGTCTCAGACACGTTCCGGCACCCAAACGAGTCATTAACGAGCAAGACTTTCTACTAATGATACACGCACTGGGAGATGCTGCACACTAACCACCCGATCGTTAGGAGCAACATAACGATCATATTTATCTAAAAAGAAGGAAACAAAGAAGTGCTGTTTATGTCTTCTCCCTTTCTGTGCCATTGAATTAAACCTTTTTTTAAGCGCCTGTTGTTCCTTTTTTGTTTTTGTAAATACATTTGTCCTGGCTTTCATTTAAATCTTTTTCCCTACTGGCTTAAATCTTAAACCTCAAAAACAAAATACAATGCACTCATCCAAACTTGCCTTATTTGAAGCATATTGGAAAGTTTTTTTTTTTCTGTTTACACAGTTAAAAAAGTAAAAAAAAAAAAAAGAGCCCAACAATGTGAAGTTTCAGATAGAAGAACGCTCTTGTGGTGCTGTCACAAGGCCAAGTTCTGTTCCAGCGCCTAGAGAAACTGCCTCCGAAAGAGGAACAATTCCGTCAAGTAAGTTTTTCCATTTTAAAACCTTTCAGCATAATATGCATGTGTAAATTGATTATCTTTTAATAGGAAAATAAAATATAAGAAAGGCATGACATCACCGGGTTGTTTGCTGTTTGTGCATTTATTGGGGAGCGGTATTAACTCGCTTTAGAGAGCCGAATCTATCCTAAGATGACATTTTGAGGGAGACCGCATCATGATTAAAGCCTTTTATTCACCATGCTTGCCTTATAAGAAGTTTTAAACACTTCACGCAAAATGGTTCAAGATGGGTAAAAGGACTGAAAGTGATTTATTAAAAAACGGAGATGCCAATACTACAGGGCTTTTGAAACAATTCAATTCCTTTGTAGGACCGTTGATGCCCTGCCTCCCATGGTGGCTGAGCCGTGGATTGGATCATTTCAGGATGCATGGAAGAAAGGATGTTTATGTTCACGTTGTTTGCAGGCTGTGAGCCTTCCCGAGGGAGCGCATTCCTCACCCAAAGCATGACTAAAGGTATGTGAACCATCTGGACAAAGCCACTGGTCACAATGCCCCTACACACCGAACGCAAAGAGGTCTTTCATTTGCCGGCCAGGACCTTGATATCCATCTGCTCCAGAGGGGTCAACCATCATTTCCACCGTTATCGAATGTGTTCGGTTGCTTTTCTTCGCCCTAACAGCCCCTGAGTGAACCAGATGGCCTGTTAGTTTCATATGGTGTTCCACTTAATGTGAACCCACCGGTTACGCTGATGCAATCAATTATGTTTTCTTTTGTTCAGATATTTGATTTTAAGTTTATTTATGCCATGGCATTCTCAAATCTGACTGGTTAAAAAAATGTGATTAATGTCCTAGAAACATTATGGCTCTGCAAAACAAATCAGATTTTTCACAATTTCTCAACACATTTCAATAATAACTAATTCACAGGTATGCTCCTCATAATCTAAAATGAATGATGAACGATTAAATATTGGGATGTTTCAAAAGGAAAATCTTTGTGAAAAATCGTTATGATAAATTGTTATATTAGGAGGTTAAAAAAGAAAAAAGAAAATAAAAAACAACACACACACATTGTTGGAAGCCATTGTCTCTGAAGCATATTTTACCACTGTACCAGCCAGTTAACTTTTCACCATGGCTTCAGGACAGAGAGGACAGTTTGTGCTTTCGGCTTTCTCAGTAACAAGACAAGCTGTTTTTTTTTTTAAGAGAAAAAAAAAATTGTTTCATACTGTAGATCAGTCACAATATTAAATGTAACTACAAACCGATCTAAAGTATGATGTAGCATTTTGATAAATAATAATAATAAATTGACTGTGGAATAAGAGGAATAAAACACTACGGGTCGTGCAAGAAAAGTAATCGGCTTTGAGGTAACTGTAACTAGACATTATCACACCAACAAAGCCATTGATTTTCTTTCCCTACAACAGTGAGCCCCCTTGTATTTTTATGTCCCATACATAAGATATACAATCAATGGTTATGGTCAGAAAAAAAGAAAAAAAAATGTAACAGGTAATAAACTGAAACTTTCTTAGAATTTCATCCATCATTTCCTCAATTTTTCCACACTCTTACATTAGTTAAAAAAAATAAATAAATATAAAAAAAAAGTGCTTTTGGCCAAATGAACATTCTCTCCATACAAATCATTTAGCATTATTTCTGCTCCTGTGGACAGAAAGAAATCTGGATTTATGCTGTGGGCTGAAGTGGCCTAAAATCGCTGTTCCTCCACCTGCACCACTGTTCTCCCTCCACTTACGGAGTCTGGGAAGGACATGCCCCCAAACACATGTGCACACACACACTCACTA
This sequence comes from Clarias macrocephalus, assembly GCA_011419295.1. Lineage (NCBI taxonomy): Eukaryota > Metazoa > Chordata > Actinopteri > Siluriformes > Clariidae > Clarias > Clarias macrocephalus. Next base: position 94,256 of record JAAGKR010000382.1, read on the forward strand.
TCTCGCACACGCACACGTGTGCACATGAGCACAGGAGACCTCACACAGTCACGGGGAGGGGGGGGTTTAAAAGTGCTGCGGCTAATAAAGAAGCCAGATTTGATAATCAGCTCAGACAGTCCATTTGCAAATAAGAGCCTCTAATTAATTAATCAATGTGCATTTCAACGACTGTATTGTCAAGAGCAGTCAAGTGCAGTTTGCTCATGCGCCAGCTCTCTATTTTCACCAAACTGTCTTTTATAACTCTAGCGTAAAGGCCAAAATTACCCTTATATGCAGGAACATTTCCCCAATAATTGCCTTAAACCTATAATTGCCTGTAAGCATTAAAAAAAAAAAAAACCCTGCATTAATTATTTCGGTGTGAACCCACATAGATGTACATTTGGAATTTGGAATTTATTTTAGGAGTGTATTGTTTGCCCTACAAAACCCCACATCTCAATGAAGCAGCAGGGGACATTTCTTGTTAATTTGGGAGATTAAAGGTTAACCTCAGACAAACTGCCTCTATTCTCTGCGCCGTTTGGAATGAGTGGGGTATTAAAGGCTTCAGCACCGTCGCTTGCATGTGAATTCCAAGACTGTACAGCTCCCCGGGTCCAAAATACTCGCTGACGTTAAGGACTTTGAGCAACTGCATCGACTCGTCGTCCAAAAGTACATTATCTCCAATCAAGTTATTAGAGTGAGAAAAACCAGAGAGGCTTTTTTTTTTTTTTTTTTGCAGGAAGATTTGGGAGAATGCAAATAATCCAAACAGAGGAGACGGTGCCTCAGGCACTTTTAACGCTACAGTGGATTGTGAAGAATAGACTATCTAATCTAAACGAGACACTCTATTCATTCAGTGATGATTCTCACATGCTGGGCTTGAGTTACTAAAAGTGTATAGTGGCATTCAGGAGCAACGCTGCATTGCATTACATAGAATTTCTGCTATCTTGGCCTTTTCAGAATCGTACACAACATCCACCAGGCAGCCAATCAGAAAAGTCAGATGAACGATGAGCAGATTCGGCAGAGATTTGAGGGAAACGCAAGTTGGGTGGCATGCTGAAGATGGTGGAGCCCTCTAGGCTAAAGCAAGCTGCTTTTCAGTCCTACGTGAAGTCAAGGAGATTGGGGGAGATGGGAAGAGAGCAAGAGGAAGAGAGAGATGCTCTCGACTCGCCTACAGAGGGGGCTAAACAAAAACGTACGTCGACTCCTAAAGCTTTAGATCTTCATAGAGGCAACACACCTTTGCAAAATGTCACAGAATTATCTGGGTAATGTGCATTTAACAAAGGAAAATGTTGCTTGTATGATTTCGATGATGTCATGCAAATTAGGTTCTTCATGCCGAAAAAGGGCCTTGTGCGACAGTTTAATACAAAGTAACCACAAAGCGCCAGATTACATCCACAGTCACACCGTGGTTAAATATAAACTACCAATAGTTACCATAAAGTAATGTACCATAAAATCTGGTACGGTCATGGTTCAGAGTTTTATTACAATGTTTAACCATAAAAACACCATGTGTCATGATTAACACACACCAACCCTGACACCCCACGGTAATTATATATATATTTCATAGGGGTACGTTTTCATCACCTGCTCCATCGCTCATGGCATGTTTTCCTAAACAAATATTAAACTATAGTCAATTTTTATAATGGTGCCCGAGTCGGTCTCGAATCGTTCACGTGTCAAACTCTGTACTTCCTTAGCGCGCTACCCACTTTTAGTACAAGTCGAGCGCTTGTGATTGAAAATTCATGCTCGGAAACGTTCGACTAGTGTATTATTAACCACTTTATACTCCCGCGAGCCATATGAGGCCCTAGACTTGCAGTTCTTACTCTCATAACTATGTGCATGTCCTGTTATTTTCACTGTACGGTACTTAATAATTTAAAGCTGAATTATTTGTATTCAGATTGGTTATTGACTAATAAGGAGGTGGGTTAAGAGGGTGATCCTGAGGAAAAAATACAAATCTAAACAAACTTAAAGGAATGACTATATTATAGGCCATATAATAAAAAAAGATGACCAACTAGTTTCATAGACATCAAATGAATCTTACATACCTAAAAAGTCTTGTGAAATAAAAGGAATAAATACAAAAATATATGTGCTCTTCTAGAGAAATAACCAACTTCGGGCTTGTAGCAGTGACTCTGCATCATGTTGGCACACACCACACCGCCCGGACATTGATTATTTTCCTTTAACAGCACATCGCTCAGCGTTCGATCCTTAGGACACCTAGTGTGCGAATTCCACGGACAAAACGGAACGGACAATTGCCACATCGTCAGCGAATAACATCCTGAAAAAGTTAACACATTGCCACATTTCTCTGTTACAGACAAGCAAACATGAGGAAATCCTTGAGAATGATTCCCTGCTTAACAATGAGAACAAAGCCTATTGTTAAAATAATAATAATAAATAACACCTTTTCACCCAACAACAACAGAAGAAAAAAAAAAAAAATCCAGTACTTGAGTTAAGGGGAAAGAATTTACAGAGGGGAGGAAGGTCTAGCTTTGGGTGGGGTAGGTTGGGGTGGGGGAGGTTAAAGGTCAACCCTAGCACTCAACAGTCAGCCTAAAAGACTAGATAAGAACTGAAAGCATCCTGTGTGTGGCTGATACCAGCCTCTGGCCAAACAGATACAGTAAAGCTTGACCGACAGGAATCCGGCACAAAAAAAAAAAAAAAGGGACTCCAATTTAAACAGCGCAAGAGTCGAACTGGATTCCGGTGGTCATCGCTTAGACAGCGAGCGCTCATTCATCAGGCTTAATGTAGGGAAGCTTTTCTTCCGCCGGTATAAATGACCTTTGCTGTGCAACAGCACCAGAACAATGTAACAAACATCAATTCCAGAAATGTCAATTGAATCTCAGGGGTCAGGGGGGGTCATCATCCCACTCAACACTTTCGACAAGATGTCTTAAGGTGAATACTCGCGCATTAACATGTCTGTGCGACTCCTCCTTATCCTTGCCCGCTTTTTTAACATGGTAGAGGTGTTTTTTTTTTTTCACGCTCTTTGGTGCGTAAAAATAATCCTCCTTCTATTAGGTGTTGCAGGTCTTACTGAAGAATTTCGTCAAGCGAATGGAAGACATTTGTATTCCGAGGGAAGACCATGTTGCCTTTATCTAGATCGAGATCAGACGCAGGAGTATGAGACAGAGAGGGGAAACCTGACTGGAAAATCAAGGGACTACTATAATGGAATCCTGGGGAATATACCAATAGTTACTACAACACTGAAGGTACGCTTTAAAAGGATGCAATGGATCTCAAAGAAAGGGGGGGGGGCATAGACATGTTTGTCGTGCCATCTTCTCAAGTGAGTGCTATTTTTGAGGAAGCACTAAAACTAGAACAATCAAAGTTGTGAGAGGTCTTCCTTTCTTTCAAGTATCCTTTCCTCCTTTGTTTCGTGTCACAAGCTTGTCAGCAGTCATCCCCCTGCCACACTGCCAGAGGAAATGGCTGGTCTCACCAGCAGAAGCGCATGTGATGTGCACATGCACAAAAAACGCAGGTCTTATTGTCCAATTGTTCTTATGAAACGTTTCACCGCAAAAACCAATGTAGGCAATAAAAAAAACAGCTGTAAATATTACTGCTTTTCCCCCCCCAGACTGGCCAGAAAGCAAATTAAAATGCTGCATTTGCCATTCATGAATTTCACTTTTGAAATGACTAATATAGAAGTGAGGAGTTAAAAAAAAAAAAAAAAAAAAAAAACTATGAGATGAACATTTTGGTTAGCATGATTTCGCTCTTGATTCAATACCCGGTACAGGCGAACTACACACACACACACACACACACACACACATATATATATATATGAGAATTTTCTCATGGAAATAGGATTCTTTCCTGACTGTTGGCGTCGGTCCGGTTGGCAACATGGTCGGATGCTGAACAAAAGCATCCGCGGGCAAAGTCGTAGCTGGTGCTTTAGCATTGAAACAATGGCCAAATTTAATTAGCCTCATTCCAAAAAGAAGGCTCGGTGCTGTTTGGCAAAGGAGCTGTTTCCCGGACTACAAAAAGACCACACGCATGTACTAATTGATGAAATAACATTTTCCTAGACACATCAGTGGCGCCTACATAGAAGCTATTTTTGACTTTGTCTACAGACATCAAGCAAAGCCATAATATTTCTTTGCGAGGCAGCGGCGCTATTAGCGCGGAATGAAAGGCTGGGTCGTCGCTCATTAGAAGCGATCTGCCTGCATTGATCCCCGCAGCCGAGCAAAATGTCACCTTAATTAAAATGCGCCCGTGCTCGGCGAGAGTGTGTGCAGGAATCAGAGAAACACAGCGGTACACATGCTGGGGTTTGCCTTGCCATACACACATGAACAACCATACTGTCGTGTTAACGCGAACCTATAAAGTGACGAACGTTCGCTTATCGTCACCGAGGCCGAATTACTAGTGGACACTTTTGTGTGTGTAGTCAGCTATAAGGCATGCAACACCACACGACTCTGTCAGATTAGCTTAAACAATTAAAGATTATAAAAACACGTGATTATGACAAAACGCACATAGAAATTCTGTCAGGTTAATCCAGTTAGCCGCATAGCTATCATTAACAGTGAAGATTATAAACGTGGCATATTCAGTATAATAAACATTCTGGACACCATTTTGAAGAGGCAGTACGGGTAATTTTTCTTTTTTTAAAAAAATGTCCGTAACTATACAACATAAAACACTGTAGGTTCCCCTCGCGACACGTGGGCAGCGCTGAACCCTCGAGACACGACTCTACAAGACCTCTGGGGTGTGCTGCTTTGTCTAGCACCAGGACATTGGCAACGGATCCTTTGGGTTCTGTGGGATGCAGGATTGGGCCTCAGTGGATCCGGCTTATTTATCCCTCGGGCGCTCAATGGGATTAGGATCTGGGACTGACTGATATCAGTATCCTTGGGCTTTTGCATGCTGGCCTCGGTGCACGGTGAGCTGTTGCGCACTGGGTGTTCTGGTGCCTTTCCATCATGGCTAGCATTAACTTTTCTTTGGTGATCTGTGTTGGCCTTTGATCCCTGCGGGCACGGGTGAGTCTTGTGTGCCCTTGATATCGTCACCAGCTTTCTGATATGATATAATTGATGTTAATCTGGCTGACTGGTGTATCTTAAAAGTATGTTTTAAGTAAAGTGAGCCTCCCCAACCTGGTATGCATTCAGATTTTATCTCGGACTTTTTTTGTGTGAAAAGATGATGGAATAAATTGCACGCAGATTCACACATGAAAGCCATTTTAGGAGAGAATTAAAGGCAACTGATCTTGATCCAGCAAGATGCCATTTGTAGACTTTACACGTGTTCAACAGGCTAGAAATAAGACACACCTGACCGACGGCGTCTACTTAAGTCAGACCTCATTACAGTTAGAACGGAGCGGGTGTGGAAGGCAATTGTTCATCCTAATTTTATCAATTGTCAGATTAATTTCTGACTAAAATCCGGGTAACGTGTCTGACGAAAAAAAAAAAAAAAAAAAAAACACAAGACAAAAACGGTCCCTGTACGACAGCGGAAGAGACTGATCTAGTTTCTCTCGCTATCCTGGGCCCACCATTGCCCCAGGGCTGGGCAGTGAGTAAAAATATTAGTGATCATATTAGAACTAATGGGTAAAACACAGCCTATTCTCTGGGCACAGAGAGACTGACCTAGAAAGAGCGCAGCCGCTCTCATCTGGAAAGAAACGTGGCATTCATGCCCAGGTGCTATCAATTTCCTCCAGTGTGTGCCAGATCCAAACTGGCACAGACTCAATCCACAGGAACCATACGGTTATATTAAACACAATACTGCCGCGTCTAAACCACACAAAACTCACTCGCACAGCCTGAAATCCATCGCCGGAGAAAGTAAATGGCTGTTTTCCCTGCGTGCCTAATTGGAATTGTAAATAGCCTTCAGAATTAATTACAAGCCCGTTAAATAAGTATTTTTGGATAACAAATGTCATATAAAAAGTCTTATTGGCCTTTCCATCGCTGTTATTTAGCTTAATGAAGGATGTGTGTATAATTCAAGCACTGCCGCTTGCACTGGTTCACCCGAACCACCAAAACATCATAAATGCGACTGATATAATCGCTCCGGTATGTATTCCTGGCCCCTTCAGGAAATTTGCAACCGTGTCATTCGAAATCAATTAATAATGTTTTAAATAATGGGATGCACACAGATCACAATTACCACTGGTTTGCTTTTGTACATGATAACTCTATGAGCAATTATTAAAAGAAAAAAAAAAATCATGAATGCTCTTGGAAAATGTAGGACTCGTGTACACTGAACCAGATAAAGACCTAACCACCCGCAGGTTTTTTTTTTTTGTTAATCTTTAATTAAATATTGGCTTTTGCAACACTGGCATCACCTGTAATATGCAAATGAATAACAAACCCTATTTCGTTGGAAAGATCCAAGCAATCAATCACATTTAGTGTGTTTGTTTTAATACATGGCAGGGCACTGCAACACGACTCTCACTATATGTAAGCAACAAAATGCAACCTGGCATTTCGACATAGGAAAATCAACAGTGTAAAACAGCCTGACGATGTTGAAGTTTGACTTTTAGCATGAGAGCACCTATTATATACATTGATGTTGTAGAATATCAACAGGAATTGATTTGTTTCATGATCACGCACATAATAAAAAGCTATAAACTGTCGCTTACTCTTTTTTTTAAATTTATTTGTCTTGAAATTATAACATAAATAACACAGTTTGTCATATTACAGCGAAAATACATGTATTTTTGTATTTTGTAAATGTTAAATAAATGTCACTGCATCAATGATTATTAAATGATATTTAAATGATGAAGGAACATCTTTAAAAAGCCATTAATTATTAGACTTAGATTGTGTACTGTTTATCAAAATAAAAGTGTGAATGAGCTGTTACTATAGAAACAATAACCTACTAGAACAAGATCTTTAAAATAAACCTATGGTTTGCAGCTGTACTATTGTCTGAGCTGCTGCCATCAAAACTTAATTAACATTCTGACCAATCAGAAGAGGGAATTCAGCAGCACTGAGATCTAAAGCCATATTGTGCAGCACTACTATGGTATGAATGACTCTTAATTGAAATTGTAGCAGATGTTACATTATGAGTATACACACATTCCCATATGAACACTGTACTGTATTCATTAAAATACAAACTGTATATCGATCAGCCGCAACATTCCAACACAAAACATCACGCGATATTGTGTAGGTCCCTGCTGTTCGCTCTGGAGGTGTGCTGTGGTCTTTGGCACCTGGACGTTAGCATCGGTTCCTTTGAGTTCTGGAGCCTCCATGGATCAGACTTGTTTGTTCGGCTATTCCCATGAGTGCTTGATCGGATCGGGAATCGGGATCTGATCTGGGGAATGTGAATCCTGGATCCGCAGCCTTGTGCACTTTGACTACTAGGGCTGTAGTGCACGGAATGTTCTTGTGCATTTTTAAATGGTGCCTGTATGGACTTTTTTGGTGAATTTTTGCAGCCCTGACTTTTCTTTGGGACTGGAACGCGGTCACACGAGCTGGCCGTTGATCCCCGCGGGCATGGGTGAGCCTTGCGTGCCCATGATCCTGTTTCCAGTTTACTGATAATCAATGTTAATGGAATATTCCTCGGTGCTAATGTCACGGCTGATCGCGGTGTGTATACATACTGTATATAGATATATAGACATATACAGATACAAATAGCTAAATATAGATGATGTATATATAGATCTCTATAAACAAAGCCCACGTGTAGCTTTAAGTGAGACGTACCACAAAGGTTGCCTCGACGATGTCTAATCCCTGTGGCTGTCTCCAGCTTCTCTAACTCCCCTCTTCTCTCTCTGCTTTATCTGGTGCTCTGCTGAGTGCCACAGACAGGCACGCACATTTCCCAGTGGATCTACTGGGACAGCGGGTGCTCCACATGTCCCATATATTTTTAGTGCAGCCCGAGAAAAGAGATCCCTCTGGTTAGTTTCTACAAATGTTTCAAGAAGTGCTAAATCTAACACTGACCTCTTCCCTGTCTGTGCACTGTCTACATACTGCACATTTTTAATTTGGCCCTGTGGGCATGCGAAACAGGGACCGGAGTCTTCACATCAGGTTTCCCCATTGCTGACACAGCCAACGTCTAAGAAAAGACCAAGTGTGCAGCAGTGCCTCTATCATTATTAAACATGAAGACGCTAACAAGTTCATGTTATGCACAAAAAGGAACAGTTTGGTCAGTTTCCCCCTTTACTTCAAATTTGGCTAAATAATTTAAAGAGATATGGTTCCGTCTACAACGGAGCTCATAAGCAACTCCGAGATACTGAACAACAAGAGTTTGTGATTATAAATGCACTTTTATTGACAATTCTGTTATTAATACTAATTTTATAGTGCAAATAAAAGGCACTGGACACCAAAAATAAAAAAAAGGTTGGCTGATCAGATAAAATTGGTTGAATTAGTCTTTAGGATAAAACCAGAACAGGACAGAAACTTGTAGCCACACACAGACACACCCACACAGACACACAGAGAGTGAAAGTCTCACACCAGGTGTTAGGACGTACGACTATAAGTGGAAGACGAGATCCAGCACCTTTGAAAGAATTGGGCATTGCTCCAATAAAATAATAAAAAAGTGTTCCCTCCGTTACTTTGAATGGAGCCAGAGAGAAAATCAAAGGGATGAGAGAAAAGATCAACAATTGTCGAGGTCTGTACCTTTCTCCCATTAAATCTAAAGAGGCCTGACTCTGTGCATGTGTGTGTATGCTAATAAAAGCCAAGGTTAATAAGCAGGACATAAGTGAGGAGACATTTTGTGGGTAAAACAAACAGCTGTCCTGTGTATTGCAAACTATTTTTATCCCATGGAAGTAAATTACTGTATATTAATATAGACTTACACTGAAGAACATTAGGAAAAATGTCAGACATTAGCACAGCTAGGCTTACCGACTACATTTAATTAAGCCGAGGGGAAAAGAATAAATTTGATCTGACGTTCCTTTTAAGAAGAATTAATTTATCATAAGTGCCAAATTTGTGTACTGAGAAAAACCTCCATCGCAATACGAAATATAAACAAACGGCCTAAAAGGGTGGCAAAAGCTCACAATGCAAACAATATCAGATTCTTTGAATTGAGAAGACAATGCGGGGTCTCAAGGCTTCTGAGGTTTGAAAATTAGTTCCAGTGCCACTATTAACGTGGTGAAGTAGGAGACTCAGCAGGGGGTCGAGGGCACTCTAAGAGCCCACTTCTCGCTCAGGAAAATCGGACTCGTGGAACAAAGGCATGGGTCAAGACCTTGAGGCCGAGCGAAAGCTGGAGAAACTCGCGCCGCTGAAAGCCCGTATCGCTGCAGAACCGGAGGTTGTGGCCTTCAGCCTGGGATTCAGGCCTCTCTCAGGGTTTATTATACGTCATAAGCAAGATGATGTCACCCTATGCAACCTGACAGTACAATAGAGTTGAGAGGACCAATTTTGACCGTTTTGTATTTCAAGCACTCACCTTTGCCCAGCTATGTCAAGGAGATGGAGGGAAATGAACAACAATGCAAGGCAGGAACTCTCCACGCAGCAAAATTACAACCAAAACAGGAGATTTTTATTTTTATTTTATTTATTTATTCACACCTTCGGTATCCGTCAAAAGTTTGGACACACCTTCTAAATCAATGATCTTTATGGATTTCTTTCTACATTGCAGATTTTGGAGGCCTTCAGCAATGTTTTACAATCATCTCCTTTGTTGATTTTAAGATGTTTTATCATGGTGCTTGATGGGTTTTGAAATGCACTTGACAATTCTTACATTGTCTTCTTCTTACATGAACTATTCTAGAACACCTGACCTTTGTGTCTTCTAATAAACGACTGACTGTTCTTGTTATTACTTAATTAACGCCATATGCATTTTCACATATTTTTGAAAAAATCCAGTATTTTTCTTTAATGTAGAGAATAAATCCAAACTCTTGACTGCTACATTCTCTATTCATATTTACATATATGGGAATAAAAATTTATTAAACTCCTATGCACCAACACAAAATATTAGCCGAGCCAATTTGATGGCAAACAGAACACAACGGGAGGGGGGAAAAAAAAAAAAAAAAAAAAAAAAACATTCCACATTCCACATATATAATACATTCTTTGAATATTGTTAATTCCTCTAACATACAGCAGTGAACCACATACCCTTGTCATCCCTACATGCTGTGGTAATACATGGGTCTAAAAATATTTTTTTCTCACTATTTTACTGGAACCAATAAACCAAGTACCTTTACAACTTCACTCTGTGTTCATATAATTTCATATAAAAAGTATTTTGCAAAGGTGTTCTCCAGGGTTTTCTGAAAATTACAATTTCAGATCTAGAGAACACTCAATGAAAACATGTTAAAAGCAAATTAGATTTAAAAAAAAAAAAAAACAGCAAACAGGCTCATGGACACAGTGCAGCTCCTTAATGAGGAACAAGCTAATTGGGCTGCAGCAGTAGAAGGAATGCCTTTAAAGAACCATCATAATCAAACTGATTAGAATCAATTTGAAGATCATCCTGAAAATCAGTCTTGAACCAATCAGTTGAGACCTTTATGTCAGTCTTTCTAATGCAAGTACGAAAGAGAAAGCATGCTTTTTGTACAGGTTTTGATGTTTCCTAATTGGTTCACCAAGCACCAAAATTCGATTCGCGTCCCAAAACTTTTTTTTTTTTTTTTAACTCGGTAAAAATGCAAAATGTCAAACTCTTAGAAACAAACAAAAATCTTGAAGAACCCAAGGCCCAAGATATAGTTTTCTCTGGTTTTATTTTTTATTCCTTTACTGGTCCGGGGCCACGTGCCGACTGGGCTGGAAGTTGAAATGACTCATTCGGAAATGACTCTGATGTAATCCTGGACATTCCTGATTCCAACACTGATTTTAAGGAATTTTGAATCAAATATTGCTGTAGGTTTACGAAGAAAAAAAATCGAAAGAAAAAAAAAAAAGTCTGGATTGAGACCCAGGCAAAATGGATTCAGGCTGTGGCAACATTCCCGCTCGAACTCCGGCTTACAGGAAAGCTATTTGACCTCTGAATGTTTATATGGCACAGGAGGCAAAAACCATTATGATCACATTTGACTACTCTATTTAAGGGAAGTTTAATCAGAATGCATTTAGGTTGAAAAACCCCCTAATCCGTTCACATCATGAACACATTACAGGTCAAATGAACATAAATCATGCCCCTATTGATCTAACACCTCCTGACCAAGCTTGCCTCAGGACCATTAATGTAATCCATCTATAGCTCACTTTTCTCCACCTTGATTCTGTAGGAAGCGTATGCACTGCCCTATAACCAGCATTCTGGTGCTAACAACTTCCCCTCCCCGCACTAGACTCCAGGCCTCGCTCTCACTCGCTGGATATTTTCTCCAGCTAGTGTACACAAAAGGTTTATTTTTAACCATTCCACACATTAGACAACAGAGCGCAGCTGACAGGCCCAGAATGAAGGAGCCATTACCTCATCACAATAGCAGGGGAGAGGGGACGCAGAGACAATGGGGCGAGGGGGAGAGGAGTCGAGGCCACTGAAGCTCACACAGGACTCGCACAACTCTATTTGGCCCTGGATGGGCAGCGAGAGAGATGTAGCGCATGTGCCGACTGGGCTGGAAGTCGAGCTCGGAAATGACTTTAGCTAGTCGAGTGGAAGGACAGAAAAAACGAGGAAGAAGCTGATAATTTTAAAAAGAAAGAGGTTTGGCTTTTTGGAGGTAATATGCCCGAAGGAAACAAAAGTACCCGAGTTCGGTACCTTTGTAAAGCAAATTATGACATGGCTGATATTTTACTTGGGCGGGATTTTTAAGCACACTTACTTTTATTTTTGTGGTTATAAACAAAAAACATTCTTTCCTCTCACTCATTGGTCAGCATTTTCATCCACCAAATTCAAAGCCTCTGTCTAACTGAGCTTGGAGTTAGCATCAGGACAAAGGGCTTAAAGGTTAGGGTCATACTGGACCCCTCCACCCCACCCGGTATACAGACCTCTGCCCTCTGAACTCTGACCCTCCTGGCATTGTATACCTAAAAATAATAAAATCTGTTCCAGCAGACTGTTCGGTTCTGCATAGTAAATGTAAGCTTCACTTTCTTTGCCTCATCGCTTTATCTTTATCTCTTTCTTCTCTAACATTTAAATCAAGATTATGCCAAGATTACGTGGGATTCTGCTGGCAGATGGTGCTTTTGCACCGTGCTTAGAAAAGCCAAGAGTTGGCTGCACCACTTTCTCTTTCTTAATGAAAGAAAACAAATATTACTGCTTTCAAACGGCTTTGGGGGATTGGATCCAACAAGAAGGCATATGACGAGCTTAAATGTGTCGGCTTTCATCTAAGTGTTAATCAATAACACGTCGAACCACATGGCCGGTGTTATTACCAAAATGGAGAAAGTGGCAGGAAGTTTCCTTCGATAGAACAAAATTATGTAGAACGCTGCATCCAATCTGACTAAACAATGCAGACAAAAGAAAGCTTTTACATTGTCTGCTAAGTCCTTTGTGCATGTGACGGGAACGACAGTGGTGTGTTCTGTCCCATCCGGCAATTTCAACAGCTCTGGTCCTGACCACTCAACGTCACCCCCACTTTGCTTTTCTAAACTTTGCCTGTGTGACAGAATTCTTTGCAGATCAATAAAATAAATAAAAAAAAGTCCTATGAAGCTCCTGGAAGTCAGCTGCCCCCACCCACATTGCTCTTTGACCTTACTGAAGGCCTGACTGAGCAAAAACACTGCTCTTCCCATGAGGCCCCTGGAGGCTCCTGTTTCACTAGGGCAATGAAAGGGACTACTGTAAATAATGGGGGCCTGTTTGACCCCACCTTTGTCTGTGACGAGACCCCTGCATCCACTCTACTGTAACAGAGCCGACCTTTCACAATGGAGGCTCTCATGGTTCCAAGACCCCCAGGCTCACGGCGCTATATCCACAGAAATGGGACTGAAAACTCAGACAGACCTGGACCCTGAGCTCCAACGCTTCTGTGCTTTTCAACAAATTCAATCAACGAGCCAAAACATACTTCTGAGCTCAAAATCACCAACACTGAGCCAGAGGTTAAACAAACATCTCTGTGCTATGATATGAACACTAAAATGGGTTGTTTAGACCGTTTTCACATAATAATCCCAGAAACAATCTTCCATTATAGAGGCAAAAGTTGTGATCCAACTTTTACCAGAAACAGCTTAAGCAGGATTCAGACAAGAAGAAACTGGAGGTTCATTCGCTTGCTTTATGACTTCAAGCAAACTGGTTCCATTAGATTGCCTTTTGTCCTGACAACCACAGAAATATAAAATAAGTGAATATTGATGTATGCACATTGAGCAGAGGGTCAAAATTCTGATGGGGGGGGGGGGGGGGGGTACCAAAAGCCATCTGTGGCAAATGCTTCTGTTCACAGCACTGAGGAACTGTGTGTGTGTGTGTGTGTGTGTGTGTGTGTGTGTGTGTGTGTGTGTGTGTGTGTGTGTGTGTGTGTGTATTTGTGTGTCACTGTGTGAGAGAAGTCAGAGGCCAAGTAAAATACTTCCCCACTCTGCACCAAGTGTTAGGGTACAGGAAGCTGAGCCCCAGAGATAAGCCGCGATGTGGTGATAAGGCACCAACACCTGTTAGGGACTCCGGCTTCTACACACAGTTAAGGCATGAAAGACCCAGAATCAATGTGACTTTCCTTCACAACGAAGGTCAAGCAGGAAACATGGGGCAGAAATTTGCAGGACAGGGCTGCAGAGGATGGCGTGCTCGGGGAAGAAAGCATGGAGGCTCTGCATCAAGCTATGCCTAATGGTGTACGGCGCCTCCTGACAGCATCATCTGTATCCCCCTGCCATGGACACAAACAGCAGAAATGATGCGGTTTGAGTCATGACTTGTCACAGCAGGCTGCACTGGTGATCAGTCCAGTAAACGGAATGGCTTTTGGACTCCAGACAGCGAGGGAAAATAAAATACTTCAGCCTGAACTGAAAGGAGAAAGCTCAAGTCGCTGTAACGCGTCGATAAAAATCCAACCCCCATTTTCAGTGACAAGTCAAAAATGGGTGAGCAATAAAAAAAAAAAAAGGGTAAGAGCTATATTCACTCATCCACAGAACCACATTTCGACTCGTGTAGACTCACTGTGGATTTGAACAGGTCATAAGAATGATAAATGCACACCGAAACAAACAGTATGGCTGTGCAGGAGCGTCGGAAAACAACGGTCTCGTGGTTTAAAGATTTGTCAAATATTTCAGTTTTACACAATAGTCGTACTCATATGGATGATCGAGCAAGCCTTAACGGTCATATTGTTGACCACGCAATGACCATTTCGTGCGAGAGGGGAAGAGATAAAGCTCACTTCTGGCATAAATGAGAGCAGTGTGCCTGGTGAAATAGTCTCTCCTCTATTAAATTAGATGCATTATGAATTCCATAATATAAGTGTTTCGAACTTGAGCCGTGTCACTCTGGATGTCCTAAGGGCACGGCATCCATCATTCAGCCAGTCCTACTGGCAGTCACGACGGGCGCCTCCAGTCGGCAAATACATAAATTAATTATGGTTTTAAGCTTCATTCCACACTTTATCCAACTGATCCCCCAGGATTACGATGTGGCTTAAAACATACCACAAGGATTTGAGTTTCCTTACTGTGTCCGTTCAATATCTCGAGTGCCGTCTGCTCAGGATAATGCCTTTAAGACTAAATGAGGCTCCTTTGCGGCAAAAAAGAGTAAAGGAACGAAACACTCCAATGTATGGGATACCACATATGAAGGAGCACCAGTACAGCTTTCAAAGACTGCTGAACCACCACTGGGCCATAAACAAGTGTATGGAGTTCCACTGCTCCTACCTGTCCCGGCTGCACACAGATCTATTGTGATGGGTATTTTATGACCCCCTTCTTAGCACACTTGTATCGCTCTATCGGGGGCCCCTTGCCAGTCTCTGGCACCCTATTCAACAGGCAACAAAGCAGCTAATTAGAGCCCCTCTCGGTGGAAGCCCGTGGAAGGCTCTGATTTGATACTTCCAGGGGATTCCGGAGCCCCAGCAGTGCATTCACATAGCCCCCATGCACGCTTGGCTTGGCTCTTTGCTCTGGCCCTTCATTGTGCACGGAGCTCAGCAGCGCATTAGAATCACCGAGGGGGAACCGACATGTCTTCTTTCATGTGGCAAGAGCCAGAAACCAGATGCTAATGGGAAATTGATGGGATTAAAACACTGTACTTTGCCGGAAAGAGGAAACTGCTGGCTTATAAAGACCACTTGAATGAAAACACTTTCATGAAGCAGTAAAACTTTTCCTGGAAATAAGTACAACACAGGGATGTGGGTCACTGAGGAACGCATTTCTACTATTACAACAACGCATTCATAACGGAGCCGCTTCTTAGCCATTTTCCATAATGCAGAATGTAATTAAGAAAAATGGTGAAATAATTTTAGACTGGGAAACACCAGCGACTGGGCGATACAATATCACGATACCTTGATGCCGATATGAATCTCAATTTAATATTATTATTATTTTTTTTTTAATTATTATTATTATTTTTTTATTTCGTTACAGTTCTAAACAAACAAATAATTCGCTCCTACTGCACAGGACGCTGTGCTGCCTGCCAATGTGTGCATAGTTTAGATTGCACCACCTGTAGGATTATAGAGGAATGACATTTTCCCCTTCATATATAAAAAAAAAATTATTTTAAAAAAACGTTTCGAATCAGTCACCACACAAAAGAGTCATGATAGACAACTGAATCGACTCCCCCCCCACCCCATCCCTACTAAAGAATACCAGGAATAGAAATTGAAATTACATTTAATTAATTTAATACTTTTTGAACTTAATGAACATTTTGCTCCAAGATGAAACAAACAATGATGCGAAGGCTGTGAATATAATAGTTTCATCATTTAAAAAATGTAAAAAAACTGTTTGCTCTGACTGCTCCACCTCAAGCAAACCTGGATCTGTATGTCATACGACAACAAAAGTTTTACCTTCTAAATTTCGTGTACTTCAACCTATTATAATGGTCTGCAAAATCGTTATGGGTTTCCATAAAAAGCTGAGCATTAATACTGCAAGTGACCACTTAAAGTATGTGAAGGCTTGAGAACAGAGAAAATATTTGACTTGCCTTTGCTTTCTTTCCCTTCCTTAACGAGGTGCATAGCAGAACAGTAGCCTATCAAAGAACCCCATGGTGACAAAAGAGAGTGACTAAAGCCTCCTTAAGCCGAGCTTGCCTGATGGGTAGAAGGTCAGAGGCCCGTTAACCAGCGGCTATTCAGCCCCATTGGCCAGGTATGGGAGGGTTTGGAGAGAGGCAAAAAAAAAAAAAAAAAAAAAAAAACCCACCCAAAAACACAGGGCCTCCTTCGTACTTTGCGCCGCCCTGTTATCTCGGCTAGCCTGTGCTCGCTTCATCTCCATCGCTATGGCCACTGCTTAAACCTGATTTCAGTATGTGTGTGTGGTGAGGCAGAATGGCTTTAGATGTTCACAGAAAGCTCGGTGTGCCACCTGGCACCGTACTGGGCTCCCAGCACTCTGCTCTGACTGTAATCCCTTCATCTCCAGTTGCAGGCTGTAGATAAGGAGACGGCTAGTGAAAAGCACCTCGGTCAGAAAGCCCTGTGCACAACCAGCCTGTCTCTCCACTAGGGCACATGATGCTTATCGCTTTAATAAGACGAGGCTGCCTTGTCTGCCTATCTGCGTTTACTTTTACTTGGTATTCATGCCGGACTCACTAGCACTGCCTCTCATTTTGCAAAGGCTACAGGGAATCAAACTCAGGACTTTTATGACAAAAAAAAAAATATATCATCAGTGACTACTACGACTACAAAAGAAAAAAAAAATACAAAATCACAAAATGAAGCAATAGCAAGCTACTTCTTGCTGGAAAGATGCCCTGACACTCGTCCTGCACTGTAATAAAGACGTGAGGTCCGATCCATGTGATGTAACCCTGTGCTAAGTCTTTAATCGATACATCTCACTTCTCAACAGCAAAGACAGAAGCCAGATCCCAGATCAGAGGGGAGCCGGTGTAAATCTTTACAGTTCAACCAGGCCCTTTTAAAGCCTGTCCATAACTGGGTGCCTGCCAACAGACGCCGCTGTGTTCGGGATGCATAAAAAAAACAACAGCTACTACGAAGCACAACAAGACTGGCAGATTTACTAGACATTAAAAATCCAGACCCTGACAAATTTACAGAAAAATAGAAGAATATCTCCTTATTTAGTAGGAATAGTCCAATTTCTCATGATGTGCAAAGCAATAATCAAATAATTGTGATTAAATACATCACTAGCAGCTATCAAGTGCTGCTAGTGAATGCGTGTGTGCGCGCGTGCTCAATATTCACTGCCTGGCCGAAAAAAAAAAGAAAAAAAAGAGAGAGATGGGTCATTCAATCACCTTTAGCTTTGATTACAGCGCACAATGTGGTAGCCAGTCCATGTGTGAAAATGATTCCTCGTGCTCCCAAAACCACTCTTTTACAATTTCAGTCCTGTGCCATTTGAGAAGAAAAACTCCCCTGATGTGATATCCTGGGCAATCAGTACACATTCAGGTCGTCAGCTGACTTTATATTATTGCCACATAACATTGCTAAGCCTAGACTTGACCAACTGTAGCAACCCCAGATCATAACCCTGCCTCCTTGTACGGTGGGCACGTTTCCCTTCTTACCCTGATGCACCCATCCCTATGGAATAGGGTCAATCTGAACGCATCAGACCACATGACCTTTCTCCATTGCTCCAATGGCCTCCAATCTTTTTCCTCCCTAGAAAACACAAGCCTTTTTTCCTGATTAGTCTCACTAAGAAATGGTTGTCATCACATTGTGTGTGTATGGAAATACATCATTAAACATAGCTATGGTATTTACTGGTGATTTCTCCCCCAGTGTGATTTCAAAGTGTTTAAGTGATCTCCATTCGTGTTTTTTTTTTCTTCCCTGAACACATGTCTTCTACAAAGTTGAAATTCCACAACATTTCTTCCAGGTTTTAATAATGTGCTGAAATGTTCTTAACTCAGTTCCAGCTATTTCAAATCTTCATTGTTTTTTATTTGCTAGGTGCAGCCCATTAATTTGACCCCTCTAAAACGGTGACCTTTTTTTTGGCTAGCAAGTGCATTGTCAAATTAAGTATGGATAAATCTAATTATGGAAAAAAGTATGGGAACATGATTTCTTTTGAAAAGTCAGTGGAAAAAGACATCAGACATAAATATGACTCGTACTGTTCCATTATCCCAACAATACAGCGTCATATGATGAACGATTAAAAATATCTGATAAATGCCCTTAATTAAGACCAAGATCAATAATGATTGATTACTTATAATCAAACTGTAAAAAGAAATGACATCATGAAAGCATGCTTCACCTCATCATAAGAAATTTATGCAAAGGATTAATTATATAACCTGTTTTTCCTTCCCAAGGCAACCTTTCTTACAAGAAGGAAAAAAAAAAAAAACATTTTACAGTTTTACACAAAACAGGGCAGATAAACAGACTAAGTTTAATGGTGTCTTTATAGGCCCTTGGACTTTCAAGGGCTCTTTAAGTTGTTGGCAGGGTGACCCATTCGGCCACGTTTGCTCCAACTGATTATGGAAATCAACTAGTAAAAGACGATACCCCTGTGGCAGACTGGAAGAAAAACCTGTTGACCGTGTTTACAGAGAAGGTGTGTGATAATCCAGGACATGAAGAGATTTACTCTGTCCAAAAGAATGTCATGAACAAAATTTCACTTGATCCATTTTTTTTCCTCCCCCTTTGCAAATGGTGACTATAACGTTTACAGCCAAAATGTTGGACAGCAGCGAGTGCTCGTTATAAGCCACATGGTCTGGCTCCGAGAGCTGCTCGGAGTCACAGTTGTTATGGCTGTTGCGTGAGCGTTGGTGGTTTTGTGGTGAAGCTCAGCTGCACTCATTGCCTCTCTCACATCGCTGCAGCCTGACGCTGGTGTTATCTCACCTCACAAGCTCCATGAAGCTTATCGAGCCAATCTGCTCTTGGTGTACTGGAGAGGAGAGTGCATGATTATCAGTGCCTCTGATATTCAAAGATAAGTCCAGGCTCCTGTTTAAACACCGAGCCTAACTGGGGTCCTGGCTGCATCCAGGAAGTCTGACTTGGGGATTTTAATCTGCGAAATCAAGCTGTTCATTCATAGAACGGTGAACGTTGGTATAGAATAATTCCACATTAAGATCTAAATGGTAGAACAGCCAGTTATGTCAGTTACTTGAACTTAAGTTTAACTGTCGCCTCAAAGCGTGAACATTTATTCGTCAGTCAAGTTTACAAAATAATGAATAGGCACATAATAGAAAGCAAACCTAATAAAGTTTCCAGTGATAACCATTTTCAAGTTTTTTTTTTAAACATGTACATAAGTGTATTTAAATGCAGCCGTGTTGGTACTACATTTACATTTAGGCATTTGGCAGATTGACCTTTGACAATTCATTACACATCTGAGCAGTTGATGGTTAAGGGCAAGTTTGAACCTAGGACCTTCCGAACCGTGGTCCAATGCCTTAACCACTGAGGTAACCCTGACCTACCAGAGTACTATTTATTCCACTAGCTCCATTTTTAAAAACTGCTGTTTATGTCTCAATATATTGAATTGGATCTAAAGAAATTAATGAATAAATGAATAATTAATAAATAAATAAATAAACAAATTTGCCACTCTGTTATAAAGTATAGGACAGACAGATATAAAGTTATATACTGTCGATAGATCTATATATCTGTATAGCGATTAATATAAATTAGATAGATCGATAGATATATGAATAGATAGATCTATCTACAGCATAAAAAAAAAAAAAAAAAGTCTGTGTATTGAAATGGACTGCAGTGCAATCATAGATAAATGACCCAAGTTAATCGATATCTATATACAGTTAGCGATGAACTTTGGTAATTTATCTATGATTAAAAGGCAGTCAGTTTCGACAACCTTTTTTTTTTTTTTTTTTTTTAACAACTTGATGTTCCATATGCAGAGTAAAAGCAACCGCAGGAGCATGTTGTTTTAGAAAAATAAGCACTGATGTGGAGGTGTGTTATGGCCTGGAAAAACTCTGCCTTCTACCCAACAGGAGGTTAGGAAAACCTTACAATACAAACAAGAAAAAGACTGTATTCAATAAGTTTCTTTAACATTTTCTGTATTTACACTATACGTCACAAAACCTAAAATAGCCGCACCCAATTAAGGCACAAGAAACAGCACATTGTTATCCTCATATATCCCAGTCCTATATGTAAAAAATAATGTAAGACGTGGTATATGTAATGTTTCCTGTTAATGTCATATAGCGCTACTGATTAGATAAAAGCTGAACTATGATCATTTTATGCAGTTATGAGAGTACTTTGAGAGTAGCTCTTGTGGTCTAGGTGTAGGACACACTTTACAACCAGACTTAAGAGCTTAAGTTCAACTGGTAAACAGGACCGACCCAAGATGACCTCTTGGTTGGATTGTATATGAAGAGGCCAAGAAAAACACTTCTTTTTTTTTTTTTTTTTTAATGCATGAGCTTTCACCTGAAATTATTGCCATTCTCTGCAAGCTGATTATTTTCTTATCAGGAGCTTACTGAAATATTCCACTAATCCGGTCTCTGTGATGTCATGGCAGCGCGCACTCTGCTCTCTATAGCAAAATAAATCAAAAACCAAGCGCAGAGAGTCAAATATGTCGGCCAAAAAAAAAAAAAGCTGCGATACTGCTGAGAGAGAGCTGCGATTTAGCCCTGGCAGGAAACCGCGGGTGACTGCAAAACAAACAAACCCTTTCATTTTAGGTAATCCAGAGTCGTATATCTTTCCCTGATTCCATCACATAACTCGCAAGGTCCATTCCAGCGGGCCGTCTCCTCGGCTCTCTCTTCATCTTGGACCCGATCCACGTCTCACCGATTTGACCAGAGCGCCGTGACATAACCCAGGGCATGGCTGAATAAATGGGCCGCGCTAAATCCACGCAGTAAGCAAGCACTTATTTATACACACATATGCGTATATGGTCCCGTGCCATGTCTGGAAACGATTACAGCTAATTACGTTGACCTGTTTGTGCGAAATGAGCTTTCAAACAGAAAGATTTTTCACATTTGGAACTGGTGATGGCAGGGTCCCTGGCACAAGACGCTGGGAAATAATGTAATTACTCACAAGACCCGTCTCCCTGTGTGCCGCAAGCTGTCAGGAGTACAAGCCTGTAAATAGCCTTAGAAAACAAACACGGCCGTCTCTGTCGCACGACAAAAATCAACACTTGCATTCAAGGAGGAATCGAGTTAGGATCCGTGCCTTGATATTATGGCCAATAAGAGACGAGGAGATACGGCGATTAAATAAAAAGAAGCCTTTTAAACACCACAGCTGCTGCAATGAACTCTCTTCTACAGAAGAGAAAAATGGCAGGGTAAATATTAATCTAAGAAATGACTAAATGGAAATAAGCTACTTGTACGCTGGTATTTACAGCTAGCAATAAAGACTAATCTAACCTGTACTGAAACACAAAGAATGCTTAAAATACAGTACTTTGAACCAGTTTTACTTAACCAAGGCCTTTTTTTCCCCTTCCTAAACACACGATACACCTTCAATACCACTCAAGCTCAATGAGTCAGCTCCTCATGATTCACTCGTGCTCCAACAACTTTTACATCACACACACTTCTCAACCATTTCCACTAAAAATCATGTTTAAATGTCATAGACACTGTGACAGAGTGACAAAACCTCAAGCTGGTCCTTATCTAATGAACACTTCTTTAATGGTTAGTCAGCTCATCTACTTCCCTGTTCCCAGCCATAGCTTTGGAACAGGTCTGAAACCGAATCTTGGGACAAGTCTTGAACTTTAACCATTGGGCATTCCATCAGATTATGTAAATTCTTAACTGAGTCAGTAAATGAAACCACTGAAACTAAGCATGTTTGGGGGAAGAAAAAAAAATGCCATTCAGTCAGCAAGTGGCAGCTAGACAAGCGCTTATGTAAGCAAATCATGAAGAGAATCGTTGTGAAAGAATTCTTGAAGGAAAAGATAAACACGACTCAGATGTCACTCTTTGTATCGCATTTGTGAAATCCTACATAAACATAAACGCGCTAAGCGCTCCCAAACCCGCGCGTCGAGATTTCCGTCCCTCGACGGCAGCACCCCCACCTCAAGCCATGGCGACGTGAAGCAGAGGCCAGCCGAGCGGCCAAAAGGTTACGGCGCGGAGGTCGGCCAGGGCCCTGCACGCAGCCCTCATTTCCTGGGCTGGACACTCGGCCCCTCTCATAAAGCTAATAAAGCCTCTGGTTGTGGTGGGAGGCTCGTCACTGGCCACGCGGTGGGGGTCAGAGGCTAGACTGCAGGCTGCTTCCCATTAGCCCGCGTTCTCCCCAGGTGTTGCTAATGGACCCGAGCAGCGCCTCTCCAGGAGCTCTCACGGCCACTAGAGCAGGCCTGGAAATGATCAGCACCCGAAGCCCGAGCTCTACCTCAAGCACAAGCAGATCACACACCATGCGAACGGGAACAAAATTAAGGGGTTCTGATGACCATGTATATAAACTTCAGAGCATCTGATGACAAAGCATGGTCAGCGAAGCATCGCCACAGAACCCAAGAATGTTGAATTTACTTACGGATGTGAAAGTCATAACCCATTATTAGAGTTATTATATTTTCAGCTTGCTTGTCTAATCCCTTGGATTTAAAAAGTGTTTAATCCAAACCTAAGTGACTAAAAGTCACTAAAAACAGCAATATTATAATAATAATAATAATAATAATATAATAATAATAATAATAATAATAAAGACAATACATAGACAAAATAATGTTCCTGAAATGAATCGGTCCCGAAAGGGTCTTTAAAATCTATTTTGGATTTTAAAGGGATCCACGGCTCCAAAATATTCAGAGCTCCAGCTGTAAACTGCAGAATTATGTTAAAGCGTACACCCTTTTTAAATGATTTACAGATCATTTCATTTTATTTGCAACGCTTCAGAGTCCCGTTAAGATCTACAGACCTTGTTTCCCCTCAGTGTTTTGTCTATAAATTTTCTACATAAGATAAAGAGAATTCATGTATCTGTTATAAATAAATACGAAGGATCCCTTACCAATATACATTTCTTACATTTTTTCAGTTATTTTTTTAAATCAAAATGTAAAAACACAATTGTATTAATATTATTGCAAACATATAAGAACATAAATTAACAGAAATCACTATAATGCGCCCCTAGCCCCCATATCAGCCTTTTCATTTAAACTGCCTTATTAAACTTAAAACATTCTAGATTTTTTTAAAAAACACAAAAAAAGTTTAATATACACACACAAATGACAAACATAATTTTTTATTTATTAATTATCTGGTTGCTATTCAACAAATCATTAACCCTTCAGCTTTAAAATAACTTCATGGCTTCCAAATTTCTTTCCTTTTTCATTTCAATATGAAGAACATCAATACTGACACGCTCCTTATTCCTCACTCCTTTGCTAAATGATAAAAATATTCATGTTTGCAGAACATCAATTTCATGTGGAGATGAGGAACTTACATTTTTATACAAGAGCGAGATACAAGGATAAATTGGTGATGTATTAATGCATTACCTTCACAGCTTGAAGTAACGGAAACTGACCTCTAACATAAAGATAAGAAATCAGCAGCCACCTTCGTAAATGATCTTCAACTGGCAGCTTCTTTAACCAGAGCTCCTTAATCAAGGAACTTACACATGCATATCTTCTATTTCCTCACTTCACTGACCAACAGTACTAATTGCATTGAGTCAGTGCATGCACCTTTCCTTGAATTAAAACAACGAGGTAAGTTAAAGGCTGGAAAAAAAAACACCCCTACACCAGTCGAGATGAAGAACTGAGCATAGACCTTTACATGACAGGGAGATGATGAAGATTAGAACCCACTCACCGGTGTTGCTCCACAGCCTCGTTGTCGGGCAGTTCGGCACCGCAAACGTTGCAGCGCTCGTTTGGCCCGCCGCGTCCGTCAGGCTTCATGCCAGCCGCTAGCTCGCCCAACTTGTTGAAGAACTCCCTCTGGATGAAGCTCTGTGGCAGGAGGCTGCCATAGGTGCTGAAGTCCATGGACATAGCCAGAGCTGGGGACATGTGCAGGGTCGAGGCCATGGAGGCGGGCATGGAGAGCAAGGCCTCACTCTTATGGTTGTGTGGCAGGCCATACAGAGAGACCAGATGTTTCTCAGTCATACCTGGCATACCTTCCAGCCCCATCTGGCTGGCATCAATGGGGTGATCGACTCCCCCATCCTCACGGACATACTGTAACCCACGGGCGCTGGTGATTACGCTGCTTCTGGTGGGCGTACCAGGCCCATCACGGCTCTTATCGCCATCACTATTGCGGTCACCGTTGCTCGAGGTGCTGGACTCCATAACTCTGGGGCTCTCACGACCATTAGCATCATCCACCTGCATCATTTCTGTCTTAATCTCAGTCATTATAGAGTGAGGGTTGCCCAGGAGGGTCTGCTCGCTGCCCAGACCATGCTGCATGCTGCTCTGCAAAAGAGATTGGCCAATGCTCATCAGGCTGTCCACTGCAGCTTTGGTTGGGCTCATTGTGGAGAGACCGAAGGAAGTGGAGACAGATGGGCTCTGATCTACGATGCCGGACAGTGCTAACGCTTGCTGGGCAGTGGACACGTAGCCGCTATCATCCATGGAATGCTTCTTGGAGCCGGCAGTGCTCCTGCCATGCCTCCCTTTGTGCTCATCATCCTCCTCCGTACCACCGTCGTTCATGTTGACCTCCGCATCATTCTCATCCGAAGACTGGATGGTCTCCAAAATCTTCAGGCATTGCTCCTCAAGATACTCTATCTCGAGTATCTCTGCTGCATACAGCAGGTCATCCAAGTCTTCCACTTTTGCTTGAAGCGTGGCAGTGTAAGCATACTCAAGAATCTGTTGGAAGGTCTTTGGCGAAAGAAAATCTAGGGTATAATGCTGGCTGTTGCGATGGAAAAGAATCTCAAACATCTTGCTGGTGCATGCCAGTACTGTCCGGTGAGCGTGGAACTCCTGGCTGTCCACCATGATGACCACATCGCACAGCGTACCGGCCAGGCGCATCTGATTGGCCTTGTGCAGCAGCGCGGTGGGGTGGTTGGGGTTCTGGAGCTGTATCATACCCATTTTAGTCAGATCCATAACGTCTCCGTAACCCGCCAGGCCAATTCATGAGTCTCTCTCTCGTTCCACTCAGCAGTCTGTTCAGTTATCTTTGTAAACAAGATAAAGTGAGTCTAGAGAGAGAGAGAGAGAGGGACAGAACAAGAGAAGCCTCAGATAAATATAATCAGGAATGTGTATTACATGTTCTTCATTGATCCGAGTTACAATGTGCCAGACTGTTGTTTTGTAATTTAAAATTCTCTAAGCTTCACATATAACCTCCAATAACAGTTTTTAGTAAGTCTCCGCTCTCAACTGACCTTAATC
>JAAGKR010000382.1:121227-215649 GCA_011419295.1 Clarias macrocephalus
ACGAGTTAAACATGTGTATGTGAAATAAATACAAGATCATTTTTTATAATTGGTTCAACATGGGTGTATTAAGTAAAATAATTTTAACAGACATGAGATGACTGAAGAAATTGCCACACCAATATGTATACATTATAAGGAAGTCAAAAGGTTGCTGTTAAAACTAATGCATGTATAAATGTTATACATTATATACAGTGTGTGTATATATATATATATATATATATATATATATATATATATATGCACACACAACATACCAGTTTTAACAGCTGCATGCTATTCAAAGTGTATATAAAATCTACAAAAAAGGCCAAGTCTTCCATTCAATCCAAACCACCATTCAGGCTTACAAAGCTGATAATAAAAATCCAATGCACTAAATATATTATTGCTATTATTATTTTACAAGTTTTTATATGCAAACTGCTAATAATGTACGCACACACATTACATGATATTTCATATCCAGCCAAACTACACTGATTGGACACAAGGTGGAAATGTTCATAACTTCAATACAGTGTCATAAGCAGGAGTAGAGCCGCGTGCGCCGATGCGAAAAGCTGCAAAACCGCGCTTTAAGGTGACATGCTGCAAATTAAATAAGCAAATAAACAATCAGACAAATAAATACACGCTCGTGCTGGGTTCGGAGGAAATATCATTGATTGGTTTGACTGCACGTCTTCAGAAAATCGCCATCAATGTCAGGGGGAAACAGCAATCAGTGCAGCTGCCTGTGCCGGAGCGGAGCGCAGCGCACACTGCCGACTCACCCCGTGCGCTCCAGACAACGCATGCACGCGCATCAAACAAGCAGCAAATAATCACATAATAACCTTTGGAGTCGTACGAAACACGTGAGCCCAATATCTTAGCTTTTGTAATACCAGCGAGCCTCCAAGGCGAATTAAAACCACGCATGCAGCAGCGGATCGATATTGGAGTTTACGGACGAGTTTACGCTCGCAGGTGATTCTGTTTGAAACGAAATGGCAGGGTTACGGCTCGAGCGCACTGTACGAAAATGACGCCAAGTTATCCGGGATCAATCAATCAATCAATCAATCAGTCAAATCAGCATGGACGAACAGCGTTCATTAGGAATGAATTAAAGAGAGAGACAAACAGCTGCCGGACACACAACACGAGCGTGCATGATCACGCTCATGCCATCAAGACGCGGTTTAGTTCTGTATAATAAAATACACACACACACACACACACACACATATATATATATATTTATATGAAATGTTTTAGTCATTTGGACATGTGCGTACAAGAACGAAGCCAGGATGAGCAGTGTGATCACGTATATTCCAAACAATGTCAACATTGCATCGGCGTGCACGGAGATGAGGAGCACCGACTGGAATATGCGTGATATGCATCAGGTGCTTCACTGACAGCAGTGCCACTTTTTACTCAGAGCAACTTCCTCGCCTGTTCTTCTCTCCGTTTCAACACGCTGTCGCTTTAAATGTAGCGAGCAAACAGGCGAGGAAGTTGAGCTCAAAGCGTGTTTTGTAAGCAAACACGTTACGTTTCGTCAATCACTGACGCCAACAACACTCCGACCTGCGCAGCTGCCCCCCCTCCTAAAAATATATATATACACTCCAGCTTTCCGGTAAGCCGTGACCATGCCGATCCGCGGTGCTGGTCCCCTCCCGCCCTCCGGTTACTCACCTGCAGGTCGCTCGCACGCGCCGCTTCCGTACAGGGCTCTTTATTGAGGAGACTCGTGCATACAGAGCGCAGTTCACAGTACCCGCTCTCGCGCGCACTGACTCCCCTCCGCGTCCGCCTCAGCAAATCAACGGCGCGGTGACGTCAGCGGCCGCTCGCCTTCATTAAGCGCCGCGCGCACGAGCGCTGCGAAAGCGAGACACCTAGGGGGGCTGCAGGGGGGCTGCAGAAATCAGGCCGCAAAACCCGGGGTCACGTCCAGCAACTCGAATAATAATAATAATTGTATTATTATCTGAAAATATAATAGAACGGGGGGGAAAAAAATAAAAGCATGACAGCATTTTGAAAATGAAACTATTAAAAAAGAAAGTCTGACTAAACTAAGATAACAATATGCAAATGTCAGGGTATGTGTAAAGTTTTTGATATACAAAATCATAACACAATGGAAATATTGCATGCAATAGTAACAGGAGTAATAAAAGTAATGCATTATGTATTATAGTAAATAGCAATACAAAATAAAATGTTTAATATTTCTTTGTTTGTTTAACTATTAGTAAGGACATTTAAATTAATGTTTGTTTTAAGTCTACCGTTTACTTTTAAACATATTATGCTTTATGTCCATATATAGCATGCAACATAATTATACTGTATTTTCCTCTTTGCTTCTTTTTTCTTTTTTTCTTTCCGCTCTAGTTCTCGATTAAAATGAATAATGCAAATACAACCAATAATGAAAAATATAACTCAATTTTTAAAATACATTTTTTTAAAAATGACTTCACATTAACATGTACTATGTAGGTTACAAAACAAAATGAAATCATTGGAAAAAATTGTAAATAATTAATATAGTTGCTGCTGTTGCTATTAAACTTCTTTAGCTTCAACAACACTGGTCAGTCTAGGGGTATGTGACATCACATTACAATCATTATATTTATTTATTTATTTTTAAGCCTTGTTCTGGAAAAAAATAGGCCTTAGGGTGGGCTTCATTCATTCATTAATTCATTCATTCACCACAACCTGGCTGCCTTACTATAATTATTTTCAGTTTTTGCATGCTTTATAAATCCTGAGGCAACAATCTCTCCAACCTGTTATATTTCTCTCCTCTTCACCTACCTGTACTGCGCTCTGACAGACTTGAAACTGAAATGAAAAGTTAGCAGTGTTGTATTTGTCTCCAAGAGGCTTGGTAAAGTGTTACCCAGCTTCATTCCCATCTGCCTTAATCAGGGATAAAGAATAATACAAAAAAAGGAATCATCACCATAATCTGCACATAATCCTTGTTACATCAGGGATGAACAAACCTTGAGGTTGAAGAGCAAAACGATAATTCTGTACTGTACGTGTCTCACTAGATCTTGGTGCATTCATAGTAGTTAAAACTCATCATGTTTAATGCACATTGAGAGGCAGGGGCTGCTGACAGATGCACACACTGATGTCTTTGTTAGTGTTTGACCACACCAATATAATGAGCTATCCGAGAGATGGGGAATTCTATTCGTTGCCAAGTTCAATACAAAGGTTCTTTAACTGTACAAGTAGACACGATGCTGATTCATAGCCAGGAGTTATATGGATTGTTAAAAAAAACTTACTCTGTAAGAGCATAACTGGCATATCTGTTAAATATACAGTATGTGTGGTATACATCTGCTGTCCTTAATTTGGTCCATCAGAAAGTAATACTCTACAGATGAGGCCACATGTTAATTTTGCTTTTCCCTCTTTTTTTTTTTTTTTTTTTTTACACAATAGGCAGAAGAGGTAGCAGCCGTAACAGTTGACTTTTGAGCTCCTGCTCTGAATAGGCTCTTTTTACACTTATAATCTCAGTGGTGTCCTGGGACTTGGGCCCTGCCTCCATCACCTCTGACCTCTACCTCTGACCTTGGCTAGATTTCCTCCTGTACAAAACCCCCTTCTTTGTGACCAGGATGCTATAATGCCTTTTCCAAGCCCTTAAGCACATACACTTAAAGCCCACCATTAAAGTTATAAGATAATACACGTTGTGTTCTGAAAACATCAACTATCATATAGTGGAAAAAAAAACTAAGGCATGACAACATTTTGAAAATGAAATATTGAATATTAAAAAGAAAGTCTGACTAAACTAAGACAACAATATGCAAATCCTCAAGATGTCAGGATATATGTAATATGTTTGGTATACAAAATCATAGCACATTGAAAATAATGTTGTTTTTCAGTTTGACTGATGCTTTCGCTTTTGGGATATGAACAATAAGCAGAGCTGAGCGTTGGTATGATAATCTCATGGAAATGTAAATCATAGCATGCATTTGTGTTTTTCATGGTGATGAAAGTAATAAAGAAGTTTCACGCTGTCTAATAGACAAATGCTTTCATTACAAAGCACAAATATTTCATTCAGTCGAAGCAACCTTTAACTGGGTTTATACCACAGTGCTGTTGAATTCTCTATACTAATTTATTCTGCTTGGTGTTGATAATGAATCGTTTTCTACAACAGCAGCTCTGACAGAATCCCCAGCCATAATTCAAATCAGACGCCAATATTAATGAGCTTGTTGTAATGCGTTATTATATATACAGCCACAAATTACACAGGGAATTGTATAATGGACACTCCACATACGTGGATGGTAAAAAAATATATATATTTATTATAAGGACTCACTTAGTTTGGATTTTTGGAAGGAGTCTCCAGCACCAGTAGTAAAGGTATTTCTTTATGTTTTCTGACATGGGAAAGTCTTTCTGATTTCTCACTGGGCTTTTCCTTTTCTCAGTAGCATGACAACTTGCAAGAGAAAAAAGGAGAGGCAGGTAAAGGAATGAGTCTTTATAGCAAAACATGAAAACTCAATCATTTCAAGGACATTCCACAATATTAAATGTAAAGAACTGGATAAAAAGTGCAATATGCAGTGAAAAAAACATTCATGTATCAACATATTTAAATTCAGGTCAGAATTTTCACTCAAGTAAATTATGAACGTCTAACGAATATAAATAAAGGTAAAATAAGTTTATGTGTAACTCGTGAAATTGAATTACGTACATTTACAGGCTTCATTTATTATAGTTTAATAGGCAAAATGTGAAAAATGCATGAGGCCAAAACCACTTTTTTGAGAGTCGCTGTGTTTCTTCAAAATGTTTGTTTGCAAAATGCTTTTGGATATCAATTGAAATAAACTGCTTTTTATATATTAGAAAAATAAAGCATTTTGGCATATTCACTCATAAGAAAATAATCCATTTTGGTGTTGGAGAAGTACATTAGCTTCATCACACAACCGACTGTTAATTGTTTTCTCATAACTGCAAATTCCCATGTGTTTTAATTTCTTATATAATGTCTTTGCCCTGCCTATTTTATGTTTATGTTTAGAATCACAGCAAAGGGTGATTTTTAATGAAATTACAATACCCTTCGGAACTCTTAATCAAGCTCAGATTGGCCCACCCAACATGTGACATCTGAATGAAACCAGACCTTCTTTCCTCCTGCTCCGGAGAAGAAGAAGAAGAAGAAGAAGAAGAAGAAGAAGAAGAAGAAGAAGAATGGCCACCGTTCTCATTGTTAATGGGTTGAAATGGCAATGTTGACCGAGCAGTTTTATTTACTGAGCACATGTTTACCTCTCTCTCTCTTTCTCTCTCACTCTCTGCCTGTGTCTGTTTGGTCAGATGCCAAGGTGATCTCCTGATCAATACAGATCTGGTATCAGCAAGCAGGAGAGAGAGAGAGAGAGAGAGAGAGGAGCTGCCTCATTAACCCTGCCGCTTCCAGGTAACCCAAGTCTCCTAATCAGAGGTAAGCTGACCCTACAATCGCTGAGCAGCACCTTGGACATTACAGGAGGCAAATACCAGTTACCAATTAAGGCTCTTATTAACCTGTGAGAGAAAAAAAAAAAAAAGCACATAATTATCCAGTAAGTCTAATAACACCTTTTAGCTCACCTTGTGAATATCCAGCCTGCTATTAGATTTAATGTGTCATAATGTGTTTCAGAGCTGCTTGATGAGAGGAAAGGTTGGAAAGTTCTCTGTAAACCTGAATCAATGCGCTCCAGTCAGGGAGCGCTCGGAGGAATTCCAAAGCCTCTGCAGAAGGTGGAGGAGGTGGTGGAGGAGCTTGTGGTGGTGGTGGGGCAGGGCTATGTTAGTGATTGATGTGTCTGTATTTGTGCTTTGTTAGTTGTGTCCTTTTAATGGACTGCAGATGCGAACGGTCTTGGTGCAACAGCTAATTGCTCATGTTTAGAACTGGAAAATAAACTGGAAAGACACAGTGATGTTGAACAGACAAAGTTATTTAAACCATGTAAAGAAAGTGAACAAGTGGGTTTTGTTTACAAGGTTCTCTTTTTTTTTTCCATCTCACTTTATAAATCCCAAAAGATTTCCAGAGAAAGTGAGAGAAAATAGAAGAAGAAAACGATCATCTTCAGCATTCCGCCATCACTACACTCTTTATCTAATCTTTAATCTAGCGTCCTTCCTCATCCGAGCCACAGAGCACTTAGGATCACAATGCACAGTTTACTGTAGAGATCACCTCAGTGTTTTCTCATTATTTGGTCATTAATCATTCAGATAAAGGCCTTTCTAAAGACTTGATGTATTGCCTGAAATATTTGCATTTCAACAGATCATTTAACATTCACTGAGAGTTTGTTAAAGTTTATCAAAGTGCCTATATACATTAACAACATGACTAAAACAATGTACTATTATTGTTTGATGTAACAGAAAGGCTACACAAACTTTTCTTTTTATTTTTGTAAATCACAATTGTTACAATATGTGCTTGTAAAACCTTAAAACCCTAAAAAAGTACCATATTACATGATACAATATTTTAAAATGATAGCACTATATAGCAGCCATATATCGGTATGTATAATAAAGAATAAATGAATGAATAAAAAGATGTAAAAATTATAAGCTTTTATTTTTATATTTTAAAAGAATCAAGAGAATTGTTTTTTAATCTTTCCCTACACTCGTACTTTTGAGACCAAAACTCTGCTGATTTGCATTTTCTTATAAAAATATGCATTTTGTATTGAATACAATTTTGAAAAAAATGCATTAAACTTAAAAAAAAAATAAGCAGATGCAAAACTATTTGACATTTCCTACAGTCTCAGTTTTATAAACTCATTGCTTACATTTTTCCTAAATAATGTGATATTATTCAACACACTTTCAGTGTCAAAACTTTTATTATTTAGTTTTGTCCTAGAGCTACAGTGATAACAGAGGTTTACATCATCCACATGTAAAAGTTATACAATTTCTACATAACAATTTAATGCTATCGCAATCTATACTAATTAATATTTAATATATAACTTTTAATGGAGCTACATTATTAAGTGTGAATCCGTTACTAGTATGAATTCAGCATATACAGTACTAAGAAATAAAACAAATTTAGACAACTTGACACAGTAAATATGTGATGATTTAGATATGAAATTTGCAGTGTTAAACTAGAAGCTATAAGCTTCCTCATTTTTAACTCCATAGTTCAAATGCACAACTAAAAAAGCAAACATTTTTGGGCAATATACTAAATTAGGATGAAAAGGAAGTTGTCTAAAATAATTTTGCTGAATTGTCATTTTAATATGGCATGACAATTTAAATGCAGCAGACTTTATGAAAAAAAATCTTGTTGCGCTCATGTACTAGATCAGGTCAAATTGTAACAAACAAACCAACCATCATATTTAAATACAATGAGAAATATAAAGTATAAGAGTTACTTTTCAGCTCTCCTCAGTTGCAAGGAATGGTTTTTCAGTTAATGTGAACTTCCTTTCAGCTGGAACATTATTCTGCTCTCTACTCTCTCATCAACAAGCCATTTGAACCTATTGAACTGGAAGGTTTTGTTATTTTACACCATTCTGTGTAACTTAGAGGAAATTAGTTGTGTTTCCTATAAGTTATGTAGAAGCTAAATTATTATCTTTAAAATTTGTAAACACAAATTAAATATTATTATTATTATTATTATTATTATTATTATTATTATTATTATAACCCCCCCTCCCCCATTCTGATGTTTGATTTGAAATTACGAATTACGAAGGTCTTGACCAGTTTCTCCATGAATTTATACCTGTCACTGCTGTGACAATTTATGCATGGAGTTAACTTAGCAGACTTCACAGTTTAAATGCAAAACCTAAAAATCTAATTCAACTAACTAACTAACTAACTAAAAGACAAAGACTTCCTCTTTTTGACACAAAAATCCCTGCCATAGTCAAAGTCATAGAGATCACATTTTTCCTCATTATGATGTTTGATGTGAACATTAATTAAAGCTCTTCATCTGTACCTGCATGATTTTACACCTTGGCCTGCACCAAATGACAGATTGCATTAATGATCAGGTGTACAGTAATAAATTAAATGTAACTTAATATGAAGAAATGAGGGGTGGCTCAAGACTTGCACAGTATGTACTGTATAAAATGTTAGAAATACAATTTCAGTACCTTAAACCACGTTTCTAGTTTTTTTTCTTTTCTTTTTTTTCTTTGCCTGCCATTTCATACAATAATAAAATTTAATAAATTAATAATTAATCTAATTATATTTGATTGATTGACAAATAAGAGTTTTGTGAAAGTGAAACTTGTTTTTTTATTACATATAATAATTTATTTTTCTACTTTTAGTTTGAATTCATGAAAGAACTAACATTCTATAAAAATCATCATTTTAGGATAAACTGTCCTCTCTTATGTACGTTTATATACAGTGCTGTGAAAAAGTATTTGTTCCCTGGTTGTTGTTTTTTTTTTGGGGGGGGGGGGAGCATATTTGTTACACTTAAATACTGAAATCATTTTAATATTACTTATAACTTGAGTAAATACAAAATGCATTTTTTAAAATGATGTGGAAAATGACCAAACCTACCTGGCCCTATGTGAAATAGTAATTGCCAAATCATGAATTAACTGTAATTTACTTTTTTTTTTTAATCAGTTAAATTAGTTAAATTTCACTTGCCACACCCAGGTTTGATTACTGCCAGCTGAATCAAGAAATCACTTAAATAGATCTATCTGACAAAGTCAAGCACACTAAAAGATGTAAAGAAATGCACGAACAGATGAGAAACAAAGTAATCGAAATGTATTGTTCTGGAAAAAGTTACAAAGCCATTTCTAAGGCTTTGGGACTCCAGCGAACCACAGCGAGAGCCATTTCACAAATGGAGAAAACTTGGAACAGGGGCAAATCTTCCCAGGAGTGGCCAGCCTACCAAAAAGAGCCCAGAAAAGCATCTATAGATTTGCAGGCCTCACTTGCCTCAGTTAAGGTCATGATTCAACAATAAGAAAAAGACTGGGCATCCATAGAATTTCAAGGAGCGAAGCCACTGCTGAACAAAAAGAACACAAAGGCTCATCTCACATTTGCCAAAAAATAATTTGATTATGCCAAAACCTTTGGGCAAATAATCTGTTGACTGATGAGACAAACTTTTTGGAAAGTGTTTGTTCTGTTACATCTGGCACAAAACTAACAGCATTTCATAACAAGAACATAATACCAACAGTCAAATATGGTGGTGGTAGTGTGATGTTCTGGGGCTGCTTTGCAGCTTCAGGACATGGGCGACTTACCATAATTGATGAAACCACTCATTTTGTGCTTTACCTCAAGCTCAAGCCCACTTTCCCACTCTAAATCATTCAAAAAAGCGAATATAAATTTTTTGGAGTGGCCTACACTTATGCTAAGACTGTGGCCTTAAATAGTCCATTCATGCTTGAACTCTTCAGTGTCGCTGATTTAAAACAATTCTGCAAAAAAACAGTGGGCCAAAATTAATTTACATGAATGTTTAAGACACAATGTGGCGGCGCAGTAGTGTAGTGGCTAGCACTGTTGCCTTGCACCTCCAGGGTTCAGGTTCGATTCCCGTCTCTGTGTGCATGGTGTTTGCATGTTCTCCCCGTGCTTGGTGGGTTTCCTCCCACCACAGAAAATGTGTGAGAGAATGAAAGACGCAATGCCAGTTACTACAAAGGCTTGATTGGCACAACCAGTTAGTAGGGTTAGGTGCAATTATTTTTTCATATAGGGCTAGGCAGGTTTGGACAGCTTTTTTCCCTATAAAATGTAAAACTGCATTTTGAATTTACTCGGGTAATCTTTGTGTAATATTAAAAATTGTTTGATGATCTGAATCATTTAAGTGTGACAAATATGCAACAAATACAAACAAAAACAAATCAAGAAGAGGCAAATACTTTTTCCCAGTACTGTATTTGTTGTCCCATTTTGCTGAGTAGTAGCAAATAGTTACTACAAGCAGGCTGTGTTGTATAGGTGCAGCTCCGGATAACAAGCTGCTGGGAGGTGCTGCATTGTTAAGATGCAGAAAAGGCCCTAAACTACAGAGAGCTCTAATGAATACTGGTGCTTTTAAAAAGCACTTCCCTGCAGTTTCCATTGGGTAGAAATTTTATAAACTCTCTTTTAGGCCTGAGTCAGCTTGGACAGACCATTGTCTCCCCCGCTGAACGGCACCCAGACTCTCAATACAGTTTAAACAAAGGCTATGATGATTAACGGCAGGGCCGTCAAACAAACAGTGCTGAGTTAAGCTTTCACTCCCAGAAACTCTTGGTTTCAAAAAAATCCAACCCTTTCTGACTTCAAATCAGACAGATGAAATACAGCCATGGTGATAGCGCACCTGAAGTATATATCGCGAGCAGCTGTGTTTTATGTGCGAAAATCGGCACTCATATATACTTAAGGCAATAATAAAAAATCCTAACGAGGACTTACTGACTCAGTGCCATGACCACCCTGAGACCAGTTTACAAACAGAGTAAACATATGTTTCATTTTTATAAAAACAGGACTTTTAGTGTTTGCATTCTCACAGTGCGGAGATTTTTGAAAACCTGTACGGTTGCCGCACAAACAGCTAAATGATTTTTAACTAGGGTTGATTCTTGGATTGATTTTTACAAGAAATTTTAATTATTAATAAAACAAACAAAAAACCTCCACTGTTTTCACTTAAATTCAACAGTTTGTTAAAAAAAAAAAAAAGAGTAAATGTCACAGTGTTCCCCATATCCCAAATGTAGGTCTGAAAATTATGTCTTTAGTTAGAAGCATAATGTAGTAAATAGTTTCAGGAAGCTTACACCAATCAGCCATAGCATTAATACCACCACCAGATCAACTGAATGACATAAATTATATACCAGTAAACTGGTGACAGGATCATGAGCATCCAAGGCTCACCCATGCCAGCGGGCGGTCCAAAAGCCACAGTAAAGCAAATGCAGCACGAAAAAAGTGGCTACAATGCTGGCCACAAAAGAAAGGCACCAGAACACCACAGCCTGCTGTGCGCAGAGCCCAAGGCCACTTATCTGGCCTCCAAATTCCCTAGATCCAAATCCCATCAAGCTACCAAGGGATGCGCTGGACAAACAAGTCAGATCCATAAAAGACCCACCCCGCAACCCACAGCACCCAAATGATCAGCTGCCAAGGTCCTGGTGCTAGACATCACATCACTCCCCAAGAGGCCCTGCGGAGCCACACCTCAAAAGGCCAGAGCCATCCCAGCACCAATGTTAATGGATTTATAAAACTATATGCATCGATTAATACACATTTATTTCAATATCTAGTAGTTTCACTGTAGAGTTATCTATAAAGACAAAACAACTTCCTAAAAGCCACTTTCAAGCAGGAACCTCTTCAGCACATTCTGTATGTTGACGTAACCCATGTTTGATTATGGAATTTTTCTTATGTACAAATAACATCACTTCACCATCCTTAAATACTCAGTCACTTGCTATTTGTCAATGAGTTTTAAGAAATCCTGTGCACTCTGGATGGGACACCAGTCTGTTGCATTCTATCCCCTATATGTCTGCACAATCCCTACATGGGCATAGAATTGTTAATTGGCATACAAGCATGTTTTTAGGAAGTTTAGGAGGAACCTGGAAAACCCACAGAAACACATACATACAGACATAAAGAGAACACATGAAGCACAAGAAAATCCATCCAGACAGTAACTCGAGCTCAGAATCGGCAGGGATCCTAGCGCGTTAAGGTTTCACAGCACAAAGCCTGAGCTGGAATCTGACCATATTATAAGAATGAGGAAACAGGATTAGACAGTATATCCGGGTTTAATTGTTAGTGGTTGTTGGAGTAACTAGCTTGCTGGTGAGAAATTCAGACAGGCTGGTAAACAGGTTAGCCTCCCATGAAATGCCCAATAGACAAAAACTTTTGCATGTTTGTATAAGAAATAACGTGTTAAGTCAACATTATACTGTAAGCGTCATTAAAATGTCATTACAATACTGGTGAAACTTTAAGTTAAAATATTACATTGGTTTATGGCTAGGTCAAATTTCATGTCATGTCAAAAAAACACATCAATTGCAGTTGTGTGTGTGTGAGAGAGAGAAACTGCAATAATAGACAGTACATGTAATGTACAGTAGCTATACTGTAAGCTTACTGTATCACTCATTGTGTATACAGGGTCACAGGGGCCTCAAGTCAAGTCAAGTCAAGTAGGCCTTTATTGTCATTTCAACCATATACAGTTCAGTATACAGTGAAACACATCAGCCTGGAGCCTCTCCTAGGAGACTAAGGCATGAGACGGGGTACACCCCGGACGAGGAGGATCTATCGCAGTGCACACACTTGCACGCTCATGCACACACTACAGGGTGTGGGAATGAAAGTAGGGAATGCCAATTGGCCTAACCTGCATGTCTTTCAACTGTGGGAGGAAACCGGAGTACCTGGAGGAAACCAATCAAGCACGGGGAGAACATGCAACCTCCATGCACCCGAGGCGGGAATCGCACCCGGATCCTGCTTGGGCAAGGCGACACTCCTAACCACTAAGCCACTGTACCACCAGCTTACTGTATTTACTTTTTATTTTATAACTCCAGGACAAGGAGATTAATTCTGGAAGTTGTTGGATGGAGGTATAATTAGCTATAATGTAGCAAAGGTCCAGGTAATTTTGGCAAACATTTTGTATTTTTTGTATTTGGTTTATGGTAATTATCAGGTGCTTGTGGGTAAAAACAAGTTCTTCATTTATTAGTATTGATTTTTTTTTTTTTTGCAAATACGCTACAAACAAAATAATAAACGTCTCAGTTTTATAAAGTAAACCAACATTTTCGTGTAAATTAAATAAATTGGGATAATTTTTTTGCAATGGACTTTCTATACAATGTGCTTCTGTAATACTGTATGTGCTTCATTCATTTTCATTTTTGTAAAACAAAAATGAAAGTAAGCTTCACGAGGATTGTGAAATGTGCACTTTTTTTGCAGGCTGAAATCAACAGGCTGTCAGGGCGAAATAACTCAACCACATGCATTTATATGTGTAAAATCAGAAAATAAGAAAATAAGAACGGACGAAAATCATAAAAAAAAAAGTTTTAATTATGTATTATGTACATATTCCTGCATGTGGACCTTGCTAAAAATTTTGGACCTGGTTACGACCCTGGCGTGGGCGAATCGGTTAGGAACTTGTCCTCTGTATGGGCTAATGAAATGTGCCTGAGAGCGCTGCCCTGTGAAACAGTAGGTGTGTAGGAGGGGTTCTGCGTCTCTGTGGAGATCCAAAGAGTCCCGCTGACCCAAGCTGGTGCACCTCTGCTGACCAGCGCATTACAGAGCACTACACAGCTGCCTTCCATTCAGCCAAAGAAAAGAACTGTTTTTTTCCTCACTTCTCTCTCTCCCTCGCTCTGTCTTCTTGTCTCTCAGTGTAAGACCCCAGCTGTCCCCAATGGAGCAGAATTCCAATCTTCCCTCCAAAAACTCTCTCTCTCTCTCTCTCTCTCTCTCTCTCGCTTACTCTTTCTCTACCCCTGCCCCCATTGTCCATCCAGGAGCATAGTGCTTAACCACTGGACCGGGCGCAAACAACAAAGTAATCATATTACAGTGTCCCTGGGGAAAAAGGGACAGCTATCCGCAGGGAATCTCCTGCGGCTAATCCCTGCAAGAGCGCTGCTTTTCTTCTTTGGGGCCGAGGCTACCTTTTCACAGCAGCTCCGGAGGCACAGTCCTTTAACCGCTCAAGGATATCGACTCTGCGGCTGTGCTCCCGCAGGCCCTGTAAATGCCACCGGCTGGGGACAGTGAGGGGGCTAACATTATATTGGCAATGTATTCAGTAGTTACACACACACACACACACACACATAGACACAGACACACAGTGCGTGCATCATCTGCCTCTGCTTTTCTCATTTGTTCTGTTTTATTTCAGTCCTTTCATTACCTCACCTTCATTCCCTATTCCACCATAGCTCATTTTTTTTCACTCCTTATGACCGCAGACAAGATTGCAGCTTTTTATTAATTATTAATACACCACGATAAATCACCTCTAATTAAACACGTTCGGCAGCCGGGCGAGTAGATTTACCACCCCAGATCCTCATCCAGCCACATTAATAGCAGCCCGGTGCACATGAATGATGCACTATAAACACAAGTCTCCATAGAGTCAATGCAGCAGCGGGGTCTCTCTAGAGGATGAATCACTCAGTAGTGTGTTTGAGTGTAAATAATCACAGTAATGCTTATGTACATTTACACCCTTATGAATATTCTCGTCTTTTTAAAGTTCAGCATAGTAACCTTCCATTTCAGTCTCTCTCTGTATTTCATTTTGAAAGCAGTCGAGTTCATGCCTTCGTACTTTCATTTCAGAAGACAGACTTCTAGTTATTTTCTTTACTAGAGAGTCTGGAATATTTTGTGAATGAAATGTTGTAAAGAACCATTCACTTTAACAGAAATAGTTGATTGACATGGCAAACATAAAACCCCAGACGGCGCAGTGGTAAAGTGCTCACTGTCATCCGGAGATCGCTGGTTAGATTCCCCGGTGATGCTGCAGCCTCTCGCAACTGAGGGCCGTGAGAGAGCTGATTGGCCGAGCTCTTTCAGCGGGGTGGAATTATTTCACATCAGTCACATCAATCACGGCTCTACAGCCAATCATGGGCGTCTGTGAGCTCATGCGAGCGGAAGGATAGTACTGTCCGAGTGTGTTACGCCGCCACCGAAAAGATGCGGGAGGAAACACGTGACAGTCTTCGGCCTCCCTGACTGACTGGGAGTAGAAGCCTTATGGAGGGAGCCCCCTAGTTTCATACACATTCACATTTCATACTAAATCCATCATTTTTCTTTTGACTGTGATAAGCTGCTTTGCGACAATGAAAACGGTTAAAAGTGCTATCCAACTAAAATTGAACTGAATTGATTTTTGATTTGAATAGTGTCACAGACAAATTGGATATGACTAAATAATAATAATTAAAAAAAAAAAAGGTTCTGTGACTATAATGCAAAAAAAACCGTATGCACAGGAGTGAAGAATGTGACAGCAAAAAAAAAAAAAAAAAAAAAAAAAAGCCAGTCAAAAATTTTTAGCACATCCAAAAACCATAAAAAATAAAAGTTATTTAAAGTAACTGTAAAATGTATAAAACTTAGACATACAGGGTATTCCAATGAGTGCTCTATTAGGCAGGTGCACTTAAAATGCTTTGAGCTAAATTAGCTGAGATGCATAGAGAGTGCTAGCATTAATGGCCATTTTATCGCTTTTCTGAATAAATTCGCAAATCACTTAAAAATTAACATTTCTCAATTTGGTTAGATTTTCAAATTGTAAAGTTATAGAAATTCTATCAATAATTTCCTATTATGTGGGTACAATAAGATTATTAATCCTATTTCAAAGACATAATTAACTCATTTCCAGTTTAAAACCAACTTTATATATTGGCAGACGATAATATAATGATAATATAAAAATAAGTGAAAGCTAACTTTATGGAAAGAAATTATCTGACAATTTTATTTGCCAATAGAATGAAG
This sequence comes from Clarias macrocephalus, assembly GCA_011419295.1. Classification (NCBI taxonomy): domain Eukaryota; kingdom Metazoa; phylum Chordata; class Actinopteri; order Siluriformes; family Clariidae; genus Clarias; species Clarias macrocephalus. The sequence continues at coordinate 136,909 of JAAGKR010000382.1, forward strand.
GGGAAAAAAGCTTAAAATGAGCAAAATCATATCACTTAAAACATCTTATACTTGATTAATACTAACCTCCTAATGAGAAATATTAGATAGATTTCTCAGTTAAACATATTTTCACTTCACTTATCGTTTTTTGCCATTCATGACTAACGTTGTTAAAATATTCAGAAACTTTTAATCTGACATGTTTATCTGTACAGTCAAAATTATTTATAATCTTACAATCAATTTAGACACAATCCAATCTAATCAAGGACTGCAGCTTTAGTTTAGTGGTACAAGCCATCTCTAGGCTCCCGGGGATTTAAAACAACAACCTTGGCTAAGAACCTTAACCACAGAGCCAAATATTGTCTTAAAGTATATGTGTAGAAAATATCTCAAATGAATATTAAGAAACTGATTTTTTGCTGAAATGTAATGATTCAAGCAGGCTGGCAGGATAAAGTACAGAAAGGTCGAGGTGCTCTCATTTAAGAGTCGCACCTGCAGAGCGGCAGATGAAAGACGCTAACAAAACCAGCAGCTGGGCTGATGTGTCAACAGCAAGGACGGATTTAAAAGGGAAAATCTGAAACTCTGGGAGCTTTTCTTCTCTAAGAAGGACAGTTCAAAAGAAATAAATCCTCAGATAGATCTAGAAAGAGAGAAACTATTAGTAATGGGCCCATGAACATATGTATGAGTCGGAAACACTGACGTAAAGCTTTTAGTATTCCAGATACACTGATATGACACTATATGCTGAATTCTGAAATCTGTCTGGCCAGAGGGCATTGATTAATTTTCTATAACAGCAGCTTACACTAGTGATATTAGTACAGTAAATATCATTAATCGTGAAAAAAATGCATTAATCATATCATTACATAAATCTTGATCTCAGTTCTGTACCCCATTGTAAGCACATTATAAAAGGCAGTTTTTGCAATAAAGGCCTTTGTTGATTCTTTGTAACATGATAAAAAAAAAAATCCTATTAACTTCAAAAATGAGTAAAAACAGAGGCTAGTGAGGGTTATACAGCTGCTGAGTTGTTTTTGGAAATAATCAACTTTATGGTGGTAGCCGTAACCCCTGCATACCCTGGCGTTTTTTTCTTTTTTCTTTTTTCTTCCTTACTTAAGCATGGATGGATAAATAATAGACTCTTGAAAAAACTTGCAGCAGGAAACTAACAGCATCATCTATAATAGTTTACATGCAATAGGCAGATGCACAATAACATTGCACAACTATTGGCTCTGGTTGTACAAGCTGTAGCAAAGGGGAAAAAAATTATACAATGTTCTACTTCCTCTGGGTGTCGATAAGTCAAGCTTGGTGTCGAAAACTTTGAACTGAAGCTAAAATGCAATGCAAGTCTCTGCTTTTTTCTTTACATGACATCACTTAGCTGAAAGTCTACATTTAGAACTTGCGGTTCATGTAACATTATTATCATTCACCTGCCAGAGTGGAACCATACGGAACTGCAATAAAAAATACTTCTGTTTCATGTTTATACTGTAGATCATTACATGCTATGCAAACTGCACCCTAAGTGGCATCAGAAGATCAGTGATACTTTACTGAAGAACTGAATGTTTTCAGGCAGATATTTAGAGAGAAAAAGACAGGGTTGAGATAGACTCCTGTTATTTGTTGCCAACATTAGCCATGCATGACTGAACAAGCACACTTGTACTGTACTTATAGTGTACTTGTACTGTCTGATTATTTAAAATAATAATAATAATAATAAATCCTTAATCTCATTCACTCTTTTTTCCCCACTGACAAATTCTTCTCATTGCCGATCAAAAAGGAAATACCAACTCCATCTGAGGCACATGGCTGTTTACTGTGGGGACTTTAGGTATACTGGAACCAAAACTAGATTCCAAATAACACACTGAGTGATGTAACAGCAGCATGATTTATAGTTGGGATGGAGATATGAAGCACAGTGTTCTTGGCTGGAATGCAAGCTGGCCTGAATTGTATTGATTCGGGACCAAAAACACAGAAACCACTGGAACTACTTCTGTATAAGAAGTCAAGAGTTTAAAGCATGGGATACAGATCTTAGTTTTACAAAAAAATATAGTAAAAAGGCCTCTTTTTTAGCCAACACCATAAAACGTTATTTTCATGTAATAGATAAAAATATAATATATATATTTATTTATATATATTTTGATTGTGTAAAGCTGCTTTGCAACAATGACAGTTTTTAAATTTATATACAATGGCATTTTTCAAATTAAATAATGGTTTAATATAAATAAATGCCTCTCATTTCTGCATAATATAGTCCTGTGGCCTTGCACCTCCAGAGCCACGGGTTTGAGTCCCTCCTTCGGTCTGTGTGCATGGAGTTTGCATATATATACTTGAGTGATTCTTAGGTCACTTTGTGACTTAACAAAACAACCACATTTCTCTAAAACTGGTCATGGTAGAGAGACTGGACTGAAAACGAGAGCCAAAAAGTCATCCGGGGATTCTGGAGAACTATTTCTTAAGAGTGCATTGAAAATACAAGAAAGTCTCGCTTTTTTGAAGCCACCATATCAGGAAATGAGTGGTGGTAATAGATAGATAGATAGATAGATAGATAGATAGATAGATAGATAGATAGATAGATAGATAGATTGCCAGATGTTGGGGTCATCAGCAACGTCATAGGTCATTGTGGCCAACCATCGGTTAGTGATGACAATTTGAAAGGATGGATAGATGGATGGATGGATGGATGGATGGATGCACTTTGTCATGTTACCAAGCATAGTTAGCATAGCAAAAGTCGCCTGTCCTGTCATTGTGGATAATGTAAAGGAATGGCTTTACCTGACTTTTACAAAGCACTGACGCTCTTTTGATTACTGTTAAGAATGACCTAAATGACTTACATGGTGGATTGTCCACCATGTAAGTCCCTGTGAACATTACTATAGGATTGATAACGGGAGAGCGAGAGCATTAATTTAAACATGTGATTTGCCATGCAGCTGAAATACAGCTGCTGTTATATATATTTAATCAACAACCAATCAGAATGAAAATTTAAAAAATAGATACTTTCTGCAAAGTTCTAATACATAAGTTGGGAAGATATTTGTGTTATGTTATGAGGAGTGGCTCCTGGGCCATTATCTGAGTAAAAGATCCAAACAAGCCTGTGACTTCATCATGTGGTCACAGGTCAGGCCATTGTTATGTGTTGGGGGTTGGGACAACCAGCTTCGGGGGTTCTTCTGGTATGTGTTGGTTGTTACTGCAAGAGCATGCGCACGATTGTCAATCCTGGTAAAGAAATGTATTCAAGGGTAGTTTCATGGCTGCCATGTCTTTGAGTGCTTTAGCGCGTTCTAAATGAAACTTTATTAAAAATCCTTTCCAGCAAATCCAACTTGTATTAAGCATTAAATTGTGTTAACCCATCTTAAGCAACAATGCATCAAGCATGGCCACTTGATTATGTAACATTTTGAAACAAGGTGTAGAAATTAGTCTGTAGTTAACCAATACAGTACATAAAAAGTAATTAACTAGCACCTATGCTAAGGACATGAGGACAGTGGACATGCTAATAACTGTATATTAAAATACAATTCCAAAATGTTATTTTGGTAACAGGTATGTGCTCTCAAAGGATCATAGACAGCCTAATCAAAATATAATTTCCCACGTCATCCAAGAAATGAAAATTATGCAACTTCCTGCTGAAAATGCAACTTGTTGAATGTTCCAAATATTTTACAGGGGTGAGGTATTGGTGTCTCAGTGGTAGGTTTCTCAGCTGAAATGTGCAAGGCCCAGATTCCCCTTCACAGCCAATGCACCAACCCGTCACTGTTGTTGCAGGGCACCATTAGTGCCAGCCCTACCTCTGGATAAAAAGAGAGTAATATCAGAAAGGGCATCTGATATAAAACCTGTGCCCAATCAATTGTTCAGCTCACTCATGACCCATTCAACCAGAGCTGCCGAAAGAAAAAGAAAAACAGCAAGGATATTTGAAATGTCCACCGAGGTTGTTGTGATTGACACTTTATATACTTGTAAATGTAATGTCAATGGGATCATAATAGGTACCTCTATCATAGACTCACCCTTCTACATGCATAGCACTTGCTCATGACTTTAAACAGATGGTGTTTCCATTTCCAATGTAATTCCCTCCTCTGTAAATTCCTTAAAATCAACATCTTGAAAAGTTTAAGGCTGGAGCATCTAAACAGGAAATATCGAAAACAGCTCAACGAGTGAACACATGCCCAATGTTTGGACGAGGGAGAGAGTCACGTCCATAATTCGCACGGCCAACATTACATAATCTACTTAGAGCCAAAGAGGACTTGGCCTTACACTGTGGCCCAATACTGCATAATCTAACCAGACACCGCAGCTCCTTGACATGAATTCAGAGGACTTGACAGACAAATTTGTGGCATTTGAGGTCATTTTGGGACAGCACTTGTCTCTGGCTGTCCTTCCTGTGTATTTCATAACCAGGGAACAAACCTCAGCCACATAAAAGCCGCCAGATGTGGCCTAACTGCAGGCAAAAGAAAGCAGCACACTCACTGCCAGTTCCTATCATATTCCTGTCACCATACAGTCAAATTTCCACTCATCCGATGATTCAGCCAGTGTGAGTGAGTGTGTACTAAGCCAGTTCTTCACAAATCATAGCTAGTAGGAATAATTTCTGCAGTTTGTTAAAATAAAAAAAAGTTTGTAAGGAAATTATGTAGTCTTGCTATCAGATACATATTTATTACAAAATAAACAGCTGTCTGGATTAGGTGGCAAAATGATGAGATAGGGAAGATTGTGTGAAGTAACAAACTTCTCAAAGATAGCACTTTCCTGGCACCTAGTGGTAATATTTGAGTTGCATTTTTAAAAAATGTCTGTTGTTCTTTTTATTATTATTATTATTATTATTATTATTATTATTATTATTATTATTATTATTATTATTACTTCATTTTTGCATCCCCCCAAAAATTGTATACAAAATACATCACACCACGGATAATCTGCATTCTTTACATTAATGTTCCACTCACACCATGGTTTATTATATGAACAAATCATTAACAGCATTAAATTAATTAAATTAGGTAACATTAAGAAAGTAGGGTGGCAGGGTGGTGCAGCACATATTGCTGTGACCTCAGAGCGCCACGGTTGCCTGTTTGATCAGGTTAGTCTGATGCATGCACTTCTGTGCATGTTCTCCTTGAGGATTTCTTCTGGATCCTCAGGTTTCTGGTTTCTTAATAGCTGTGACAATGCGTCTGTTTTTTTTTTTTTTTACAGTCTCTGAGTTTAAGACCAGTTTGTGACCAGATTGTGAGAGGAGGTGAAAATATAATTTGGGTAGTCTCCATTCACTATCAACACCTTGGACCATAACCACCGCATCTGCAAAGTCATAAGCATTGTGGATGACCTCCTCCGACCCCTCACATGAACAGCCATCTGGCAGAAGGTACAGGAACATCTGTACCACCATCACCAGGCACTGCAACAGGTGCGGATTACTCAAAGCTCTAATCTAGCACTGTACTTTAATGTTGCATTAAACACTTTCTATTTTATAGACCCATTATTGCTTCTCACATTGCTGTGACGGTCCTGCCAAGACTCTTGCTACATTTATTGCTGCTACACCATTTAGGAGTTTACAGTCCATTGATGCAATAGCTTTTCCATTCAACGCTGTTCTGTTGTCACCGAACGGTGTCTTCACTGCATTGCTCAGTGTTTTTTGTTCTGTGCACAATTGCCTTGCCCTTGTCTCCACTTGTGTATTTACCATTTAGGGGGCGTCTTTTGCACTTTTGCAGATGTACACGTAAGTGTTGCACCATGGTCCTTGAGAAACAGCATTATCTTTGAATGTACTCTCACCATCCACATTAATGGGAACACCTGCACAGTTGTTCATTTATGTAGCGATACAATGAGCTCTTCGTGTTGCAGCAGTATAATACGTTAGGTAATCTAGAAGAAAAAGTGGAACCTGATATGGTCTTGTGTCGTCGTAGCTCATCCATGTCAAGGCGTGATGTGTTGTGCATTCTGAAATGCTTTTCAGCCTACCACAGTCATAAAGAGTTATTTATAGACCTTATTTTGTGTAGATCATTCTCCACAGATCTTTTTCATCAAAAAGGGGTTTCATACTGCAGACTAACACAGGCGTTTCCCCTACCGTTCTGTGTAAATCCTAGAGATAGTTGTGTGTGAAAATCAACAGAGCAACAGTTTTTTTTTTTTTTTTTTTTTAATATTCAAGCCAGCCCGTCTGGCACCAACAACCACACCATGATTAAATTAACAGAGATCACACTTTTCCTTCATTCTGCTGCTTGATGTGAACATTAACTAAAGTTTGTGACCTGTATCTGCATGGCTTTATACACAGCAAAGCTTGTGATAACCGCACAAATAAGCAGGTGGAAAGGTGCTTCTAATAAACTATATGGTGACTGTTTGCTAGCTATAATAAAATAGGAATAACGATAAAATCTTACTTGACTTGATCTGACTGACTTGAATGTGTGTGTACTCTGCTATGGACTGGAGACCCAATTTAAGGTGTATTTTTACTTTGCGTCCAGTGTCCCCAGAATCCCTTGTTAATCTGACCAGGATAAGGTTGTTACTGATGATAAGGAAGTCTACTAATAAAGTTCTAATATAATAATAATATGAAACTGAAGAACTGAAGTGGAGGCAATTAACAAAATGTACACCTGAATGCTAGTTATCAACATTAATTAACTATGCTAACTAACATAATTAGTTATGCTTCGGATAAACAGCAGGAAGTGCAGTTGTTTTTAGTGTGTGGTAACTTATGTTGTAATACTAACGTTTATTTAAGTTGGTTAAGGTTGACTAATAAAGGTAAACCTAAGAGTATTGTTCTTTTATTTCCAAACCTTTTCAAATTATTATTTTCTAGCGCCGCGCTAGTTTATATGTTGAAGTTTAATGCTCTGCTGCCACCTGGTGGCCATGATGTAGAATACACCCTTCTGAAATGTCATTTGGTTTGGAATATACAGTGTTGACAAAAGGGACAGTGGTGAAATCTTTGGCCCTTCTAAAATCATTTGTCAGTTGCTCCAGTTCTGACTATAAAACTATAAGACACATGATCCAGGATCCATGGGTAGCTCTTGGATGGTTGAAGTATTTAGCGTTAGAATGTGTATTTTATGGAATGGACATTAATCACACGTTAACATAACTGATCAAACATGAGCTTAAGTCAGGTGATTTGAGTCAGGTGTGCTAGAGTTAAGCAGACGTGGCCTCTGTACCTGACTGTTACAGTGAGCAAGGTGTGGCCCTTGTGCTAATTACTCTTAAACTCATTCATCGTCCATACTGCTCTATCCTGGAGCCTATCTCGGGAGACTTAGGGCATGAGGCGGTGCACACCCTGGATGGGGTCCAGTCCATCGCAATGGATTGACATACACTCACATGCGCACACAATGGGCAATTTGTGAACGCCAATTAGCCTAAGCTGCATGTCTTTGGACCCAAAGAAAACCTATCAAGTATGGCGAGAATTTACAAACTCCATGCATACAGACCCAGAGTGGGAATTGAAGCTGGACACTGGAGGTGCATTGCTAAGTGCTGGGCTAAGTGCTAAACACTAAGCCACTGTGCCACCCCTTGTGCTTTTTAGTCTCAGGAAATTAGGACTTAAGGATGTATGACTGTTATTCCGATCAGTCTAAGTATAGAAGGTGTGGCTTTGTGCCTGGCAGTGAAAGTAGAATGAGTGACTATGACTGTTTGTCTCAGTAAAAGTGGCATGACCTTTATGCCTGTCTGTCACAGTAAAAGTGGCATGACCTTTATGCCTGTCTGTCACAACCAGGGAGGTGTGGCTCTATTTTCGGTCTGTTACTGTGATGGAGGTATAGACTTTGTGTCACTGTCAGTCACAGTGAAAGAAAATGACCTGGACTTTGTGGCTGTCTGTCTCAATGAAGGAGGTGTTGTCTTTCCATCCATCTAGGAACCCGCTGTAGTTCGACCAGGGACCGTGGACGCCAGTGACCATTGTATTAATTTCCATTTTTACAACCGTGGCAGGACCTCCGCTCAACACTCACATTCACACACTACGGGCAGTTTGGGAATGCCAATTAGAGAAATCTGCATGTCTTTGGAATGTGGGAGGAAACTGGAGTGAAGCACCTACCAAGCACGGGGAGAACATGCAAAACTCCACACACACAGACCCGAGGCGGGAATTGAACCAGGAACCTGAAGGTGCCGCTATTGTATACAGCATATGCAGTATAACTGTGGTCTGCTATAATAATGTACTTCTATAAATATCTACTCTAATATCAAGTCCTTTCTGAAAAAAAAAAACATTCCAATTCTAATGAGGTGAACTGCACTTTCGGGCATTTTTATGAGTTATCAGATGCCACCAAGCGAAGTGAAAGCTAAATGAAGTGCATCATTTAATTACTTAGCAGGGCCTCATTAGGTCCTGGTAACTGCTCATTGGCTAAATATTAGCCTGTAGGAATGACATTTTAGTAGAACATTTTATATTTTTATCAAGAATTTATTTTTTTCTATAAAAAAAAAAAAGCAAAGCAGACAGTAAGAGCTTATTGTTTCCCATTTTATTGAACACAAGAATTTCAGACATAATGAAAAGTCAAAATGGTTTGAGTTAGTACTCAAAGTATGTACACCAGTGTGAGAGAGAAAGAGAGAGAGAGAGAGAGAGAGAGAGAGTGGAGGAAGAAGGTGGCACCGGTGCATGATGTGGTAAAAATCTGTATACAAGAGTGAGAAGGCCCCTGCAGCTGAGAATAGATGGGTGGATGAGTGTATGAAGAGGGTTTTGTGAGGAGAACTGTGATCGATGAAGCAAGAGAGCATGTGCATCAGCTCTCAGCCAAAAGACAGCTTCAGTTACGGACTTGTTTACGTGGCTCAGAGTGTGAGCTGGTGAAAAAAAAATTCTGCCTTTTAAAATTTTTTTTTAAAATGATTTATAATGTTGGAATGACATGAGTGCGGTGGTAAACCGTGTAAGGTAAACTCACATAGAAATTGGTCCCACATTGAATGGTGTCAAAACCCATTTCAATCTCCAACATGTCTTCAATCTGAGAAACACATCATGACATCATGAGGTGCAATTTCTGGTTTTATCATGTACCAGATTGCTACCAATAAAAAAAAAATAAATAAAGGAATAGTTTGGACAAAACTTTTTCTACGAACAAAACAATTTTCTACTTGCCCAAAATGTACTTAATCATCAGAGAGATGTTCGGTGTCTGAAGTTGCTTCTTTGGTTTTGCATCGGAGTGAAAGGCTAATGTAGCTCACATTGGATCGAAGCTTAATCAGCATTCAGCTCAAAAGACATACAGGTGAGTTGGATCGGTAATCAGTTGGATTTGTAATGAAACAATTTTATAGAAAAATAAGATTCCGTGAAAAAATAAAGTGTTATTGTGAAGCCTTATTAGCATAGGAATCAGGCCGAACATACAATTTCACATAAAGCTGCAGCTTTACGTTTTGAGCGAGGGATTCTTCAATAAGGCTTCTATGACTCTTTATTAGCTTTGATCTAATATGGTACCATTGCACTAGTTCGGGTAAGATACTTATTTTTCCGAAATGGCGTCCAGGAACATGAATCATTTTGCTTGGAAATTACCATTCAATAAGATGGATGAGGAAATAGCTGGAGCTTCAATGTCGTGACATCATTGGTAGTCTCTTAACATACTGCTGACATTTGCGGAGCTCTTACCAACAGAATATCAGTCTGAACTGAGGATCTTTCCAGTTACAGTTGAATGGAAACAAGTTCAGCATCCTTTTACAGCTTTATTGAACCACTTTTTTGTTTAAGCTGTTCAAATAGATACAGAAACTAGCAGCAAGAAATGTTCCTTAATTGTTAGCTACATTAGCATTTTGCCTCCAGTACTCCCAAACAGGCAGATTTCAGACAAATTCTTGGCTTTCTTTTCTGGTATACATTTTGGTTATTTTGTCAAACTATTTATTTGGCGTATAAGTGCAAGACACATAAAAAAACAACAAAAAAATAAAACAAAAATGCAACAGCAACTTCAGAAAAACAACAACAACAACAAAAAAGAAGTATAGGTCCTTATTGAATTTCACATGCTTGGTGGCTACAGAGGGCACCAACCTGCACGCTGGAGGATTTAAAGTTTAGAGTAAATAGCCAAAAGTCATGGTTTTTTTTTTTTTTTTTTTGGACAATGCCTTCCATTTACATTTTGATTAGGCAACGAGGTAATGTGTTTCTAAATTTGCTGGTGTGTTTTTGGTATTGTTGCTGCATTTTGGCTTTGTCAATATGTTTTGCACTTACATACCACCATACTTTAACATAATGTAAGAGTGACAAAAAACAAACAAACAAACAAACAAACAAACAAACAAACAAAAAGTGACCACCTTTGAACAGAGCACTCGATTTGACCCATAAAACAACACTGAAAGTCTTTTGTCACTTTTCTTCTTTTAACAATTTACTATCAAACCTTGACACCAATGACATCTAATTTAGTGTACATTGCATGCTTGTTTCAGTTTGTAAAAAATAGTCGTTATGGATGTGGTTACATTTCTCGACTGGACCACAGCAATGCTGATCACGGAAAGGGACACACGCAGCTCGGCCACTCGATGTGAAGATGACGTGTCTGCATTATCGGCGAGCGTTTTTCTGTTCCTGGGGCACTAGACGACGAGGTGTTCTAACATTTCTGATCGCAATGTATGATCTTGTTTTGCATCAGTTAAAGAGAGGCAAGTCGTGAAGGTTTTGAGCTAGCTACTTAATCGATCACACCCATGGACACTCTCAGACCTCTGGAAAAAAAACGCAACACAAACACACTGAGAAAAAGAAACGATTATATTCACAGTTCACAGAGCAAAACCGTTTCCTAGCACGTTTTTAAGAATGTGATTCTGTTTGCAAACTACCTCTGCTACTCCCCCTAGTGGTACGGACAGAACCGAACCATTCAGACTACACACCTTTTAACATTGAAGGCACCTTCTCCTTTGAATCTTGACAAGTTCTCATGAATATTGGTTTGTGTCATAATATTTTTTAATGTCATTTTTATGGAGATGGAACATTATCTGTACTAATAGCTACACCTTTCACAACCTATGGATATTTCAAGTCTATGACAAAGAACACACTGTATTCACACTAGGATATATCACGCATTCACAGTGCACAAACTTGCAGACTAAAGGAACTGGAAAAAAAAAAAAACTTTTTTGTTTTTGTTTTTTTGACTGTTTAATATTTTAAGTACTATGGCTTAAATAAAGAATAATAATATGGCCATTTGATTACAATGCATACAAAATTATGTTTTTTTTCTTTGTTATTGTTTATTTGGGACTTGATCATTGGAGGTACTGCTTATCAATTATCCAAGCTGTGATAATTGCAACAGTGGCCTTGTACCATTTAGGAGCAGTTTGCTCGTCATGTCAAAACGTTAAAAAATGAAATGTAGAAAGAAAAAAAATCAACAACAACAAAAAAAGCTGGACCTTAAAACTAGCCATTGCAATACAAGGATTTTGACCTGACTACATCTCTGTCGCCCAACTGTGCTTTCATTGTTTTATTGTGTTTTAATGGGAAGGATTTTTGCTTTGTGTTCATCAACATTAGGAAAAAAAAAAAAACACCTCAAGGTCATAGTGACATCAACAACTGAGGGGCATTAAAGGACAGATCTACAAAGCGAGCGTGCGAGCAATCTATTTCTAATTCTCAAAATAAACAGTGAAAAAATAAAATAAGAGCCAGTTACTTTTATACATTATTTAAACACAAAAAAAAGGTAAAAAATAAAAATATCCCAGAAATTCATGTGTAAAGTAACAAAATAGGGCAATACTGCATGTAATAAAACAGTACATAACTCAAAGACGGTAAAAGTATCGACTAGATGTGTTTGCACAATGTAAAAGGCATTATTCAGGAGTAAAGCTAATGCTCCCCGGGATTAACTATCCACACTGATATTATGCTTCTCTTCCGAGTAAAAGACAGCCGAGATTGTGCTGAGGAGGTAAAACAGAGTGCGTTGAAAAAAAAAAAAAAAAAACGAAGAAACGTCCTGCTGTATCTGAATACGGGAAAACTGAAAGAGACATAACATTCGAGAAGAAAAAACAAACAAAACCCAAAACAAACAAACAAACAAAAAAACCAAAGGCATGTGCACGGGTTCTTTAGGTGGTCTATACATCTACAAACTCTTTTGTTCTGCAAACTCATAGAAGACACTGGCTGAAGAAAGGAACCCCTCTTTTAATTAAACCATTTGTTTCGATGTGGTGGTGACACTCGGAGGCCCTTGGTTCGCTGGATCACGCTTTGCTCTCGTTGCCGTTTGTCTGCGGGGCTTCGTTGGGGACCGTCTTCACCTCGGCCGAGGGTTTCTTCACGTCCATCTCGGGTGCTTTACTCTTCCCGTCTTCCACGATCTTACCGCTGGGGGGAAAAAAACGACAGAGTGATAGAGAAGCACTTTGAGTGCTATAGCAATCATCCTCATGAGCACATTTTATCAGTTTGGAAAATGTATCCCAACAGAAACAACACATTTCACACATTTATCGTGATGTCAGATGGACCATTACAGGTCTTTTTTTATGAAAAGACGAACCCAGACAGAGGGATGTGATGTTGATGTGGATGACAGCGACAGTTACTGCAAGCGACAAATAGCAAGATGATAATAGCGGCTTTACTGCGGAAGCCCAGAAGCATCTGCACAAATGTTAACCTTCCCTTTGCTGTTTGTTCAGCATGTGATAATTCACTGACACGTGAAATGGTATTTCTCTGGGGGATGGCTGAAACAGCACACAAAAGCACTTCAGTATAAATTGTGTATAAATATGAGACATTAAAGAGGTTTTTTTTTTTTCTGTCTATGCCTGCTAAGAGAAGTTTTTGTCATGATTTCTCAATGGACCAATTCACGGCCCGGCTAAATTGGCAGTAATGGAATTGACTAGCCTTGTACCAGTGTGCCAAATCATTCATAAATGGATAATGAATCATGAAAATGAATGACGAGCCCTGCGAGAGGAAAACTGGGGGAGATGCCACTAATTGCATGTCTGACATGTTTCCTCCCTTCAGACACGCCGCTCTATTTTTAGGCCATCTGACTTGCAGCTATTAGCCAGTTATGCATGGCTGCTTAATGCACACATGAAAAGCAATGGCAGAGGGGTAACTCCGGTCCAGATTCGGCTTCCATCAAACAGTAACACGGGACCTCCAGGATGCACCCATCACCCTCTATGCTACTCAACTGTCTAAGCCACAGAGGGCTATTGTGGTGAAGAGAATGAAACTGGTGGAGTGAGGCCATCTCCTGTTACCATCTACACCATATCAGTGGTACGACACAATCGCAGCCGAGCTCTTTGTTGTTCAGAACGCTGAGCCCTAGTTCCCTGTCCAAAGTGATCTGCACTGAGGTGGAGTATCAGTAACTTCACCATAGTCAGCAGTAGACTTGTGACCTTTATCGTAATGAAGTTTGAGTCTAGCAACTAGGCAAGAGGGATGAGTTGGAGTTCGGGTGACACAAGCATACAGTATGCTTTTTTTTACAGCCCTTAAAGCAAGAATTGCATCATTTAGGTGGGGATAAAGTCAGACACCTACTTCTTAACTCATGCAGGTTGTCTAATTGCTAAGAAAAACATACACCGAACAGCTTTACATTAACACATTAACATTAATTATCAATTATTTACAGTACCAGTAAACTGGTGACAGGATGGTGGCACCCATGGGCACCAAAGGCTAGTCTGTCAGAAAAGCTGATGCAGCACGAATCGATGACAAAAGTCAATGCTGGTTATGATACCAGCACCATTACACTATAGCCTTCCTCATCCAGAGGCCTCCAAATTCACCAGATCCCAATCCACTCGAGCACCCATGGAATGGAGTGCACCGAAAAAACAAGTCTGATCCATGGAGGCCCCACTCCACAACCTACGGCACCCAAAGGATCCACTGGCAATGTACTGGTGCTAGGATACCACAACACAGCCCCAGAGCTGCACTACAAGGGGGCAGAGCTGCCCCATGACACAAGGGAAACCCAAAACGTAGGCGGTTTCAATGTTATTTTTTTTTCTATGTTACAACTGATTAGTGTATAAAAACAACAATATAATTACTAAAAACCTGGCCTAGAGGAAATTCCAGTCGACATCAGTTGCCAAACTTTACTGGTAAGAAATGATGAGACTTTCTTGTTTAATCTTTAGTTGATACAGTATGTTTCATCTAGTCTGGCTCATGATGTGTACCAAAGAGTAAACTAATGATGTGTCTCTGATAGTATATACCGACTGGTGCATATCTGCACAACATCTAACCTCACAGCTTCAGGGTCTCAATCTTAGGTTACTGTCTGTGCAGGATATTGCTTCGCTTCATGTTATCATGGTTTTCCTCAGGGTTTTCCACTTACTTTCAACCTTCCTATACATGCTAGCAGATGAACTCGGGGGATGCATTTCAATATGAATGTTGTGGTTATATGTCAAGAAACAATACAGGGTTATGATGAATCCCTGGAACACTTGGTGAGGGATGCCCATGCAGGCCAATATCCACATGCAGGCCAATATCCACACATACTTTCCCATTTAGGGGCAATTTCAAGTAGACGGTCGACCTGTCAGCATGTTTTGGAGGAAATCCATAGAGACAGAAGAAGAATGTGCAAAAGTCTGCTCAAATAGTAACCCAAGGCCAGGAATGAACCCAAGGCTCTGGGGCTGTAAGGTGCATGCTATGCTTTAAAATCCAGAGAAATGACCAGGTAAAAATGAGGTCAAAGCTGTAAGGTCAGGTAGAGAGACAATTGTACTATAGGTCAAATTGTATTAATTAATTCTACCTACAGTTACTGTTTGACTCCATATTTGAGCTGACCTCTTCAAAGAGTCGAGATGAAAAGATCTCAAAAACAAAGGATAGTTGAATTCTCGTCAGGGATCCATTTGTTCTATTAAATCCGTCCAGATTTTTGCTGTCTGTCACTTTGCTAAGGCCCAGAGCTAAAGCGGGCTCAAACCCTCTGTCATCAGAGGCAGGTGGTGAAGCCATACTACAGAGGAATCTCTCAGTAGTATCCCTTCCTGGATCAGATGACTGAGCAGGGCTAAGAGGGAGGGGGATGAGCCGTGTGATGTACGCTGACTTGGGATGCACTTTGAGTGTCAGACGAAGCAAAATTCTCCATCTGAAGAAGATGAGAGAGTTTCCTGGGAGTCTGTGTTAAATATTTAAACACTTCTCAATCCGTAGCAGGGTCTCCCGGTAGCCCAACTCCTTTGTCCTTTAAAAGCATAATTTGGGTACTCAAACGGTACTCTAGTTCTCTGTGTGTGGCATGCAAATTAATTGCTTCTATTTCTCACGCGAACACAGTAAGCCTAGAGGTGTCTCTGCCATCTCGATACGCAGTTCCTAGCTTTCTGGCACTCAAGGTCATTTCCGGAATGTAGCAGTTTGTTTCAAAGATACAACCAGATATGTTTGGGGCCGTTTATTCCGGAAGCGCCATGCGGAAAACAACAAAGCCCCACGTTTATGTAAGCCGACACAGCAGGCAAAGCCTGACAGTAGCAATAGCGGGAGCGCTGACGACGAATCACCTGAGGGAGCAGAGATAGTACCCCACCTCCCAATCACTTTCATTAAGACGAATCTCTTTCTCCATCAAGCTTTAGCATCGCCTCAATCACACTTCCACTCGGGACACATTAAGACCACATATTGACTTTTTACTGTGCCCGTCCGTCTGAGAGTGCCGTGGGCATGAGGGAAGCTAAACGAGGAGAAATGCTCCGATTTATTTATGGCAGGAGCTTCCTGTTTGCAGTCACCTCTCTCTCCGAGATAACAGAGGAATCAATTAGTTCGTCCCTGAAAACAAACCCCCCAAAAGGCAACCAATTTCACACTTTCATAATGGTGTTTGTGTTGAACGCCTGACACAAACGATCCAATTTTCACCAGTGGCACAGATAAGTGATGCAGAAAAGCTCTGTTTATGAACACTGTACATCAGAGCACACAAGAACAGGCAGTAATGCCGGATACGTAAGATTCCAAGATGCTTGTCCAGATTTTGCCAGGTGACAGGTGTTCCTGGGACTATAAGGGAGTGCAATTTGTTAAAACAAACTTGATCATCACTAGATTCGTTTTTTTTTTTTTTTGACCTGATTTGCATAAAAAACAATGTTTTGATTTATGCAATATTTACAATGGCCTCGATACCTTTGACAGTCAAGGGTATCTATGAGTTTATGCATACAGGGCAGACAGCATCTGTGACATAGCATAAGCAGCGGTTCAAAAAGATGTGGTGAGATTTGGTGAGAACATGAGATGTGTTTCTGAGGAAAAACGTGTTAGCCTTCACCCTTCTTGTTGTATGATAGGGGATAGCTGGCTGATTTATGAGTAGAAAATGGCCAGTGAACAAATTGGGGAGAACGTGGGGAAAACACACTACACTAAATAACGTTATGCTTTTTTTTTTTTTTTTTTTTTCAAAGGCATCAAAGGCAAACTGGAAAATTAAGTTTTGGTGATGTCACCTGACCAAGTTTGTGCTTCTTTGGCTCAAGTACTTATCAAGTACTAGACTTAACGTTGCTGAGTCTAGACCTGACTAACTGAAGCAGTCATAACACTGCATCTAAAAGCATGTACAGTGGGCACTATGCACGACGGGTACATCGCTTCATGAACCACCTTAGGTTGATGCACCCATAGCTCTGCAATAGAAGCCTAAAACTTGTTTTTCTCACAAACCTTCTTATGGCCACATAGCTGTTTAGTCCCAATGCTGTGGGTTCTTGACACGTCGTGTGCAATAAAATGCTCTTACATTCACTATTTAACATAGCTGTGAGCTCTACTGTTGTTTTTTTTTTTTTTTTTTACGATGCAAACTTTTCCAAGCATTTAAATTATCTTCGATTTTTTCCAAGCACATTTTTTTCTGTGAAGTTAATGGTTCAGCAATATCCTTCCAGGTTTTAATTATGTGCTTGACAGTTCTAAACCCAATTCCAGCTAGTTGAATATTTTCTTCTCTTGAAGCAGATCAATAATTTGACCCATTTGGCCAGGCAGTGTACAGCAAACATACTCTCATAAGCAGTAAATGTTTCAGGCCCGGAGTTGCGTTTCCTCATGAAACGCATTCACATTTGGTGAAATGAGGAGATGCAAGTTGAGTGAGAGGAATGAAGGTTGAGGGAGAAGAGAGACTAACGTAACAAAGAAGGTGAAGAGTGATGACACACACATACACACACACACACACACACACACACACACACACACACACACACACACACACACACACACACACACACGACTAAAGCCATACTCGTCCTGGATGGGCACATCTGATGCTCTGGTGGAGCTGGAGTCATTGGCCTTAACAGCATCTGATGCGTGGTGGGCTCCTCCATCTATCTGCGAGACTGTAGCCGAATCTGTATTTTGGATGGCATCTGTAGCGGATTTGGGTTCGGATGAAGTGGGAGTGGATTTGGGGATTTCTGCGGGCTGAGAGGCCTGGATGGAGGGACCATCGCTCAGGTCCACGAGTGGGGTGTCGGCAGGCGGGGTGGTAGGAGAGGTTATGCTGGCTTTAGGGGCACAAGACTGAGAAGGGCCTGTGGATTTGGGGTCAGGTGCTGGGGCGGTGCTGGAGCTGAGGGTGGTGCTCTCACTAGCGGGACTGTCAGTGACTGGCTGTGAGTTAGTAGCTAAAGAGGGGAGCAAGTCCACTACTGTGGCAGTGGTGTCAGCAGCATGCCTGAGAGGACAGGGGGAGACGAAAAAGAGGGTGAGAAACAGCGACACAGAGAGGGGGGGGGGAGGGGGAGGGGGTTGGGGGAGAAAGATGGCCATATTATCAGAAAAAAAGAGTGGGAGAGGAGCCGAAGCACACATATGCATACAGTGTAAGTGAGGGTGGGTGATATGGAAAAATCATATCACAATACTTAAAGACACTGTTACGATATGCAATATGCAATCATGTTACTTAGTTTTGGAATAAAGTAACAGCAAGCACATAAAAATGGTGATGGCAGGGTAGTCTCCAATGTCCTGAAACTTGATCATTTTTCCATTTATGATTCCATGTTTCATGCACTAGTTGCAAAATAATATGAGTGGATTATGATGGGGAGAGTGTGTCTAAACCAGAGTAGAAGCTGAGAGAGGTATGGGAAGACACAGATAAACGAGCCGCCATTGCTAGCTTTGCATGGAAGACATAAATACTAGCTTCGACCCTGGACGATGCGCGCTGAAAGCCAGAATTACTCATTTTCTTGAACGTCCTGAAGCTTCTACACCATAAGCTAATGCATTAAGCTACGACTCCCATGTGGTTTACGTATTTTGCACTGCGAATGAATATACCATCTCAAAACATTTAGCTAAAATATTATTCATCTATGCTTGCACCTTGTCAAACACTCGGCACTCGTGTCTATAAACACGCACAGATAAAACAGAGCGTAATTAAAGCACAGCATGGCGCATCAGTAATAAACACTACATGACCGGAAAGGCAAACACCAGAATAGGGAGCGCTCCTTCCCTGGAAGTGAGCAGACTAATCACAGTAACAGCATGACCGCTCAGTATCTAAATCATGTGCAGCATTCTGAGCATGGCCCTTTCTCATTCACTGACCACGTTTCACAAATAGCTTTCCAGCAGGCAATGTATTAGCTTCCATTCAAAGCACTCTCCACGTTCACTATTCTGACATTGATGTCATTAGCTGCCTATTCTCATAAAGGCACTTCTTTCCAAATAAGCCCTAATGCATGCCAAGGCTTAGTGACCCAGACCACCATTAACTCCACCTGAGAGCCCCTTTTCCGTGCATGAATTATTACTTCTGTGCATAGCTCTGTGGGTGTGTTTGTGTATGCATGAGCACATGCATATGTCTAAGAGAGACTCACTCGGGGTCGGTAAGTGGAGTGGTCTCATTGGGTTCAGTGGGAATTCCTCCCTCGTGGTTGGGGGTGTGCTCTTCCTCGGTCCTCACTTCCACTATGGGCTCTTTAGACTCATCTTTCCTGTAAGAAGATAATGGACAAGAGATCAATATTTGTCAGATCCAGTCCACTGTTATGACCTTAGTTATATATTAGTGACCTAAACAGCTTTACAGATTCTTGACAGATCAATACAGCAGCTCTTTTTTTCCGTGTTAGAAAATGAATGGCTGTCTATGGGTGAAACTTTAAAACGCGAGGTGCAACTATCGATGTACATGTGTCGCATTTTCATGCACTGACGCCAAATGTGTAGGTGTTCATGTGAAATATTTAAAATTGATTTTAGTATTTTCTGGTGTTGGCAAAAGAGATTTCGATACTTATAAACACATGGTTTATTTGATCAAGCATAGTAATATTTGAGAGTCAAGTTTGTCAATGAGGACAGAACGAGCTTTGTTCACTCCTTTTTTTTTTTTTTTGTCAGATGGCGAGCCATTAAATTTCAAAATGATGAACCACAATCAATTCTAATGACCAGATAATATTCTCAGTAAAAACTCCTGCATGTCATAAAAGATTTAAAAACTACAAATCGAGAGAAGTCCATTCAAGTCAGTAATAGAACACAATGATATAATTAAACAATATCACAAGGGGCGGGGGGGGGGGGAGGGCTGTTGTACTCAATATCAGCACAGACTCCTGAAACCATTTCACACGGCTCAGGCCAATTTCTTTACCCTCCTGTTCTTCCATATTTTTACATGCTAGAGATTGTAATTGGCAGGAATTTACCCTTAATACATGCCTTTATACTGGCTATAATACCATCCTGTGCTCAACGTATACAGACATTTACAAGCCAATTTCACTGTAACAGTTAACTTGACTATAGTCATTTTATTCCTATGACATAGAGAGCACACATTATTCTTATTGCAGCCTGCATCACTGTGCCCGGCTCTTACCTCTGAGAGAACAACCTGTCATATTGCCATTATTCTCATTCATAGAGTCAGATAAGCTCCAATCAGGCCTGTTACCAGTTTCCTTATAGAGCTGATGGAGATAATGATAAAAGTGGAGGTCTGATGGAAGTGCCTGTAGCACAGGTCGACACGAAACTGAAACTTTGAGAAGCGAAGAAATTAAGAGCTCACGTGAAAGCTGCCTTGCCCTCTTCGATGTCCTTGCCCTTGGCATTGGGACCGGACTTGCCACAGAAGTTGACGGCGATGCACATGAGCAGGCCGCATTTGTTGATGAAGAAGCAGGTGACGTCCACGGCGACCAGCAGCAGGAGGAAGACCACAATTAGAATGCCCACGATGGCTCCTGTACCCAGGCCTGAACCGCTGTCCACTGGATCTTGAGAAGGAGAGAGAAAGGTGTTAAATGTGGGGATGTGAAAAATAAAATTCAATGCACAAGACTGCAATGTGATAAGGTCTGGGACCAGACTGTGTCCATTCAGATTAGGATAACACATTAGCACAAGTAGGGATGCACCAAAAAGTTTGCAGCTAAGACCAAAAAACACATCAGTTCCCAAGGTGCACCCAAGTAAAGCAGTTCAGGGATGTTTAAAAATGTTAACTACTGTACAAACGAGTAAAATTTATGATCTATTTTCATTATTTTCCTATTTCTGCAGAAATAAGGGCAGTTATTGATTTGTTATCAAATAAAAAACGTGATGCTACAATACACAATCGGCACTTTAATGGAATAAACATAAGGGATTTGGTTACGCAACGGGTATTTAAGGATGTATTGGATAATTTCGTTTCTTCCAAAAATGTTTTTCAAAATCTCACAGGGGAAGCATTCTGTTTTAGAGTTCCACATAAAACGTTTAGGAGTATCCCTGGAGGGACAACCATTGAAAGCAAACTTGAAAGCATTAAATACAAGAACTGTACTGGAAGTAATGCAACATTGCGCGCCTACTGTACCTTTTTTATTAACTGACATCGGTCATTTAAATTGCACATGTTGGTAGAGTAACTCTGGGAGACATTCAAATGCAACAAAGGGTATTTTCATAGAGGATTCGAGAGTTGGGTTCAACGATGGTGCAAATGCATCGCTTGTGATGGAAATTATGCTGAGTAGTACCTTTGTACAGTATAGAGGAAGACTCAATCTACCAACATGTCCAATTAAAAAAAAAAAAAAAAGTTACGCCCACTTTAAAATATCTAATAGTAAAATAAAAAACAAAAATCATTCCAGGAACAAAATTGGACGACCAGACAAAAAGGTCTGTAACTTTTAACGAATGTCTCAGATTGCCTTGTTTTTCTCTCAATACAGGGAAACAGATGTGAGTTTGAAAATACACTCATAATGAAACTCATCAACTCATGCTTTTACTATGCATATTCTGAAATTGACACAGAGCGACTGGAGATTTATCGCACATTATCCTTTCTCCACTTCATTCTTAATTGTTGCTCTGTGTGACCTAACTGTGACTGATAACTTTAATAGTGTTTTTAAAGTATGCCCATGCTTGTTTGGTACATTTCTCTTCTCGCCGACAGGCAATCATGCTTGATTTGTGTAGGGGTTATAGGGTATTCCATCGTACTTTACTATGTTTGATTTGAGCAGGTTATCAATAACCGGAGCAAAACAACAGAAACAGAAGGTTAAAGAATTCTGCATCATTACTCATTCAGCTGAACACATCTTGGGTGCATCTCTATGGGGGGAAAAAAATTCAATTATTCATTGCTCGATGAGGAACAAACCAGAGTCACACATAACATACAAGCTTCCTGTGGCTAAATACAACAACTCAAATGTACGGGACAGAACTTCCTTAGAAAGAATGCATAATATTTATACAACGTAACTGAGGAAGCCGAAAACCGGATCATCCTGCACAACACATCTGCACAGCATCCACTTTCAGAGGCAAAGGTTATTGCAGCCTGTGTCTCACACTGAGCAAGAGTTTTAAACACAAACAGCGCTGGCATGAAATTGAGACTCTAATCTCGTTCATAATGGTTTAGAGTATTGCAACTTTGAAACCTAATCATATAAAATACATATTTATAAAATGACTTTACAAACTACGGAATTAAACCATGGTATGAATGTCAGCAGAAGAAAAAACCCTAATGATTAACAGGAAGAGCTGAAGAGCTGTACTACTTACCAGCGATATAAATGTTTACACCATGGAAACAATCCACTACTACGAGACTTGAAATGCACATAAGACTGAGTGAGTGAGTGAGTGAGTGAGTGGGTGGTGAAAGCATAGTGAGAATATTTGCCTTTGGTCCAGGAGGTCATGAGTGCAATACGAGCTGTTAAGATCCTGTTAATGTTCCTGCTACTGCCATTGCGCCCTTGAGCAAACTTCATGCTATGCAGCACTCCGGGGGGAAATGGCCTGGCAACCCGGCATTTGTGCTCCGTGCAAAAATATCAGTTGTCCTTTATAACGTGAATACATCTACAGCAATTGCACCGTAGCACAAGCCGTCTGATTGGTCTGGAGGAAATAGAGATTGATTCGCTACAGTATATCAGCAGCTCTGATAGTCGTCCAGGTCACAATGTTTATTAAATATGCTCCTTCGTATATGTGTTTCTGTAACTTACACAGGGACCTGTTTAGCACACACTTCACATACACTGACAAACTAGTGTGTAATCGTTGATATGGTGCAATGTTCTGTAAGGACACATTGACTAAACATTATAGAACACATGGAGTCTTCAGTGTTAGTGCTTTGTAGACTTTTTTTTATGGTCTTAGGAACTAAGTGCTTTACTATCACTAACAAAGTTTATTTTGTCTTAATATAAGAATGACAGAGGGGGCAATGGGTTCTAGCTGCTATGCCATAATTAAGAACATTGGTAGCGCTGGCAAATTGCTGTTCTATGAGGATGTGTTTTATAGGAATATACAGTAGGAAACAATAACTGTACAAACCATCAGGCAACATCACCCCATTTCGACATTGATTGGCAGACTCACATCCTGTCATGTATTACCCAGTCATCTACATTGCTTATCCTGTTCATGGGCATGGGAAGCCTGGAGAAGACTCGAGGCATAGGGGGTACATACTGTAGTGGATGGGGTGCCAAACCAGTGCAGGGCACAAATGAGCACACTCTCGCACACTCACTATCACACTATGGGCGATTTGGAATTGGACTATGGGACATGCAAACTCCACAGACGCATGCACACTCACTTGGGGCAAAAGTCAAACCCTCAACCTTGGAGGTGTGAGTCCACAGTGCTAACCACTATGCCACTGTGCCGCTCCTGTCATGTTTTATTCCATATTTAATGGAATCTTTTAAGCAAAGTTTAATTTAATTAAACTCTATCTGGGATAAAGTATGACTTCCATTAGTGGCTTTACACAAAAAAAAAAAAAAAAAAAAGGTATGACCCCTGAATGACATAACTAATAATGTCAAAATTAAGTATAACACCAAAAGATTAAAACAGCCGTATGTAATGTTTAACGATGATCCAGAATTTCTAGACAATGCTTACTTTCATGCCTTCACGTCTACAATATCAAATCTGACTTTTCTGAAAAATAAGATGTCCTTGAAATGAAATAGGGCAGAGGTACTATATCTGTGTTCAGTCTTCTCATTCTGGGAAGAATGTAAGGTCATTTCAGGGCAAATGAAAACAATGTTTGTGCCACAATTTACAAATAACAATATTACGAATAACAGTGTATGAATGTGTTTAAAAATATGCTTACTGTTTGAAATTTTGTCTAGACATATGTTTGTCTAGACATAAGTCACATACTGAAGCTTTAAATGTAGCAGATTAGACGAGAGCACACAGTAGGCCTGTTGATTAATGAGGATTATGTCAGATTAGAGAAAATACAAAAAACTTGGCAAATGTAGCTAGAGAATAAACAATTTGCAAGTATTTTACTAGGAGAAATAGTCAGAAGCACAAATGTCAGATAAAAAAGGAATATTTCTTCTCAAAGGTACAATGCAAATCTGTTCTTAAATGTAATCCTGAGGATCTCCACTTACAATATGACCTGTGAATAACTTAAAAACGCACACTACCATTCTTTTAGTCTTGTAATTAAAGGTAGAAAAGACAAACAACAGTGTTTTATACCCTAAATTTCAAAAGGAGAATTCAGCCCTATAGATGACCGGAGAACCTGAGCAGACCAAAGTAGTAAGCAGAGTAAGGAAACGGTAGAAATGAAACAAAAATGTTACATTAAATCAGCCCTCTGGCTGAATTAATATTAATTGGCAGCATTCACCACTTCTTTCCCTCGGAACAGTCTGTTCTGTGAAGCCGCGTTATCTTTCTCCAGCATGTGCTTTCCCGTCAGTCATCGCAGCCAGGTTCGACGCGTCTCAGGATTGAGAGCCTGGGCTATATGCTATACGTCTGATTGGATAGCAGAGCCAAACCTAAACAGCTCTTTCAAGTTGACTTATTATTCCTTTCTTAGATTAGGTTAGAAAACATTATTTCTGCAACTTCTTAATATACAAGCCTGTGCTTTGCACTCAATAAGAATTTCGCCCGAACACTTCGCAGCAGGCATCGTCAGGGAGCTCAGGGAGTGCAGTTCTTAGCCAAAGAATTCCTCAATGTCGTACTGGCTGGTAATTAATTATCGTCTATCATTCTATCAGGGTCCTAAATAAAATACTAAAATATATATTTAATAAAATGTGCCCTTAATTTATAGCCTTATAAATAAAGTAAACACATTTAAATGTGTCAAGAGATCATGAATTATTGATGCGTTCAAAGCAGAGTTAAGGCAGACAAATAATTTTGTGAGGAGGCAAAGCAATTTTCACAACGCTTCACATCAAAACATGCAACTTTAGTGTGCATCAGACATCGAAAGCTTCTCCTGGAACGCATCTGCCTGAACCACCTCCACAATCATACATTCTAGGGAAAAATGGTTCCACCTAAATGTTCTTAACACCCCTAAAATACATTTCTTAAAAGGTAACTATTCTTTGAATCAACTTCTAAGAAAAAAAAAAGTTCTTTTTAAAAAAAAAAAGTATTGTTGGGAAACACTTTATACTGAACCTCCAGAGATTCCCACAGAGGGACAACCAAAGATTCTGTAAGGGTTTCGATTTCAGCTTTTTTCCACTCAGTGTGAAAAAAGTGTGATCCTGTGCCATAAAGGGATTGTTTCTTCTTGATACTCTTGAAGGAATTAGTACAGGTTCCATGGAAAACCTTTCATACAGACATAGCGATAGATATTGAACAATATGGATGGAAATTACCAGAATTACTAGAATATTAGCGTGATACCAAGATGGATAGGATTACAGAGGAAATGGAAGGAAATTGAAGATTTTTACAGTCTCAAATACATAAAAGTATATATGCATTTAAAATTGTAAAATCTATACTCTATGTTCAATTCAAATAAATTCAGTAGCATTAAAGTTTATTGATTAGTCTAAAGCAGCTATATTTCTTAGGGCAATGGTGGCTCAGTGGTAGGTGTTTCGCCCGCCATGCAGAAGGCCCAGGGTCGATCCCCAGCCACTGGATGCAGTGCCGGTCCATGCGTCAGGAAGGGCATCCAGCATAAAACCTGTGCCAAGCTTGTCTGTGCAGACCAGATGGTTCGCTGTCGCGACCCCTTGCCGGGAGCAACCAAAAGACCAACAATAAAGCAGCTATATTTCTTACAGATTAAAAGGTATTTTAACCACAACTAAAAATATCTAGTACACATAAACTTCTGTGCAATTTGTGTTAGTGATTGTTTAAACATCATGTCTTGCACAAAGCAATTAATTTTTGCAACACACTACAGTACAATAGGTGGCAGTAATGCACCAACCGGCCAAAAAAAGCAATAATCTTGCAAAACAAGGATGCTTTACAAGCACTTTATGGAAAAGGCCAAGCAGTTTTTACTTTCCCCAAAAGCTGTGGTGTATTTTAAAAGAAACCATAAATTTTAGGCCATTAAACGTTTGTAAGTTTACCTAAATAATTAAGTCGACCTACCAAGGATTGATTAAACTACAAAATCAATTTAATTGCCCAGTTCTACTGACCAAGGAAATTTGAGGTCTTGTAGATTCCATAAATCATGGGTATTCAAAAGGAACAGATTAGGAGTTTACATTGGCGTTCTATATAATTTTTTAAAATATTTGTATCAGATTTCCTTTTTCACTTCCAAATATCTTTATGTAAGATTTCTTACATTACATTATTTAAACCAGTCAAAGAAGTCTCTGTGAAACCCTAACATGTTTACCTGGTAAAATCTTAAAGAAAAAAAAAAAAAAAAAGCTTAAATCTACATTATTTTAGTTTATCCTTTTAGGGATCACTTATAAACGTTAAAAAAAAACCTACAACAATGGGCATACTTTTTAGAAGGATTTCGAAGTGGAATGCATTTAAAAAGCTTAATATCACTTTACCGATTCAAAGAAGTGTTACAGAAACTAAGCCCCGTTTTTCTCCTAGTGTTAATGATCCAATCACAGGTAGACAGCTAAGACATAGGCATCACACCTGCATTAGCGACTACTTGAACTCGGATTTCATACAAAACCAAGAAATGAAGAAAATTCGAGTTTTCAGCTGGAGTTCCAAACAGTCTTGCAATAATTATGTAATTTACAGCTAGGGCAATGAAGCATTAGATAACATGGTCTTTGATTGCAGTCTGAGATGATGAAAGAGGGTTCCTGGACCGCCTTTGAATTTGGTTTGGCCGACTGGCTCACAATGCATCTTCAAGCTACATTTGACATTATTAAAACCTATACTTAGCACTCTCCATGTGCAATCCGAGAGGTTTATACTGTATATACCACCATTACAGACCAAAAAAAAAATCATTACAGGGTAAAGACAGAAAAGCTTTGAATTTATTTTCAATGATTCTTTCTTCTCCATTGGGGCAAGTAGACCCAAACCATACCAGCAAGATAAATATATTCCTCATATAGCTAATCAAAAAAAAAAAAAAAAAAAAAACTTGAGAATTTTCTTGAGAATTTGGATATGTGAGGGGTTTTCGCTTCCTAATGGGATTCAACCTGTTCCGTTAGCAAAATGTCCTCTTGAAACATAAAGTAAGTGACAAACATAAGAATACTTTATGGTGCCAGGTTTAACCAACGCCCAACTTTTAGGGACTCAAATTTAGGTTACCTGCACTGAGTTGCTTGTTCTCGATTTCACAGTTTCCAAAGTCTTCCTTAATGTGTTGAGAAAATACAACGCTGGGATCATCACTTCTACAACCCTCAACAGCGTCTTAAATCTAAGAACTGTTCACTCACTACGCTTCTTTCACTCACACTCCCTCTCTCCGTTTGTATGTCTGCCAGTGTTTTTCTCCATCTCTGATTCCAGCTGTGTTTTGGAGAGCACATCTGGCTGGAGAAAGTGGGAGACATGACTGGCAGCTTTAATCTACTGCCCAGCTCGAGAGGGTTCAGGGCTCTTTGCGGGCCTTACATTTGTTTTCCTCTGCTCTGGGCCACATTTTAAGTGCAGCAATAAATCACATCACACGTTCCAAGAACAAAGGCTGGCTCTGAGCTCTTCAACGCCAAAGCCCCTGCCTGCCGAGTCAGCATCATGTCCAGAATGTCCTATAGGTCTCTCACCTGTCTCCAAAGAGACTCACTGCAGAGATGACAAATTGAATATGAAACACTATCAGGAACATGCACGGAAATGTATCAGGCTGCTTAAAATGTTTCTCTTGGGTATGGGGTATCTTCTACTATGATACATTTGCATTTAAAAAGGAAATGAATATGGAATGAACTCATGATTGTAAGCTCAAAGCTTCTTTTCTCTCGTGCCAGGAGTATGTTCGGAGTGTAAAGTTAATCTGTATTTAATAGCACATTTTAGCAGTAATATCTAATGAGATAAACTATGTAATGGAATTTCTTTTGCAGAATAATTACTGTGAGTTGTCTAAGGCATATCTTTGCAGTGTATTAAATATTAAAATAACCCAATGAATACACATTTAATGGCACAAACTGCTTCATTATATCCTTGTATAAGCAGAAAAACTCAAGTTTAACAACAGACACAGCTACATAGAAAACCCAGATAAGTTAATTAGACATTCTGCTTCAAGACACAGATTTTCGATTTCCCTAATGATTTTGGTTTAATGTTTTATTTTATTTTTAAAAAAAAACCTATTGTGTTTACTTTATAAGTACTAATGAATCTGCTGTGCTAATTGCTTAAAGGAACATGCTCTACAACTGATGGTCAAAATAAGTGAATAGCACACATGGAAGATATTTAGCTACAGCAAATTTCCCACTGGAGAGATTGTACCAGGCTGGTAAAATGTCCTACTGTATGAAATTGATCATAACTGCTTCTCATGGTTTACCCCAAGCCTGGACCCGTCTAGCATATAAGCATGGTCATAAAATGGAAACCATTTTCAGTGTGTATGTTTTCACATCGTTGGGGATTAAGAGATTTGATAATTTCTTGTTTTTAGACACGATTATTGCAATGTTCAACAGACAACCATGATATTTGTAAACTTAGCGTAAAAAGTAGATACTAAGATGTGGATATGAGGCTCATTCTAGATATCTGATAAAGGCACAATATGGCCCATATGGTGTCATTGCAAAAAACAAAGAAAACAAAATAATATATATCTTACAAAATATTCTCTTTAAATAATTCTATTGGTAAGATAGTCACGTATTCTATTTATTTTTTCCCCATGTAAATGTGGAAGGATATTCTCAATCCTACATAGTCTAGTACTACTGTATATAATCATGGAAAGGATGGAAAAATGATCAGTCTAAATTTTAGTATGTAAAAAATGAATACATTTACAGCATTTGGCAGACGCCCTTATCCAGAGCAACTTAAATTTCATCTCCTTATACATCTGAGCAGTTGACGGTTAAAGGTTTTGCTTAACAGTGGGAGTGGTAGGGTTTGACCCTGGAACCTTGTGGTCAGCGGTACAATGCTACAGTGAGATATAACCTAATCACCCCTGATGTCTAGAGATAGTGTTGTAAAAAGGTAGGCCACTAGATAATTAGCCTCTGGTTAATTAGCCTATACACGCCATGGTGCCATCAACGAGTCAGCAGTTAAATGCAAGGACACCAAAACAATTGACTGTTGTTTAACACTGAAAAATGTGTTTCCCCCCTCTCTGTCTGTGATAATGATAATTATAATGAACCTCATTAGGAGACATAATGCTTGCTTACTTGTTTTCCTGATTGAACTAGGCGTCCTTGTAAATTGTTAAATCTAAAATAAACCCTGGTGTGTTCTTAAAAAGTTTATAAGCAACAATCCAATCAATTCTTGGATATATCATTTTTTAAAAAGAATAATAAATAAATAAATAAATAAATAACCAACCAACCTCCTGCCTAACAGATAGGAAAAGACCCAACAGGGTGATTGGTAAGTGTTTTCAAGAATCATGGTACTTAATTTTCATAATTTTATTATTATTATTATTAGACTCAGAAAGAAAACGTCACTCGAGACCGTTTGAAACACTCCAGTTCCCAACGCCATATGCGACTCATGGACTGTTACATTGCAAGACATTTTGACATTAGTAATTTGACAATTGATGCCCTCCCTTGAAGTGAAAAACAAAAGGCTTTT
Organism: Clarias macrocephalus; assembly: GCA_011419295.1. Taxonomy (NCBI): domain Eukaryota; kingdom Metazoa; phylum Chordata; class Actinopteri; order Siluriformes; family Clariidae; genus Clarias; species Clarias macrocephalus. The sequence goes on from JAAGKR010000382.1 coordinate 166,760, forward strand.
CAAACAACCTAATGCTTTTTTTTTTTTTGGAACACCAGCCTCGGTTAATGACAGACAGTTGGCCAACAGGGAATAATGTAGCAAGTGTCACAAATGTTCTTTTATTATAAGTGTTACAGAAATTCACACAAACGCCTATGGGTGTCGTGTTTGCTTTTCAGACAAGGAATGGAGTGCTCTAAAAAATGTCATTAAGAGAGAAAAAAAAAAGCTCTAAAGAATAAAGCAGTTTACATGATGATGGATGATGATGAGAAACCACCAGTACAGCAGAACACACCTGCCTTTCATAGCTGAAGGCTCTGTGAACCAACAATCAGCACCATGGCAGTGTGGAGGAAGCACACCACATTCACACCATATTATGATCCAATGTATTATGAACTCCAACTAGGACTCAAGATCCCATAGTGCTTCTTCCAACTGATCCAACTCGCATTAGATTCTTCATTAAAAATACACTTATCTTATTTGTTTTCTTAAACCCTACAATGATTACTGCATGAAAAACACAGAGGAACTGCATGTAGTTACAAAACCGTATTACAGAGTAGAATCAATTCACACTTCAGACATTGGTAGTACGTTTCGAATATGTTCTTTTTTTTTTTTTTACCTCAAGGAAGAAGCAAAGAAAAAGAAGAAAAGTAAATAAAAAAATAATGCAGAACAAGAAGCACACCTTCATTTTTTTTGTTTTAGAATTATCTAAAATTATGTACATTTTTTCACAAAAAAAAAACACATTTGTTTTATATTAACACACAAATCTGACCTCTTGAAAGCAACCTTCCGTTATGAGCCCAGTGATCAAACTAGTAAATCCAAGAGGATGAAGGAATAAGAAACTAAACAGAAATGCATGTGATCAAAGCAGGACTTGTATAAAATCCCTTGGTTGAAGATGCCCTCACAGTGATTGTACACTAAAAGCATCACCAAGAGAAGCCTGAAGACGTTCTTGGTAGGCACAAGATGTTCTTCAGTGCTTCGGAAAGTTCATAATAAAAAAGAAAAAAAAAGAAAAAAAAAAGAAGAACATTTTAAATCAAACAGATGGTGCCTAATTTTGACAGAAAAATTGATGGGAATAAAGAACAGAGAGTGTAAGAACAATCAGAATAAAAGAAAAATAACATTCAGAATGATGCAAGTATTGAGTACTCGGCTTAACCCCGTTAACATGTGACTGAACATTTCTTTCTTTTTTAGTGTTGTTCTTGTTTAAGCTTGCAGTAGGATCAGAAGATCAGAGGATCAGAAGGTTGGAGGTTGGACAGTGGAGCAGGCCAAGGGGAGGCAAGCACTCCTTTCTTCAGTCGAGCTCCAGTTTATGAGAGCAAGAACACAGTCAGCATGGGGAGCATGAGAGTGACCAGAGTGTACGTGACACAGGAGCAGCCAAGGGTAGCTGAGGTAGGCAACACCAGAGCCACGACCACCACACCATGAACACAGCGGCAGGAGACCAGAGCGACAGTGCACACCACCACCAAAAAAAAAAAAAAAGAAGTTTCCAAAAGAGAGGGGGAAAAAAAAAGAAATCAAAAGCCGAAGTGTTTTTGCGTATGAAAATGTGATGGTCCAGCAGTGTCCGAGTGAGTTCACGGATAGAGACAGAACAAGGGAAAGAGGAGGGAAGGAAATGGGAAAACAGGGAGAGAAAAGAGAAAGAGACAGAGAATACGTCAAATACAGAAACATAAACTTGAAAGATAACTACAGATTAGAAAAGAATATTAAAGCAAGTTAATACGAGCAAATAAATAAAAACAGCATGTTAATAGCGTGGAATGACAGGGGCAGCACAGCAAACCATGGGTAGAGGACATACTGAGATGGTAAACGATTAAGGGACTGGGTAAATGATGAGTGAGTTAAGCAACATTAAACAACTTCCCTGGTATTAAACATAATGAATCATAATGAAACATTCTGTGAATGAATTTGAACCTTGATTCATTGAATACATTTACACATAGTACGTATAAATGTAGAAAACCACATTATGCTTTCTCCTGTTGAACTGTTTACACCAGGGAAGGTTGCAGTCAAAAAAAAAAAAAAAAAAAAAACCTAAAGCATAAACAGGCAGTGATGCAACATGGTGTAAATGGTTTGTTGGATGACTGACTGAGCATTCCACTGTTTGCTAAAACTGAGCAATGTTAGCGGCCAGTGCCTTAGAACAGCCTCACCACCTCTGGTCAGCTGTATCTGGGGAGATTTGGATAGCTGAATGAAAATTTATAATGTTGTTACCTCAGTATTACATTTAGATTTTACCCTGCATTATGTCTCTCATCCAAGAACAAGCCAGGTATTATGTTGTTTCAGATATCTCAGTCTGAGGTTCACATTACAAGCTACTTTGTTCAATTTTTCTTTTTTTTTTTGGTCAGAACGGATTTGCATGCGATTTCAGCAAAAATATGATTGGGATTTTTCTCTGGAGGATGGCAAACAGTTAGTCAGCTGTATGTGTTGAGACACAGAAAAAGGAAGTAAGCCTCAGTTTAGCTGTTTTAGTAGCTATTGCTAGCACTGCTATGAAATCCCTGTGCAGAGTCGCATAGATTCTGATCTGACCGTTTTCATTCAAGTCGACCTACAGTAGCAACACATATAAAAGGGTAAAAAAATATATATTTTTTGTGCATGCAGACAGCTGGTCATGTAAACATAGCCATAGTCACTGGTGATATCTTTTTTCCTTACCGTTTCCGCTAAAAGCTTTAGCATCTTAAAACTTCAATGTGATTGGCCTTTTGCATTTTGTTATGGCAGGACAATGAACTTCTGAACACAATAAGATTTTGCGTTTGTGACGTGACAGAAATGTTATGTGATATTTTCAATATCAGCGAAATTACCCAATTTATGTGAAGTCTAGGTCATGTTTCATAATAAAATGTACCAGACTCTAGAAAGCTCGATTCCTGGCTTGCAAGACTATGTATTAAACTGACCTAAAGTCAACAGACTTGTGTATGATCTAGTACTTGCACAAAACACAAAAAATATCTTGGATAGTTTTTGAACAGCTGCTTTCGAGCAGCTGCTGAGGCTGAGGCAATACAGATGCTGGACCCAAAATAAAAGCCTTGATGTCAAGCCTTTTGATTGCCCACATGTTACACAGTGGAGCTAACTACTCTGGCATAGCAGTGTGTACAAGCGTGGGCACGTTCTGTAAATAAGGAGCAGAAGAAAACCATATTGGATCCATCAATTGTAAACTCGATTCATTTGACCCTGCTATATCATGGCAGTCTAAGATCCAAACCTCCCACTGTTTTGATGACTGCATCCCATCAAGCGGATGAGACAAAGCGGGTGCCATGCACCAGCAGAAGCCTTTTAGGACCTCAGAAAAGCATTGACACATTAATCTTGTTAAAGTAACAACATGCAAAACCAGAGGCTGCATCCCCACAGAGACAAGGGCCACAGTTCAATCAGTAAAAGCTTGGTACTGCAATGAGCATGCAGCGAGCTGAACCTTAGTAACAAATATAGAGACAGAAAAAAAGGCAAAGTCAAGGCCCATTTCTTGATCCGTGGGGAGGCAGGTTACATAAGAATGCAAACTTGTCTGGAACCACAGCCCAGCAAACAAAGCACAAGGCAGCCAAAGCAAATGGAAGGGAGGGCTGTATGGGTAACAGGGATTCTGTGTGGCTTTGTTTTTGAGTACCAAGCAGAAAATCTCATCTTCACTGATAGAATCTTTGAGTGGGGTAACATAGCTGGCTAAAAGAGCAAACCGAGGGCTGCCAGAAAATTCGGGCCACAAGCAAAGACCTGGAAAGCAGCCGAGTGATACTAAGCTAGAGTCACGTCTCCAGGCTTAACCCCCAGCGGCTCTCCTAGCCATCCCTTACCATTTTACAGCTCCAGTGAGCTAAACAAGTCTCATCAACCTCTGACTGTATCGCTGTCTGTAAAACCAGGAGAAGCCTGGTCACAATCCAGATAGCCCACATAATCCCCAACCAGAGCAGAGGAGAAAAGAGTTAACTGCGGCTAGGGTGGAGCTTTTTGAGGCTTAGTGCAGGCTGCAGGCTGTGCTGATTGACAGGGGCTGTGGCTGGGGTATGGATTAGAGGGGAAGAGTCAAAACGAAAAAGTACCTGGGACGGTGGTGGGTTCTGCTGAGGTCATGAAGTAGAGGACGCCTGGCTTAGAGCGGCCCTGCTGGTTCTCTGCCACCACGGAAACCTCATACTCTGTGTTCCAGTCCAAACCTCTTAGTACCAATAAGTCACTGCCATTAGGGACACGAATCACGGGCTTCCAACTGTTGTGGTGTTTCTGTTCGCACACAGGGACAGAAATGCACAGGACACTATGAGTGCTTTCAGTGTAGGAGTCTCCAACATGAATATGAAAGAGAAGAATTACATACTTTGACTTAATTAATATTGCGTATAAGTTTTTAAAAATTTTACAGTAATAGTAGACAACAGCTGTTTCTGATGAGGCAACCCTAGACGAACAAGCTTGTAGCATTAGTAACACTATTCTAACTAGAGAACCATGAAATATAGTGAACAGTGGAGTAACACACTACTGATTGGAGAACTAGAGTGGTATGGTGCTGTTAGAGTTTTTGTATATAAAATAATATATTAATACTACTCCCTTCCACTTGGATCTGATATGAACCTGTAAAATCTTCCTACATCATAAAGATGTAGGAGTATCAATCAGAAGGTCACAGGTTCAAACCCCAGCACCACCAAGCTACCACTCGTGGAACCCATAACTGCTCCGATAGGCATCTGCCAAATGCACTAATGTAAAGAGAAACTGTGGATTTGTGTATTACTGACTGTGTCATGTTTCTGAGTGCAGAACCTCAGATTATTATGTTACCTCAAATCCCATCATACTCACAGGTTTAAAGCTCACTAGGTACTGTTTGATGGGTGAGCCCCCATCATCCTGCTTGATCCAGTTGACCTTCATCACATTGCCTGGGGACTGCAGTTTGGCCTCCAGCTTTGGAGGATTTGGTTCTCCTGAGAAAAACACAGTTATAGTGAGAGAAGAAATAAAAAGCATCGTCTTGGGTTTAGCACGAGTGTCCTAGCCCAGGCCCTTGACACTTACACAGCAAACACAGGAGGCTTAGCTCACATGCTTTAGAAATGAAGTATTAGTTATAATATTCAATCCAATTCAGCTCAATCCTGAGAAAGAGCATGTGGTATTGTGGTCGGCCAGGAAAGGTTACGATTAAAAGACCCTTATCGAAGTTGAATCAGTGCTTGTTCAATTTAAAGGCTACTAAATGGTAGAATCATTACTTCTTGAACCGGGCTGAATAGCAAAAGTGTCATGCAAATTACATTACTTAAAATGATAATGAGTTTAATACAGGGAAAATTGTTACCCTTCATGCATTCAAATCATTTTACAGCTGGTTTATAAGTTATGATGGGAAAAGTAAAAGAAGTAATTTTCGCAATATGAACTTATACTTTCTGGTATTGTAATGTACTTCCTTTGATGTCATGAACCGAGGGCAGTTCTCCCATTCTCCCAGGAATGTTCTTGGTCCTACCTAAATACTGAGGATGCATCATTACCACAAATTCCAGCATGGAAAGATTAAAATATCTAGAATTCTCTGCAACACTGCTGATTAGGTGACTCATAAATGGTAAACGAGTCCACGGCATTCATTAAACAATTACAGGACTGTTTTTAAGCTATTGGGAGTTCCTATAAGAGACCATGGCAAGAACATAGACTACCAGTCAAAAGTTGGGAAACACCTTCTAGTACTATGGTCTTTCCTTATTTTATTTGCTCACTGTTAAACAATGCTGAAGGCAACCAAAAAATGCAATAACATCCTTTAATCAATGGGTACTGAGATTTGTCTCCTACTGCTCTGTAAAGCCTTCATAACGGCTCTAATCTGAGATGCTGTTAATTGGTGATTTTGAGGCTGGTAACTCTAAATGAACTACTCATATGCAGCAGAGGTAAGTTTTGGACTGGCTATCCTGGCACGGTCTTTCGTTTCATCATGGGGCATAATTGTTTTTGCAATTGTATAAGACACAACTGTGTTATGATCTACTTTCATATCGATAGTTATGTTTGTTAACTGACCTAACCTATGTCACTAGCTAGATTAGTACCAAATGCAGACATAAAGCAAATGAAAATATATGCTCCAGTGGTGGATCTTTAGAGTAACTGAATAAGTGATAGGATTGTGTAAAGAGTGTAAAAGAGTCTTTTAAATGAATGTTTGCACACCTACCTCCAATGAGCTGTGGCTCAGGACCAAGAATGGGAAGAGTAAACATTCAATTTTGGGAAATACAGTACGAGTACCAAAAATACAGTTTGGACTCAGCATAGGTAAGTTTTGGTTTTGCTCTACTGGTATTGACTTCATGAGAGCCAGTTTCATCATGGTGCTTTGTGGGTTGTGCAAATGCACTTGACAATACGGTTCTTGCAAGCACTATTCCAGAAAAGCTGACCTTCGTGCCTTAAAATAACAACTGACTGTTGTTATTACTTAATTACATAAATGCCATAATTCAGTATCGTTCAAGAATGTACAAAATACACCAAAACCCATCACAAATTTTTTGATTTGTGTTCAAATTTCGACTTACAGTATACCGTATTTCTTTGTTCTTCACATTGTTGGTACTGAGCTTCTGCTCATTGGAGGTAGGCTTGCAAACATTCTTTTAAAAGCCTCTTTTATTCTATATATAATCCCATCACGTACTTCATTACTCTAAGGATCCGCCACTAGAGCATTCATTCATATTCATAACATATGTTTTATGTCAGTATTTGGTACTAATCTATCTAACATGACACAAGTTAGGGCATGTTAACAAATATAACTAACTATCGATATGAAAGAGAAACATAACACAATGGTGTCTTAGACCCAATTGGCCTGTGAAATTTTGTATTTATTTAAAAATTATATAATTTTATTGCTTAATAGTAGTTACATTTAATGTTGTTGGACATGATTTTTTGTAACATTTTTGTGAACAGTTGTAACCTCATTAGGCTATTTTTTTCTCTCTCAAAGTTAAAAGAAAAATGAAAAATGCAAAGGACTCTGTCCTGAAGGATTTTTACAAAGTTACAAAGTGCTGACATTGGAGACTCCTTTCAAAATTGCTAAAAAAATTCTTCCATGGAACACTGTTCACTGTATCACTTCACTGTTTCAATTACTGTACACACATTGTGAAAAATCTGGTGCATCTGGTGCATCCATTGTGAAAATCTTAGCTGGTGTTAGCTGCTACCATAAAATTGACAAGAGCACATTAATATAAACACATGATTTGCCTTGCAACAACTTCTGACCAATCAGCGCTGTGCTAATTAGCTGTCTGATGTCAGGACAGATATGAGGATATCTTTTGATAAAAAACTGCATCACTGTCCCACTTTTAACTCCAATAGTGTTTGATATGCAAGATCAATTCCCTTGAGACTGCAGGGGTTGTTTATACTCTTCACTTAATATCAGATTAACATTATGGTACAGGTGAGAACGTTTAATCTAGTGGGTTTTAATCATAACCATCCTGGCATTGCCAATAATTCGGTGTTACAGCTGAGTCTTGAGAGATGACATTGCTGTGTATTTTTTGGAGAGGCATAACGAGAGCTTCCGTCAAACCGTTTTCTGAATATTGAGCATTAGGGAGAGTTCTTGGCTCCTGGGAGAGGGGAGTTAAGACGTGCACCATGCTTGGCGGTAATGAGAAGAGGGCTGGAGCAATAGGGCACTGCTGAAATGTACTCTCAGTGGGAGCTCGTTATCTCGCCGAGTCCGCTGCCTAATGACAGTGCTCCCTTAATTATCCTACTCACGTTGATTGGAGGAGCTCCTCCATTATTTTTAATAATATCGGCGAGGCCAAGGGCGAGCCAGATCTCTGTGTGGGCTGCATGTTTAGATTGTTAGCTGGCCACCTGTGTCACCAGAGGAACCTGGGAGGAGACTACAACCCTTGTAGATTAATCATAACAAATAGTGGCTAGTATAGCCCCATTAGCACTTGGTGTGACATCGGTCAAAGACGCCACTCCTAGCTTGTACACATAAGATGGATATGAGTTATGGGATGACATAAACTACTTCTACATATCTGCATGGACGTGCGACTACGATGGAATGGGAGAGAAAAAGTCGTAACCCTGGTGGGGAAAAAAAACATAAGGCTGGTTTAAATTGGAAGTATTGCTATTCATTTCCCATTGTGGTGCTTTACGTCAATCAAAGGCACCTCAAATAGATTCAGACCATTAGCTTATTAGTTCAAACATGCAGGAAAACTGGATCGTAGATAATACTTGGTTATTTTTGCCACTGCATGACCCTAATATTATAAGGCTCTAGCTAAATAGAACCTCGTAACATTAGTAAGGTCACGGCTGTGACAACGTGGCTTGATGCTGAAATTCAAATAAACCTGGGTTAGTAATAAAAACAGCATTTCATTCTTATACGGCACGCGTCAATAGAAATTAGAGATCCAGGCACCAGCATCATTCCCAGTTAGGTGAAAGTTTTCCAGATGCTATAAAAGTAAAAGGAAGTTCAAGTAAATCAAAGTAATAAAGAAGAGAAACCGACAGACAGAGACATGCTCTACCATGCAAGAGTGACACTGCAGTCTCTGATTTACGTCCCAGTCTACTGTGAATGGCAAGAAAATTAAACAAAATCAGACTCCAAGCTGTCAGTTCCAGTTTCACAACCCGTAATGACCAGAGTACCTTAAATCAGAAAGAGAGTGATGTGCTCAGACAGACGTCGTGGACACAGACACACACACACACATACATACACACACACAGAACATGCTTGGGAGAAAACTACGACAAAGACTGGGACAAGTCACAGGCCTGAACAGAAGTGTGTGTAAACTTGCATGCGTGCAGCAATGTATAGTGGAACTGGTGTAGAACGGTTAATTTAATCAGTTAAGATATTATAGATGGTGCATGCTAGGGGTGGCACGATATAGTGTAAAAATACATGATATGCAGTTTCAGTACAAAATCATGAAAAGTACAATAAAAGGGTTTAATTGTTTATGTAAACTGTCTTTATTATTTATTTCAATTTATTTCAGACCTCATTGATGAATGTTTTCTGGTTTGTTCGTTAAAATTTTATAACATATTCAGAATACTGATGTGAACGCTGTAGTATGTAACATTTGGAGATTTAAAAGATTTAATGACCTCTCTAGTAGTGATATGTTCAATTCATTGGAGAACCATACTGTAAGTTTCTATTAGTTTCTCTCGAGGAAAGTGTTACCCGTCCTACACGAGCTTAGAGATGCCCACGACTGACTAGTATTGCCATGAGTGACTGGGAAGACAGAGCACGCCACAAACAATTTTAACATCCTGTCACCCACACTATGGCATTGTTGGGATTTAAACTCGCTATTCGAAATGCTTTTCTGTTCCGTCCAGTTCTTTTTGTAAATAATGTACCGCACAAAAGATTTCTGTTGTATCTCACGGTCATGGCTCCCCCTTTGAATTATGGTTCCCATGGCAACTAACACCTTACACTTTCTTTGTTTTGGTTTCTTTTCTTAGTCCTGTTATTTAATCCTGTCCACCTGTTCTGTGTTAGTTTATGATTATTTTGCACTTTGAAATCCTTTGTGCTTAATTAATTGCAAAAACTTATCATGCGTCCTTTTTTTTTTTTTTTAAAGTGATCCTGGATTTTTGTGTTGCCTGGTTCAGTAGCCTCTTGGGATTCCGATCATGAATAATCCATGTTTATAGTTATGTCTGCCTGTCTGCTGTCCCTTTTATAGACTTTTCCCCCATAAAAAAAAAAAAAAAACTAAACAAAAAACTGAATTTACACATGTGTTCTATATCTACTCACCACATGTTTCGAAATGGGGTTGGGCAGGCTATAACAAAAAGTTACATACTGTATTTAGTTCCATAAGAATTTATGGACTTGTGGACTACTGGTATGTTTTTTTCCCCCATCGTTTTATTATCTGCAATATCCTGTTTTTTTGCATGCCTTGGTGCATGTTTACAATTCTTTATATTTTCATAAAGTGCTCTTGTAATAAAAAAAAGTTAACACTATGAAAATATTAAATCATTTAAGTAATCATGATGGATATTCTGGCAACCTACAACCCAATATCAATTTATCTGATGAATCCATGGCACCTGGCCCTGACTTAGATTAATAAGTGATCTGCCTGGAGTTTTAATATATATTTTAGTAAGTATTCAAGTATTCATAATTTAGACGTTTGTAGCATGATGACATACAAGGGGCGTTCAAGTCAAACTGGTACTTTTTTTTTGAAGATTGTGAAGAATCACAGAATACAGTTACGTATTACAGTTAAAAGCTATATTTCTCTATACAGTATAATCCCTATACTAATGCACTTATCCCTGCATTTAGCTAGTTAAGTTTTCTCAGTACCCCGAGTCATGATCTGACTGCACATCTGAAACGCTGGTCTCCCAGGAGAATCTTTAATGGCCTAAACACGTGGAAATGGCTTGTAGAGCCACAGACAGATGTGTCTCTTCCGCAAGTTATCCACCATGGCTGGGATCGTCATTCATGGATGTTTGGCCTTCTTTAAAAAACGTTTGCACCATTCAAATGTTTTACTGCGGCTAAGAGTCTCATTACTGTACATTGCTTGATGTCTTCTTGAAATGTTTGACTTGAACACGCATTATATTTCTGATGAAGCTTGAAAGAACAGTGCCAAATTGCACCCGATGGCTCTGATGACCAATTTATATGAACATAGTTTTCTTTATTGAGATGTCTTTCATAACAAAGGTTACACACTGCAGCTTTAACAATAGTATCAATATTTCAGATATGATGGTGTAAACTGTCACACTCCTAGTGCAATACTTTTAAATCGTTATGTTGGCGTCATGAAAACCTTGTAATTATGCGATATTCAAATGACTAAATAAGAATAGTAAGCGCTATTAAATTCAATTCTCCATAAAACCTTGTAGGCAGCAGGCCTGAGCCAAATAAAAGTTTGAGTTATTGGATTTTAAGATCCTGTTTGGACTCAGCCACAGATCAATACAAATCTCAGCAGTAGGATATTAACTGAACATAGAAATTGTAAAAAGTAAAAGAATGATGAATTCTGTATTATTTATTCCATATATAACCTCTGTTATGATTCGCTATTTCTGGATTATTAAAATGCATTAAAGCAGAGGCCTACTGGTTTACCCTTCAGGCAGAGGGCAGGCTTTTAACAAGCAGAAATGAAGTGGGCAGGGTAAAGAGAATCAATGGCTCATGAATGAAATGGTCCATGAAGTTGATGGCTTGGGGTGAATGTTTTTTTCTTTTTCTTTTTTTGCTTATTATAATACATGATTGATTGCTGTTTTCTCTCCTAAAGTGCTACGTAGCCAAAATGACAAAAGAAACAAAAAATTTTACCTTCTGTTCACCAGCGAAGACGACATCATCAGCACCATGCAAGAGCCACATGACAAAGTCACATGATACGCACGTGCAACATTGGTTGAAAGGAAAATTGGGAGGGGATGGGGGGAATCACATGGAAAATACAAAACATCGGAAATCAATTTACACAAACGTGGAACGTAAAAACACAAGTGTTAACACACACACATACACATACACACACACCAAAAAATAAAAAATGATATAAATAATAATAATAAAAAAATACAAACATGAAGACAAACAAAAGAGAACATAAATTGAAAACATAATTGGCAGTTCTCTAAAACATCACATTCTGCATAAAAAAACATGGATATTTTTAAAGATCTAAAGATCCGGAAAGCAGTTTTAGGATCTAAAACCATAATTTGAACATTATGTTTTATGGTAAACAATAAAACAATTTAACACAATCATTTACTGCCTGAGAAACATATCCCAAACTGCTTTCTGAATCCTGACAACACCAAATTTCCTCTCAACAAGTGCATTTTATTGGGTCAGGGGGGAAAAAAAAACATGGAAAAACATTCCTTTTGTTGGCATGTGCTTTTCGCAGATCATCAGTGACAGTAAAAAGAGGGCAAGCAGAAGCAAAGGCAATGATTTACAAGAACAAAACATTCACTGAGTGGACACTGACTACACAATGACCATGTGCAGTGTTAGAACAGAGGCAGACCTCAGGACAGTACAGGAGAGCCAAAGGTCTCCGTTCCAGAATCACTCTCCACCTACAGAATTGTATGACTGAACCATACTTGCTGGTGTGTAAATACAGAGAGAAAACTGCAACAGCAGTTTAGATATGAGCGTGTGAGACAACAGATCTAAACCTCATGACATGCTCACACAATAAGATCATGAGGAATACTTACGTGGGTTTCAGGCACACGAACACAGGAGTGTAAAGAATAAGTTTTGGAATCAAATCAAAAACATGCTGGAGTGTCTTTTATCTTTGACACTGCGTGATTTTCTGCTACGGTAATTCCATATGGAAAGTTGCAGTGGAAGTCATAAAAAGAGATTTATGTATTATGCAACTGCAGCAGTTTTATTCGCCTTATACCACAGTGAATTGTATTTATGCAAGATTTTTCTTTTTATCCATTATAGTTAATTTTTAATGGTGTGGAATGGCTGGGAAACAAGTCCGTTCCTGTCATCGTATGAATAGTTTACCAGCCTCTTTTTTTTTCTCTTACAGGTCCCATATTTTACTATTTCATTTAGAAGTTAACATACAGTTCTGTGCGAAAATCTTTAACCACCCCTCATTTCTTCCAAAAGAGCCAGACTGTCTTGTATTTTTATGCAGTCATGAGGCATAGTTCTCCAGGATTCCTGAAGGAGGTTTCTGGCTCTCATTTTTGGCAAGCTTTTGCCTCGCAGTCGCATTCAAGCATAAAAAAATCTATCTAACTTAAGGCAGAAACCAGTGAGAAACAGGTTCATCAGGTGATCAGGCCGGTGATTAGTACACTGGTGATGCTGAATGCTAAGTGGTTGGAACAGATGAGAGGGGAAATGAGGCTGCTGCAAAAGCAAAAAACATTTTTTTTGTATTTTTAGGCACCTGTTGCAGTAAAATATTTGTTCCAATTTCTTTCATTTAACGTAATTACATTTTATATGAAGAAATAAAGGTGGCTTAAGACGTTTGTACAGTACTGTAGGTCTCAGAGCTCCGAGTAATACAAAAATGGAAAAAGGTAAAACATTAGGGAATATTTTTTTTGTTGACATACACTGGAGATCCACCGGAATATCTGAAAATGACAAAAAGTACATGTGGAATGATACTGTAGGTCCACTTACTAAGACAAACATAAAGGACTCAAAACATCAAGAACTCCATTCTGAAGGCACACAGCTTTTCTCTTTACTGTTACTAAAAAACTCCGAGACAAAGCAAAAATTTTTAGATCTTTTTCTCTGTTAAACTGCACGTTAAATGAAGTTTATTATTATTTTAAAGTCATGTGGATCAGCTGTCAAAAAAATCCCTTTGTAACTTGTTGCTATGGAAACGATTATGAGAAAACAAGCACTGTGGTATAATAAGAATGACTTGTATTATCAAAAGTAGGATGGTGTATACAGAATTTTCAGCCTTGTAACCATACCATTAAAGTAGTTATTTAATAGAATTTAAGGTGAAGGTTAAGGGGTTAGGAAGTCATGGATAGGATAGAACGTCCATCCCGTTGTTGAACTATTCTTGCACGTGAGGTTTGTTGCCAATGAATCCTGAAGCCATGAAATTTGTTCTTCAGTGATTTAAAGGATTTGTTTCAGAATGAAAGTTTTAGACTCCCAGTGCAGCTTCATGATGAGACTCACTGTTGCAGTAAATTACTCAGTACAGAGCAAATCACAGAAATGAATGTCTGGGATGAATGCCGCTGAAGTGATCCAAACTCATTTGATTCAAAACTTATCCTTTAAGGATTAAAGTAACTATTATGATTTCCAACAATTTAGTATAATTAGGTTGGATAATGAAAGTTTCATAGGTGTCGCAAATTTTTAAAACTGAAGCTTGGCTCCTTGCTTCATCCATATTTCTGATTCATCTGATTCTCTATACCCGCGTTTTACATTATTTTTCTTCAAAACAGAAAAAAAAACATTCTCATTATGAAATGTCTTATTAAGTCAGTATTCCAGGATTTTGAATCATTTTAGGCATTTAGGCAAAGCTGACTCAAAAATCCTTGAATAGATGATAAACCTTCTTGTGTATTGTGATAAATAAGAAATCCAGCATTTCCTGGTTAGCCACTCGTCCTAATACAGGTTAGGATGCATCACACTCACCAAATGAATCCGTACAACGAAGATCCTGTACTCAAATATTATAATATTCCTTGTTCTGGTTTTGAAAAATTACCACTTCTGGCTGTTCTCTGTGCACACACTGCTTAAACTTTCTCACAGTTGCTTATATCAGCCATATGTGCAGAAGTCTACTGTAGATGCTTGTCCTTGCCGAAAATGACCACCCCTGCCTACACTTTATTATAAATAATTATGCATTATAAATCATAAAGCAGCCTAAAAATCATCTTACAGCTATGCATGCTTTGGGTTCTGCATAAACCATTTACCTAGAGTTAAGCAACCAAATGTGAACACATTATTTAGAGGGAACAGATTTTGTGAATTTCTGTATTTCTGTTTTCTAAAAAAGAGAAATACAGACGCACACAGTAGGCACATTTTTCATTAATTATTATTATCGCTGTTATTATAATTTTAAAGTACGCATGCCAGAAAAGATAACAGAGCATCTGGATGAGGCCAGAGGACTGGGATCCTACTGGACACAACAACAACAACAACAAAAAAGCTTGGACACAAGTCAACGGTCAGATGTGAAACTCATCAAACAGAGGAGGTTCATATTCATGAACAGCTTCTCTCTACCTTTTTTTTTCATAGAGGGATAGAGATAGAGTTCATATTTATTTCGCAAGTTTTATGTGCAAACTTCTACTCTGGGTTCAAATCCTAGTTTCATCACTGATACATAAATATTTCTGTATATTTAACGTGCAGGGTGACTGAGATTGGAGGAAAGAAGGGAAACTCAGTGCAGGGTCTGTGGTGACCGACCCTTTCACACCCTCCCCTATAAAATGGCCTGGTCCAAATCTCATCAATGCATTATAACATTCAGGACATTCCTGTATGAAAGTTCTTTTTTTTTTTTTTCCTTATTTGACATTTGACAAAGGATTTATTCAGGCATAATATCACAGCTGCCATTCAAAAGCCAAAAAGCAGACAGTTGCCTGACAGAGTCCAATTCTAAAACCATGTCATCCTTTTAGCAGAAAATCAAAGAGCATTGTCAAAAATGTTTCAATTTGTGTTGCAGTTATACTTGAGCTATTGTAATCCATGATATCACATCAACTTCACGTTAAGGTCGACTTACATAAGGCACACATCGAAGGCGAGTGCCTGGAGACACTTTTTCAGTCCATAAGTTTTACCTCCTTTTATGTTGAGAGTGAAAACCAAAACCACCCACGTAAAAAAAAAAAAAAAAAAAAAAACCTGGACAGAGGATTTTACAAAGTGAATTCATTCAGCATCTCTAAAGGCTAGTGATGAGGCACTAAAGATCTTTAATGTTGCTTATTTTGGTTAACAACGCAAGAGCAGTTCTCTTGTTTTCTCTGATCAAACAGCATGCAACACAGCTCATGAATATATGCTAATGCGCTACACCAAAAAGACGCCATGCTGTGTTTTTCAAATGAGACACAGGGCGAAGTGGGGGAACTTTCCACAGACTAATCCAATGTTTTAAAGAAGTAAATTAGAAAACAGCACAACTCTAAGCATCGGTGATTTCATGACTTCAACATCCTACATTCAAAGGAAACGTGCTGATCCAGTGAATATCCGCTATGTGCTATGACGAGAGAAGCCACTCTACAAGCTGGGGTTAGTAATGACGTTCTACAGTATAGCGGCGGGATTCACCAGCTGAACGCAAGCTCTATTGTAACCTTCTCTGAACATTAGCTGATGTTACGTTTGAGTTTATTGGTTGCACCAAGAAACATAGTGTTGATGGAGCCCAAAGTTTAAATGGACTTAAATTTTTGCTATTTTAGCCCAACCACCTCAAAGATTGACAAATTGCAATCACCACGGTTGTAGAGAGTATTTATTTGAATGATCCTTCCTGTCTGCTCAAATCAGGCTGGACATTCGAGGTCTTTCAACCCACAGAACTTCCACTAAATGGGTGTTTTCTGGTTTTCTGCACCATTATGTTTGTTTCTTGATTTCAATATTAACTTCAGCTTCTGAAATGTATGATTTTGCACTGTGCGGCTGCCACATAATTAGCTGGTTAGATAACTCCATGATTGAGTTTCTAAAGACACTCCATACCAAAGCAAAATACAGTTATTACCATTTTCCTGCATCTTGACACGCCTTATTCATGGACGTGGCATTTCCTGTTTACATTAAATAATGTTTCTGATTGGCTTGTGATAGTCTATGCGCACTACTAGGTACAACATAGTGTATGTGGTGCAACTGAAATTCGAACCTGGACTAGTTTTAACCTCCCAAAATATGGTATAGGTCACACTTTAAACATTGCCTTAAGTTCAGCTGGTGCAACTGGTCCCTGGGGTCTGAGGTGATGAGATGGGTCTCCGCCACCCCCTGGATGAGACTCCCTCACTCCCTCAGCCCTGACAAACATCTACTCAGGAAGTTTCTCTTCCTTACTATACAGTAGGTACACTTTTGCTTTCTATAATGAGCGCCAACAATGTGATCTAAATGAGAAACGCGGAAGTGTAGCAGGCAGGTTAAGAGGGGCAAACAACACCACACACTGCCCTGGCATACTCACTAAGGATTGCAGTGGTTGGAGGATTTGTGGTTGGAGTCACTGAAGATACTGGAAGATGTTAAGAACATAGTCAGTTGTGCTTGCTTTGCCATTACCTTCATTGCAGCACATCATTATCTCATTCAATCGACTCAGGATGCATTTCTTCCAAATGAATAAATTGACAATATATAGTACATACAGTACCTGTTGCAGAGGATCCATTTAGGATACTTATTACAGGTAGGTTTCCACATTTTAATAGAGAATCGGCCCACAGTCTTTAGATGTATAACATACATTAAATGCAAGCATCTCCTTTCCAACATCTTTGTCCTATCTTAAAGGCAGCTGTCACTAATCATTAGAACATTTTTTAAAAATTTTTTTTACAATACCGAAACAGCACTGAAAGCAAATAACAAAACCTTTTCTAGAACTACTGTTGGAGACACAAGCCTGAAAGATATTGATTTTCCTGGATCAAAACACCTCAAATCTATTGAAAGAGAAATGAAAATCTAAGTGGAAGAAGCTTTGAAGTCTGCTCTTTCCTACTGTCCATTAATCATTAGAAAAAGGATTCCAATACGTCTTATCATCCCATCCACATTTCAAAGACGTCTTTCAAGTCATTCAAAAATCAGTTATCGGAGTGTCTCTTTATGAAAAGGTTCAGGAACCTGTACTATCTTGCTGAAATAGGATGAAACAAAAATGGAATTAGTATTCCGGCACTTCACAATCCTATTTAGGTCGTAACCACGTCAAGACAAGCTTCAAAAAGAGTAAAATTCTAATCTGAGCCATGACTCGTATCACGTCATGATGACTCCAGCTGCACACTTGCCTAACAGCGACTTCTCCTTTAGGCTACTCGGCGAAAAAAATTGGATTCATGCCGTAGAATAATTGCCTGGGAGACCGTTATTGCCGATGACATTATCATCTTCTAGACCTCCGCATCAATCTAACTCGTGTCTCTGAGTGAAGGATGGTGTGCACTACCGTGAACCACAAGCCATGGTGTAAAATGATAAGCTCTTTGAGTGGAAGGTAATAATATAACAAGAGGCAAAAAAATATATATATTTCTTATTTCCTGCTAGGAACCAAACTTAATAATAAGGAAAAAGCTGAGACTCTTAGTGAGCTCACTTTCTGACAGGTGTCAAGGAAAAACTCACTTATGAGTCTTTGCTACTGTAGTATAATAAGAACGGCATAAGATATGCATGCAGCAGGCCTGTCAATTTCTGCTTTCTTCATGACAGGAGATTCTTAGATACAAATAAGATTATAGGTATATTATGAAATATGAGGACACCACAGTGCTTGCCTAAGACTATTCCTTGGAGCAAAAGTCCACTTTCAAATTATAAATTAAATACATGTTTTTATTTGAAGCTAACATTTTCAGCTTTGGTGTAGACTTCACAACTGCCAACTGTATTCATGTATGTATTATGCAGATTATGCAGTACTGTAACTCAGGGAGAAGATGTTCGTCAAAGGTGTTTTGGATATTTAAGCATTCTAGCTGTCCTTAAATGTCTCTCTAGGAGGTTGCACCAAAGAGAACTTTTAGCACATACGCTGCTAACTCATGGCAATAATAACCATCACGTATCATCAAATTAGATGTATTTTGTATCAGTTAGATTGGAGAGGTACTGTAGATGAATATTCCATAACGAGACATTGAACTGAATGTACTTGGACTGGTAAGGACACTCTGAGAGGGTACAGGAATGTCTTGTCTTCTGATCCCTTGACTTTAAAGTGCACTGACAAAATCGTGACGACCTTACACACAAAATCATTTCACGCTGCCATGTTGTTAGCTCTGAATTATTATTGTTTACAACTATTATTTCCTAGACATATA
Source organism: Clarias macrocephalus (assembly GCA_011419295.1). NCBI lineage: Eukaryota > Metazoa > Chordata > Actinopteri > Siluriformes > Clariidae > Clarias > Clarias macrocephalus. Next base: position 185,549 of record JAAGKR010000382.1, read on the forward strand.
ATGCGTATTAAAGTTTCGAAGACTCCTTCAGTTGATGGTTTATTGGGATGGTTTGGCACACAGCTAGTGTATTGTGTGTTGGAAATGGACTGTTTCAGCAGCAGTAAATCCATAAAAAAAAGTGTCCCTAAAGCTGACGACTCCGGGACTGAGCAGTTTCTGCACTATGGACTGTTGCACTCATATTACACCCTGTTCAACTTGTAAATGTCGTAAAGATACAGCAGTAAGGGCTGACACAAATCCATCCACTTCCCACTGTTTCACGCCTCACAGGATTAACATGAGCAGAGAACAAGGTCTCCAGATGAGCTGTTAAAGCTGTCATCCTTGATATAGCGCTGCTTGGTTTCTCCACTCTGAAACTGGGCCTCTCACTTACCTGGGCATAAAGGTAGGTTATCATGCCTGGTATTGGTCACTGCCAATCAGACACATTTCTGAGACTGCATTTGCATTGTAGGTCTACATGCACAGTTCTGATTGTTTTGATGAAGCTGATCAAATTTGCCTTTTCGGCACATTCTATGGCTGTTTGATCGGAATGGGATCTGGAGAGTTTTGAGACCGGGTCAGAAACCTAGGATATTTGCATGGTGTGCCCAGTGCGCGGTAGGCTGTGCTGCACCCGGTGTTCTGGTGCCTTTCTATCGTGGCCAGCATTGACTTTTTTCAGTGTTTTTTTGCTGCATTGGCTTTATTGTGGGATCACACCTTTGCTCCCCACAGTTAATGTGTTAATGTTATGTGATGTTAACATTATAGCTGATATGTCATATTAAAATTTGTGCCGTAAGTAGATTCGGAATGAACACGTCTAGTAAATTAATGATTGTAACTGTTCATATTAGTGCATCTCTTAGTGTTTTTACAACTACAAAAAAATTGACCCATATCAATGACTTCTAAATGTTTAACATCCTTTTACACAGCTGTCTATAAAAAGGCTTTGTTAAAACTTTGCTCTGCTGTCTTATCTGTAAGGAAGCAGATGAAGGAATGAGAAGCAGCTCTGTAAAATGGGCATCCTTTCTTTGGTGCCACAATTGGGTTTTTGTCGGCTGGGCTCCAAAACTCAAATGTAGAATCAAGCGAGGTGTGTGCAGCTGCCACAGCTCTGTGCGATGCCCACCAATCATCTTTTCTCCTCTCTCTCGCTCTCTCTCTCTGCTGTGACAGACCTGGATCAGTCAGCCTTCATTCGCCGCCATGCTGTGCATCTCCTCACAAACCCTGCCACTGGCTGTGAAGTGTCATGGACAGCGGCCAGGCCTTACAGCATTTTCTGGTAAGGACGGTTTATATGCCTCTCTATTATGACTTCCACTGTCATTGAGGTGGAGGCCAGAGGCAGCTTTCTCAACAGCGCCAGTCTCCTGAGTACTACTGAACCTGACAATCTTTGAGCATCTGTTCACACTTCCACCGTCTAACTCCTCAGGAGATTTTAGTCATCGTGGGAATGCCTGTGGTGCTGAAGCTCCTGATGAGTACCTTTCCGTGCTCCCAACAAATGTCAAATTTCAGAAAGTTGTAAAGTGCTGTGCAGTATCCAGTAGCACAATGCCTCTTCTACAGTATATGTCATATAACATACTAGGCTAGGATGGCAACGAGAATATGGATGTGTTTTCTCTCTGTTCCCTTTTTCTTCTTCCGACTTACAACAACGGTTCCAAAAGAAACACTCAAAGAAAGTTCGTTTCCGTTGAAAGAACTTAAGTTATACTCCCAGGTGGGTGCACATAACGCCTCAACCGGTACCTCGCTCCCTACATTCAATAAGTCGCAACAAGTTCAGCAAGTCTTCAACTCTAGATTCATTTTGGTTCTATTCCCACAGCCAGGGATTGGCAGGTGAATTCACTGCAGACTGTCAGCGAGGCTGTTTAGCGGTAATGTGACGACTGTCTGAGGCACTGAAGTGTTCCTATCCTGTCATCTGAAAGCTGATGAATGTTTAGTGAGGGTTTGCAGCATTTGGATCATTATGTCGCCAATCACCTCACACATCCACAGAGTCTATTTTCAAAAACAGGAGCAGACAATGCCATCTATCTCCACTAAACATGATCAGTTTGCATTATCATTACAGGATATGGGCTCTTCCATCCATATCGCCTTCTTTTCTCTTACGGCAACACAACCATGTGAAAGTGGTCTACGGCAAAGTGAATCAGATCAACACTAAACAGAGTCATGACAAAATTTGACATCATATCAGAAAAAAAAAATTACGACATATTAACTATGCATCTTTGAAACAAATATTTTAATGTGTTATAGTGACCTAAATATTCACCGGATAATGTTGGACATAGCCGTGACTGCTATGCTGCAATATGCAGAAATGTGGGTTTTAACAGAGCAAGGAAAGCATGCACTGGTGGTCACAAATCCTCCTGAAAATCCACCTTAATTAGTATTATTCAAACATTAATCTAATTTTCTGAATGGACTGATTAATTCAATTTTACAGTCAGGTTTATGAAGGAACAGAGCAGGTGACCACTGAAGCAGTGTAGCAAGAATCACATTTTCAGTTACTAAAAATCTGTAAAATGATCCCACCAACAAACTTTTGTCCATATTCAAGTAATAAAATGGGATCCCAACTGTAAGAGTATGTATGTGTGTGTGTGAGAGAGAGAGAGAGAGAGATATGGAATGAGCTCTCCGGAGGTTTTTAATGCAAACATTCTACTTAATGCTCTGCTTCAAGGAAATGAGCAAACAGGCACTTAATTTGGTAAGAAAACAGAATATTTCAAATCCAATTTCGGAGAGGTGTATGAGTCCACATGAAGCAGGGAATACTTTAAGTCTTCATTTGAATTTCTCATTTAAGGTTCACTACCTTTGGCTAATAGCTTCCATGTGGATATGAGAGACATGTTTGGAGTAACAGGTGGAAAAGGAAACAAACTGAGATAAAGAGAGTTAGAGCCAGAGAGAAATAAAGCACTTACTTGTGAAAGTATAGGCTGAGTTGTCCGGTGGAACAAAAACAAGATGGGAAACATGACGAGAAATGCAAAAAACAGAAAGAGAGAAGACATGAGAACAGAAGTAGACAAGATGGCAGAAAAGAAAGGTGAGTCCAACTGGCCACTCTAGGGTTAATTCAGTAAAACTTTATCAAAACTACCCAAAGTCCTAAAGGAACCCCAAAATGGCACAGAGGAACGACCTGATTAATCAGAAAGAAAAATGAGAGCAGGAAAATGGGAGTGAATAGAGGTTGCTACAGAAGCAAAGGGTGGCCAAAGCACAGATGGAAGCGTGATATACCAAGCAGATTGGTATTACTGTCATCCTGCTTATGACTAATGACTGGGCTAACCATAATAACAAACTACTGCACTATAGTAATAATTCACTTGCATGTCTACGAAATGAAAAAAAATTAATAAATAAAAAAGCTTCCTTGCTCTTTCCCACTAGTTTGACAATCTTTAGAAGGCAAAGCAGCCAAGAAATGTTGCTGTGTGAACTCTTTTCTTTGGTGATTTCATTACACAGCACTTCGGAGATGAATCAACTGAATCGTATCAGTGGAGAAATTCTTTTAATAAAAGACTGCAGAGAGAGCAGTAATTATGTGCATTTTTATAAAGTCACTTAATCCCTACTAGTTTGGAAGGAAACCGAATTATCAAAGAGTTGTTGCTTTGCTATCGTCACTTTTCCTACACTCACTTATTTTTCTAATCTGCTTCTAGGCAGGCTGAGCAAAAAGACGCCCGTTATTACATTCAGTAATTATCCAGCGAGTTGACAGAAAAGCCCTTAAAGATTAAAACACGTTTTCAATGCACGAAAAGTACTCCATTAAAAAAAAAAAAAAAAAAAAACCCACAGCAGACAAAATCCATATTTTACTTCTGAGTGGCGTCTGTTCTGTAAGTACAATGCTGGCCAATTCAGCTGAAAACACTGCTGTAGAATCAAATTACAAAATGAATGCCGTTAGTTTACCAGTGCATAAACAAGCATAAACTAGGTCAAAAGATTAAATAATGTAAAAACCTTTGTGCCTTGTTTAAAACATTAGACAAATCTCATTGCTTTCAGTAAGCTAATCATTTCCTGTGACCAAAAAAAAAAAAAAAAGTGTATTAGAAATATGCTGGGCTAACACATGATTAGTGAACCCCATGTCATACCCTGGCGGGGTCATCTTGGAACAGAAAACTTCCATCATGATAGACAGTTTGTACCAATTTGTAGTGACATTTGGTAACACAACAGGATCGCCAGGTTTTCCTTTAATCTGCCTCCCATCTGGTGTGTGTGTGTGTGTACACAGTGTATACTGTATATATTTACACACATATACGTATATAAAGTCTTTAAAAAAGCTGGTATACTAGAGGTGTAACAGTACATGTACAGTATTTTAAATTCATACAGGTCGGTACAGGACATTTAGTTCAGTGAATACAGTCTAGTTTAAACTCAATAGTTTCTCCATTAATTCTGTTAATTTAAATGAATGGAATAGACAGCAAATCTCTGAGGAGTATTTACAGGTTTAAAAGTCAGATTAACTTTTTTTTCTCTGAATATAATTCAGCAATTTATTCAGCGCTGATTAAGGCACTGAGTTACTGATCAGAAGATCGGCGGTTCGATTCCCAGGTCCACCAGGTTGCCACTGTTGGGCCCTTGAGCAAGGCCCTTACCCCTATCTGCTCCAGGGGTGCTGTATCACGGCGGACCCTACACTCTGACCCCAGTTACGCTGGGATATGCGAAGAAAGAATTTCACTGTGCTGTAATGTATATGTGACAAATAAAGGCTTAACGTACCTTAAGTGGTACCGTAACCTGGATACTGTTTTGATGTATGGTATAATATATGAAGTAAGTTGATTAATATAAAGACAATACTTACAGCAATACAGTTTAACTCATTATAGGTAATGTGTACAGATTTGACGCGCCTCTGTAAACGGGTAAAAAAATCTGGAAATATCATGAGCCACGAAAGACACACTTTGTTAAAACTGCAGAGAAAGAAGGGTTCACTGAGCTGTGAAAATACAACTTATCATCTAGATACCTAGATGTTGGTATGTTTTTTTTTGTTGTGTAAAATAAAAGTGTGTGCTTTTTATGCACGAAACAAAAATGAGTTTGCCACTGTTTAAAAGTTTGTACAAGTTTACATGCTTTCAAATTTTTGGCAACAGTTTGGGGAAGGCCTTTTTCTATTCCAACATGACTGTGCCCCAGTGCATAAACCGAGGACTAAGGCTAACACATGGTTTGATGAGTTTGGAGAAGAAGAACTCTGGCTGGCCCGTAGAGAGCCGCGACCTCAACCCCATCGAGCACCGGTGGGATGAACTGGAACAGAGATTGTGAGCCAGGCCTTCTCATCCAGCATCAGTGGATAACCTTATACAGTAAATGCTCTGCAGAATGAGTGGGCACGAATTCCCACAGAAACACAAAATCTTCTAAAAAAGGCTGTTATACCTGCAAAGGGGGACCAGCTCCATATCGAGATATATGTATTTAGATACAATGTCATTGCAGGTTTGGCCAAGTACATTGTCCATATAGTGTATTTACAAGTTAATTTCATAAAAAATTTAAAAAATACCAAAATCGTATAAAATGTTACTTAAAAACTGAGGTCCGCAATGAACCGTGAGCTTTGCTTACTGTTACACCCCTAATATATACTGTCTTTATTCTTTATTCATGCTTATTCCGATTCAATTTTGAGATTACTCGGTGGATTAATCATAATCGAAAGTGATATTTATGAGCTTAGATAAAATGATCTAATTTGCTAATGTTAGATATTAGATTTGATTGACTCTGAAGAATTAATATTCATGGCTTCCATTCAGATGTTTAAATCTCAGATAATTTTATGGATTCTGGTTTTCAAACACTTCGAGATTGCAGAAAAAAAGGCAATTCCTTTCAGCTAAATTAGGATTTAGTCCAGCTTTCAAAAGGCTTCTTGCCACACAGAAATAACTGCATGACTGGTATAATATCTAAGAAAGACAAGATGTTCCACCCAATGTTTAAAAAAAAAAAATCTAATATGAATGCAAATAAGTCTGTATATTTTGTTTGTAATAACACAGACTCTGTTTAACATTGGAAATGTGAACAATAGGTGAATACCTAATAACTAATAACTATGCGTGTATGTGTATTTGTATATATACATGTGTATATGTGTGTATGTGTGTGTGTGTGTGTGTGTGTGTGTGTGTGTGTGTATATATATATATATATATATATATATATTGTATATATTGTGTATATATATGCTGTGAAGTTAGGTTTAATAAAATCACATTGTGGGGTGAAATTAATATACATTAAATGACAAAAGTACATGAACACCTGACCATCACATCTATACATGGGCATTTCCTAAAGTGACAAAGTTAGGATCACACATTTTATTTGACACAGTTGTATAGAATGACTCTGTATGCGGTAACATTTCAAATTCTCTTCACTAAAACAGACAAGCTAAAACCAGCATTGAAATACCCCTGTGCAAAAAAAAAAAAAAAAGCGAGATCCATGAAGCCATTGTTTACCAAGGCTAGGGTGGAAGAACTCGAATAGCCTGTATATATCCCAGGCCTCAACTATACTGAATACCTTTGGGATGAACTGGAACACCGTCTGCACCCCAGGCCTCCCTAACCGATATCAGTGCCTGACCTCACCAATGTTCTTGTGGAAGGAACAGAATTCCCCACAGCAACACTCCAAAATCATGTGGAAAAATATTTTTAGAAGAGTGGAGGTTATTATAACAGCAAGGATGAACTAACTCTGTACTGGGATGTTCAAATAACAAAAATAGATGCGATGCTGAGGTGTCCACAAACTTTTGGCCATTCATTGAATGCATTCATGCCATCCCTTATACTGTATGTCGTAAATCGCATTAATTTAAAAGTTCGTTATTAGTATCTCAGTAGATTTCATTCAATATCGTCCTGGTATATTCTAACTATTTTGATTTATACTATTTAAGAATATTCAATAAAACAAGTTCTGATAATATAAAATGACCAAGTGGCAACTATACTTGTATCGAAAATTAATAGGTTCCTAAACTGGCCTTATAATTGTGATAAACAGATGTGATTGTCATCACCCTATTGCTTTGAGGTGAAGCTAAAGATTTCAGTAATTCTTTACAGACAGAAATAAACAGATCCAAGGAGAATTTTGTAATCTAAATCTCCATATGAAGCAAAGCTTGAGCCCACTGACTCAAGAGAGAGTCGGAATGGATGCACATGCCAGCTTGTTGGCATTGGAAGGAACAGGAGGAGGGTGAAGGGGTGGGGGTGGAGGGGTGATTGGGGGGGGGGGGTTGTTGGATAGTTAGACTGGAGGGAGCACCGGTGGAGTTGGAATCAGACATTATCCAAGCAACTCCCAGCACGGTTGGCTCACTCTTTCGTTCACTCTCTCTCTCTCTCTTTTGTACACAGACACACACATAATGACTGGCAACACATTTGCTAGGTGGAGAATCTTGATTATGGCGTGGCGTGCTGCTGGACTAAGGGTCGGTGAGGGAGTGTGAGCACCACAGTTATGTGGGATAAAGTGAAACAGAGAGCGGTACTTACTGACAGGCAGCGTTTTAAAGGTCTCAGGGGGACAGCTTTCTCCTTCACCCTTGCCGTTGATGGCAGACAGCATAACCTCGTATTCGGTCTCTGGCTTAAGCCCAACAATGGTGATGGAGCTGAGGCCTGAGAAAAGACAAGTTTTCTGATAAACAGGCTGGCACCATGGCACAGAATGAAAGAAATTACTCGGAGGATATGACTTGTATGAGTGTATAAGTCTAAAGCACATCCAAATATAATTCTCTAAAGGTTGCAAAAATAATGATTGATCTTATCAAAACAATCACTATATTGAGCAATTGACAGTAAAACAGGCAAAAACATGAAAACATTTTTAGAGTCTATTTTAATATTTAAAACTGGATAAATTCTCTTATGCACACAGGTACGAACATAGATTTTCCAAAGTAAATTGGCCTGTGGGTTGTTGCATCCTTCAAGGAGAACCTGCTGTACTTCTTATGTCTCTGCAGGCAAAATCCCAGATCACCACAACACTGACGTTATTTGAAAGAGAGAGTAAAAAAAGTTTTGTAATCTACCTTTTCCCTATTTACACTCTAATGCATTAGGCCCTAAATAGGTACTTATAGAAAATAGACTTTTTTCTTATTTTCAACTGTCCAGGGTCGATGAACCTGTGCCCATGTTCTTGTTCTTGGCTGACAGGAGTGAATCCTAATGTGGTCTCCTGCTGTTTAACCTCATCCACCCCAGACTTTGGTGTGTTGTGCTTTCTGAGATGCTAACCCGCTCGCTGTGCTTGTAAAGATCGGTTATTTAGGTTACTGTAGCCCTCCTGTCAACTTAAAGCAACCTGGCCATACTCCTCTGATCTCCTCACAAACATGCTGCTGTTGCCCACAGACCTGCCAATGGCTTGATGTATAAACAACACTGTACAAACCTTATGTGTATGTAAAAAAAGATTCTATGAGATCAGCAGCTTCAGGAATACTCAAACCTGCTGATCCGGTACCAACAACCAGTATCAATGATTTAAACATTACCTGATGCACTTGACTTGTATAACGCTTGATTTTATGCATTGTGTTCTTGCCACATGAATTGCTGACTGTATGATGAACTTGTATGGAGAAAGATATATGTTCCTAAAATGGTGGGCGTCTATATAGAGAAAACACATCAATCAGCTTTATCATTATAACTCTGTAATATATGCCTAATATTAATTAATATATTAATATTACAGTATGTATGTCCCCTTTGTGTCACCAAAACATCTCTGACCCATCAAGAAATGTACTCCACAAGACTCGCACAAGGTGTGCCGGAGTATCTGTGGTACTGTATCTGGCACCAAGATATGAGCAGCAGATCCTTTAAGTCCTATAAGTTTGTAGGGGGCCTAAATGGATCTGACATTTTTGTCCAGCATATCCCATGACCTGTCGACAGTTTACTAGTTGTCCTTCGTCTCTGGAGATGCTCTGACCCTGTCAGCTGGCCATCCCGATTTGGCCCTTGTCAGAGTCATTCACATCCATACTCAACACGTCAACTTTGAGAACTGACCGTTATACAGTATATAACACTCTATGATATGTACCACTATAATAAAATAATAGGGCTGCAACTAACGATTATTTTGATATTCGATTAATTGGATAAAAACTAAACGCTTCTTTAATTTGATGCTTTGCTTATAAATATATAAAACCATAAATTAGGGTATTATTTATGTATAAAACTAATCTTTAAAAAATGCAAAAGCCACATATAGAGTTTAATGATCTTTAATTTTTACATTTTAAACCTTAAATTAAAGACAAAGTTTGTTTTTGAACAGTAAAACTCCTCTAAATATTCAAAATATAAATAAATAAATAAAAAAGAAAAACAATTGTTGTACTCTAATTATATCGGATGGCATCTGTTATAGTGGCTGCTTGTTGAGGAGTGCATGGGGGATTTCTTTTTTGAATTAGCTCACTTATGCTGACTTGTCTCTTTCTAAATAAAAATAAATAAATAAATAACAGCATTTGAGTATGCAAAGTACAGCATTTTAACAATAATTGCAGATACTGCCAGCTGATAGAGAGGTAACAGCCAATCAGAAGTAGTGTGTGAAAGTCTGTGATTGGCTGGTTTTGTGGCAGTTTTGTAACCTTGGACAAAGTTGAGCGAGCGTACAGACAGATTTAAACGCGCACAAAAAAATAAATGTTGCTTGTGCGTGGAGGCAGAGTCGAGCGCGCCCAGAATCGAGAAGTCGCGCGTGCGCGGAGAACATGTTGAGCGAGCAGGAGAGACATTGCACGCGCAGAATCGAGCTGTTGAGCGCGCAGTGGAGACACTGCACGCGCATTGAGTGCTTTGTCTGCTCTCAAAATGTCAAACCGCGCGCTCAGAATTGTGGCAGGAATATAACGCCATAGGCGCGCGCTTTTTCCTGCAGACGCTTCTGTAATCTCCATTGCGCGAGCGGCTGTTTATGTCACGCTCCTCAGTGACGTGAGCAGTCCAACTGATCGATAACGGCAATCGTTGACAACGAATTTCATTATGGATAGTTATCTATTTTATCGATTAGTTGTTGCAGTCCTATAAAATAATAAATGTTATTTACTTCCTGCGAACTTTTAATCATAAAAAGAAAACACCATTATTACTATTAATGGTCCTGGCATCTTTAATAATACAATAAATAGACAAAAGTTAGAGATTGATGGTACAAAAAGAACTACAGTGTAATTTTAGTCATGCAGATGCGAATGCTTTTCTAACAGATATAGAAACAAATCTGTGCAAAAATGTTATATATAGGGTATAATGTATATTGCCTGACTATACTGTACATCTCAAATAAACAAATATAAAATCTTTAAAAATATAAAAAATAAGAATAGGCAAGGGTATAGAAGTCAAGTCAATTTTAAACAGGATTTAAAAACACTTGTGTTCCTGATGCGTTTCTCGAGGGATCTGCATCATTGTGCTGTTCCTCAACGGACAGATTTGCCCTTTCTCAGTTATATGAAGCATGGAATGGAGATGGAAAGCTACAGTAATTTATTGCTGATGTTGTAATGAATTTATCATCACAGCATGACTTCCGCTCACAGCATTCTTCAACACACCATCAGACTCTACTGAAATAGAGAGCCAGAAAAAAAAGAGCATCTGGTGGTGGGGTAAAGATTATTTTACAGAGGATATTTTGAGGTAAGGAATTAGAAAAGAGGTTAGGGTTTAGGGCTTAGAGCATGTTTGTGTGAACAGCATGAGTGTAACAAAACTCCAGTCATGATTTAATTCCATTCACACTATACTGCAGATGACTGAATAGACTCCTTCACTTCTGAATCATAAAAAAAAAAAAAAACGAAAAAAATTTTGTCTATATAAAAATGGTACAAACCAGGGGTATACAGGTTTACCATTTCTTATAAATATGTAAATAAATGTATAGTGTATGCGATCTACAAAAAATCTAATTGAATAAAGTCTCTTTCTCAATATGCCCACATGATGACACAGAAAATCGCATTCACTCACTCACTCACTCACTCATTGTGTATACCGCTCAATAATGTTTACAGGGTCGCAGGGAGCCTATCTCAGGAGACTTAGGGCACAAGGTGGGGTACACCATGGACTGCGTGCCAATCCATCACACACACTTACACACTCATTCACGTACTATATCACTCGGGAAATCCTAACTAGGCATGTCTTTGGACTGTGGGAGGAAACCTGAGTACCTGGAGTACTAAACACTAAGCCACCGTGCCGCCCCAAAGAAACTCTGTGCTACTGAAACATGTGAACTCTGAAACATGAAAAATGTTAACTTTTTAATTCTTTTTAAGTTTTTAAATACAACTTTACTGTATATATATGGATCAGATAAAATTATGAACAAAATTATATAACTTAACCCCAAAGCGGTCTTGATTCAATTGACCACTATAGGGGAAACATTTAAGGGGTTCTAATTTTTTTGGTTTGACGGTGCTGGATCAGACTTGCTCTGTTTATTGAACATGAGGTGTGTGACATCCTGTATGCATCTCTTAAGACAGAGAGAGAGAGAGAGAGCTCTGAAGAGAGATCTTCACAGCTACATTATTTGGACACTAACCAAAGGCAGGTTATTATGGTACTTTTTAAAGAGAGTTGGATGTACACTTCTTTTTATAATTTCATTAGGAAGGGAATATATTCGAGATGGAGGAATACTCCAGGGCTAGCTGCACTGCCTTTATCCTCAAGTGTACACTTTTTTTTTTTTTTTTTTTTTTTTTCACACATACAAATGCACATCTCGGGCTTGTTCTCATGAATGTCCCATGGAAAACTGGCTGACTGAGTGGGCTGTCAGCAAAGAGAGAGCTGACATCTTCCCCCTTGAGACAGAAACTGGCCGGCTTCAAACAAACAGACCACATTTCAGCCTCTGACAAGAGCCTGCTTACTTAGTATTCAGCCAAACTCTATGCTGTACCCGCTATTGTGCGCTCTATTTTAAGGAGATTTTATATTATACTTCACGCCTGCCACAAATGGCTCTGGTGAATCAGCCAGCAGTATTTTGCCAGTGGAAAGAAAAGATTTGGTTTGCATAATTCCAATTGGCAAAGGTTCTGGGAAGGCCTGAGGGTAGTGTTCCTGGGAGGTCATGGTGACTATTTTTCACTATTTTATTGTTTTCCCCATTATTTCTCACTTTCCTTCACCAGAGGTCATATTCTGTTTGATATTTAAGTGTTTAGGCCAACACCATAGACCAGGACTGTGTGCAGTGCACCACTACCTCTTAGTTCTTTGTATAAAAGAGGTGCGGTTTGTTCTCTGCAAATCTTGACAATGCACTAACTAGCAAGCCTTGGTGTGACAGTATGGGCCAATTCTTCAGTCGTTTAACTGTTGCACATATAGTACTATGCAAAAATCTTGAGACACACCACACCTCATTTCTACATATTTGGCTTCCAAAAAGCCAGCCTTTCTAGTATTTTGCAGATGTGGATGATGATGGATGATCATGATGCTAAATGCTGAGTGCTTGGAACACAAAACAGGGGAAATGAGGTTGCTGCTGATGCTGTTACATAAACAACCAATTTTTAAATAGGCACTTTTCAGCCTGTCACAGTAAATATGTGTTCCAGGTTCTGTGATTTAATCTACCTTATTTAATTTAATATGAAGAAATAAGGGGTAGCTCAATACGTTTGAGGCCTGCTCGGAAGCTCTGATAAAAGTTACAGCTGCAAGGCAAATTACAGGACTATACTAACATGCTCATTATAAAGATTCATTCTTTGTTTTTTTTTATTTTATAATTTTTAAATTATTTTTATTTTAACAATCGCCATAATTTGTTTGCCTACTTTCGGTCCTAGACAGCTCTTCCCATCATGTGGCAACTTGAAGCTAGCTCCAGTTGCTAGAGAAAAGCGCTATCTACCCTCTTGCAAACACCTGAGCTCATAGACACCCATGATGTGCTCACGTTCCCATGATCAACAGGGGAGAGACTGCCTTTCCTTTGACCCAGAGAACATGGTTAGTTTTTTTCCCCTGGCCCTTATATTGGATTAGCATTTCTATAGTAACAACCTAGAGAGCTTTATACAGTATCAGATGCTTGTCAGCTAAGCTGATTAAGTTGTACTTCTTTTGATGTCAACCAAATACACTTTCTCTCTAAATTCCATTATTAAATTCAGCACATGACCGTTAACAATGTATGCGTACCACATTTACTCAGCATTATTATGATATGAGCGGCTAACACTGAAATCGCTGATATTTTACATGCCTTCTCCTCGGACTGCTGCAAATATATTTGCTCTAACGACCCGAGTTTTATCTCATTGTGGCATTTCGCATCACTGTATTTATTAGCGCCATGGTTATGGAACACATGACACAAACTGGATTTAAACTTCCCGTAGGAAGAATAAACGTGCAGTGAACTGTCCATACATCTCTGAAGATGCAGTTTTGAATGTCATTCAGATGACGTTTTTTTTTTTTTTTGGAGTAAGCTGTGCTGTGTCGTGTGTTTGTTTTTGTTTGCTGAGGATTTGGGCACTTTGTAGGGGCATTACGGTTGTTTTTGTGTGTTCTGCGTACTCTGTGTATTCACGGTAAACTATGGCGTTGATTGCCCCTGCTGAGTTATATGCATAGCTACGCCCACTTTGGGGGCAAAAGCTCTGTATCCGTCTGAAAAAGGGAAAGCTGGTGTGAGGTAATCTGGCACAAAACTGCTCATAACGCCCCTTCTACTCAACCTTTTGAATGAACTTATGGCGCAGTTTTAACTTCAGGCAAATACCGAAAGACTGTCAGTTTCATTAAATTCTGTCGAGCTAGTTTTGTTTGATGCTTAACAAAATTGGCTGGACGGACATACAGACAGAAAATTTTCTGAGACTGGTTTCGGGTCCTCCAAAGTGTAAAACGTGAAGATACCATTGAAAAAATGTGATTCAGGGGCCTCTGAGTGGCGCAGTGGTAAAGTGCTCACCCTATCATCCGGAATTCGTAACCTCTGTAAAATTGCTGTAACCTCTCACAGCCGGAGGTATAGAGAGAGCTGATTGGCCGAGCTCTCTCAGAGGGGAGGGATGAGAGGTACTTAGTGCTCCCACATTAATCACGGCTCTACAGCCAATCAGGGTCGTCCGTGAGCTCCCGCAAGCGGAAGGAGCGAATAGCGCTGTCCTCCGAGTGTGTTACGCCGTCCCCAACGGTTCGTGAGCGAGTGGTTCGAAAAGATGGCGGATGGCGTCACGTGGTTCGGAGGAAACATGTGATAGTCCTCGCCCTCCCGGCTGAGTGGTAGTAGTAGCCTTAATGTGGGAGCCCCCTAGTGACGCGGAGAAATTGGACACGACTAAATTAGGGAGAAAATCGTGGAAAAATCCCCCCCCAAAAAAAAGTGATTCCTGACCAATATACAGACAAAAACTCTCTTTTATTTATATATACTTCATATAAAAAGAGTGTCTATTTGATGAAATTGTCCATTTAGCCTTTGTTTATTTAGAATTTTTAAAAGGGTCTTGAGTGTTAAAGATTTCCAACATAGGAAGTATGAAAGAAACTAGTCACCTCCCCATACGATATTATCACGATACCTAGGTACTGATTCAATAAAAAAAAAAAAATACAAAATAATAATCATTCAATAAAAATATAGAATTGCGATTCTATAAGTAACGCAATTTTATAAATATCCCCATTCAATATTATATTTTCAAACAACATTAATACAATTTTTTACTTTTTAAAAATGCCACAAAAGTGTAAAGATTAATTAAGTAGTCCGTTCCTTCTAACATTAGTTTTCTCACTTAAAAGCCAAGCATTTAAACAATACAAAATAACTTCAAATACAAGTGTTTAACATTTAACCGAGTATGTTCTACTTACTTAAGTATGACATACTGTATTCTTTATTACTCTCTATCATTTTTCTTTTCTTCTTTGGGCAAGTCTTCTTGTTTGCATTTCTTCCAATCTTAAATTAGAGTTGTCATGGTTTGCTTATGTACCTCTAAATGATTTTCATATCTTGTTATGCCACTTGCTATCTAGAGAAAGCTCAGCGTTTCTGTTTTAGAGCTTAGTGTGAATTTAGCTACTGACTTGACTGCACAAAGCATGCTTCTTGATTGTTTTGCGTTAAGACTGAACAAAGTAAACATGTTTTGACTGTTTTAAGTTTTTGCCCACATTAATGAGGCACAATCAAATAAATTAACTAGAGCTTGTCGACAGCAATGCAAACGTTTGCGCTTGCTAATGAATAAAATAACGTCTCAGACACGGTTGCTGTGATACCATGCTGTAATGCTGCAAACATGATTTCTTCTTTCTTCTTTATAGATAGTGTTAAATGTTTACACATTTTTAAAAAAAGAATGCTTCTTTATAAAGAAACTGCAGTTCTTTAAGAAAAAAAAACTTTACAGAAACAAATTGATTATTTCGCTATTACAAGGGGGTATAAAAACATTTTGGGACTAGTTTTTTAGCACAAGGCTGCACATAAGTCAGCGTGCCAAAAGACATCATCCTGTGTACATCGGGAGCTGTGCAACTGGTGCTATTCTGACCACGGTACAATACCACGTCTGGAATTTTATCATGGACAGCAAATTAGGACAAAGAAAGAACGTAAAACTGGGAAAATCTGCCACAGAGGCCTTTGACGTTGTTTTCAAGTTTACGACGATGCTGCTGTGGGTCGCTCAAGATATTTTGAGTGGCACGTTCGCTTCAAGAGCAGAAGAATATCACCGGAAGACAGCGAGAGATCAGAAAGGCCTTCAACGAGCTTAACCCCCTAAAATGTTGAAAACATTCAACAACTTGTGTATGATGATCGTTGGAGAACAATCCACAATTTTGCTGCCATTATCGGTGTGCCAAGCAATCCTCACATGTGATTTGAACACAGGCCATGTCGCTGCCCAGGTTGAGTCAGGCTGCTGACCCAGGAGCAGAAGCAACCTCGCATCGAAGACTGCCAAGAACTCTGTCAGCATGTCACGTATGACCTGTCCTTCATGTCAAGGATCATTACCGGTGACGAAACTTGGGTGTATGGCTACGATCCTAAACCGAAGCAACAGTCTTCACAGTGAAAAGTATCCCTGACCAAAAAAGGCAAGGCAGGTCTGCAGCTCGGCCAAGTGCATGCTCGCTGTCTTTTATCCATAGCCAATTCTACTGCCAGGTTCTAAGGCGTATGAGGGAGGACATACAGTACAACAAAAGCGATTGGATCTGTGGAGCAAAAATCTCTAAACTTTTTGACACTCCTTCATAACATTATACAAAGTGTTGTATATCTCTTATATGGCAGCAAGTGTAACAGGTTTTCATTTATCAAAGACCAAAATATCACAAACAAACTTTGATCTAAAGGCATTTCTATGTCAGAAAACTGAGATTTATGAACCATTGGCTCTGGATACTCCTTTCACAGATCTATACCTAAATAACATTGCCATACCATATAACAATTAAATTTTTTAAAATTTTTTTGCAAAGTGTTCCCTATACAAATCTCTGTGGTTAAGCAATCAGAATAGGAAAGATAATATATAAGAAGGAGTGCATTAATCTAACCCCATGATTAGACTTGGCTTAGAAACTGGAACTACGGTCAGATCTGCTATTGGAAAAAATCATTAAACTCTTGTGAGCAATCAAGGATAACAATTCAACAGTGCTCTGGAACTATGTTATACATAATAATCTGTTCCTTTTGTCATTGCTGATTTTTTCATGCGCAGAACAGTGTGTGGAGACACTTACCCTCCTCCACGTTGTACACTTTGCTAACCCAGTCTTGACCCTTTGTCCTCCACTCAGCCTTGTACTTGAGAATAGGCACTCCTCCGTCTGAATCAGGCTCTTCAAACTCCACCATGGCCGTGCTGGGGTACGGTTCCACACGATCGATAGCTGGAGTCGATGGCACCTCTACACAACAAAAACATGTTACACTGAGCAAGCTTGGCTGTAAAGTTCCTCTATTTCTGTTGATTTTCTTCTGTTAGGTTCTGCAGCTTATAAGGTTCACTGACTGAAAAAAAAATGCATACCTTAATATTTTTTTATTAAGGCTGCATTTTGCCTTGATTACAACATGTAATGTGATGGCCAATTCATGTGCATGATGCTTTTTTCATGTTCTTTACTTCTTACCCTGACACAGCTGTTTAGTCCCAACTTTTACTTGTAACATTAAATTTTTATTATTTTTTTTGCCAACCTAATTTCTTCTGCAAAACTGATGGTTCAATACTATTCGTGCAGGTTTTAATAAGGTGCTGTTCTTAACCCAATTCCAGTCATTTCAGCCATCTCCTTAGTTAGTTTCTTTGCTTGATCCAAGCCCTTCTAATATGACTTTGTGCCATAATGATATTCAAATACCCGTTATTAATTTGCATTAACATATTTCTGACACCCGAAGGCAAACTGCTGAAACTACTGACCCCTTTACTTTAATAGAACAGCCTGGTTTGATTACCAAAGGCCTTCTGTTTTTGCAGGACAATGCACAGCCTCATACTGCCCACTGCACCACTTCCACATTGCACGGACTGGGCTGGGAGTTATAGCAACATCCTCTGTACATCCTGACCTCAATCTAAGCCATTTTCACATATTTGGGCCATTAAAGAAGTTCCTGGGAGAGTGTTTCAGACGTGAAGCAGGCAGCCTGATAAAGGGTTTGGTGTACTAAGAAAACATGATGGTATTCAAGCACTAGTGAAATGCTGGGACATGTGATTTAAGTGATATTGTAGCAGGAGATTATATAGAGAAATAAAGGTAGTTTTGACTTTCATAAATGTGTTCTCTTATTCTGCACAATTCAAAACACCCCTCATACGGTATGTCATTTTTATACTTTTTTTTATATGCTTCAACATCATGTAAAAAAGGTTCACTTGCAGCCTAATTTATTCCACCCATTTCCAGGTGCCACTGTAATGAGATATTATAACTATAGCTACTGTGTGATGCTTAAACAACTGGGTCAGAGCAACTGCAGCTCTTGTGAGATGTTTGCAGTCTGCAGTGGACAGGGCCTACCAAAAGTGGTCCAAGGGGAAAAAAATGGTTAGGTAAGGCGAAAGTCAGCCCGTGAAGTCTGATCCAATAGAAGATCTACTGTAAATGAAGTTGGTTAATTCTGGTTCTTATAGGAAGGTGTCGGAACAGACAGTGCATCTATGTTTTAGTGACAAAAGTGAGACCTAATCCATCCATTTAGTTATATTAAATAAATAAATAAATAAATAAATTAACTGCGCTAAATGTTGCATGTAACAAATAATTGTATCATTTCATTTTGAGTTAATTTCCTTCCTTGTACACCTTTCGGTACTAATCACTACACTATTCTGTCAGTCATCTAGCCATTACAATTTGGCCCTCGTCAAAGATTCTTATGCCCATCTTTTTAAACTGTGCAGCATATCAACTTTGAAAACTGACTGCTCACTTGATGCCTAATATATTCACCCCATGGCAGGTACCACAGTAAAGAGTTATTAAATGTCATTCACGTTACCTGCCAGTGTATTTTTGTATATTTTGATGTATTTTTTAGCGAAAACTCTCTTGCCTGTTTATGCTAGCACCAAGATAACAGTAATGAAATATCCCAGAACCATTTCCCCTTTAAAAAATAAAAAAATAAAAAAATCATGACTCCTTGTATGGTTAGAAAACAGAGGTAAACACTGAAATGTTGCAAATCACAAATCAAGCTTGGTGCTAGCATAGTGAAGCAGGAGTGCTTGTGGAAACTTGCATTTGTGTAGTGTAAGCACAGCTGGAAAAACAAAGCTACTTGTAAGTGAATTACAAAGTTTTGGACTACTGTAATATACTGTAATATATCCTTCAAGATTATGTGTTCATATTTTTAAACTGGCTATGCTAGGAATTACATTAATACTACTGTGTTTCTGTAATTGCTAGCAACTACTATTATCTCAATGCTACCATAACAATAAATAAAGCTAAGGGGCCCATCACACTGATGAAAACCATGAAGATCCCACTGCTTCCTAAAAATATTGAAGAATGCAGCCGGAACAGGATCAAGATTAAAAAAAAAGTGCATTTATAAAGTTCCTACTACTCCCTAGACACATCCCTGTCAGGGGGTCTATGCAGCTATCATGTTCACAATCTCTGATTTCGTATCACTCACATGATCACTGTGCTCTTACCAGGTGCTTATCACATGTTTACTACATTGTCATTGTGTCTTGTTGGTTGGTATATGACATGAACACTGCTTTTCATCGTAGTGATGGTGTGAGAAATTAGATTTATACTAAAATCTCTGCATGTGACAGACATGCTGACAACCTTCCGCATGCACGCCATAACCCTGGAAAGCACAACGTGGTATGGTCCTACCATGGCCACATCACAAGCCTGAAAAGGTCAATGTGAGAACTCCAGTGACAATGACAACTCAGTCAGGACCCCAACCAGGCTTTTCTGTTCACGCCATGCTTGCAGAACATCGATGAAGTCCCTAACAGATGTTATTTACGCAGTTAACTGGTCAATGCCATCATTATTATGTCCGCACTAAGTTCTTACTGTGACATACTTCCACCATGCAGTTTTAACATCAGTGTTTTATTGAACTTGGTAGGCTACACAGTACAAGTTCTTACTGTGATTTTTTGCATATACATTTGTTGGTCAGGGTGATGGGGTGGGGTGGGGGGGGGGGTGTAAAAAAAAAGCTGGTGTCAATTAGCATTAATGTAGAGGCAGGGATTGGGCAAAGAAAGACTATCAGTTAATTGCAAGTTGCAAAACTGAAAAGGCTTAAGACCCGAAACAAAGCACATCTTTGAACTACTGTGTCATGAATGAGAAAAAAAAAAATCACACAGAGTAATTGCTGCTGTTTTACAGAAGCAGAATGACAATGGATTAAGTACTATTTGAACCAGTTAAGATTTTTAAATGCAACTTTGTTTAGTAATAATAATTACTACAGATGTTCTCTGGCAGCATTACTAATCATTTCAAAGACATAAGGTGGGTTTTTTTTTCCCCCATCATCCGAATGTGCCGTCCATAAAGATGACAGACATGACGAATCCGGATAGGACCAAAATCCCAAACAAGGTAATAATTACACCTTCCCAGATCTTTAGGTAAAACAATTCTCTTAATAGGCTTTTTAACACCAAAGGTACGGTTTGATTTTTTCTCTAAACACACATAGGGTACACACTTAAAAAAAAAAAAAAAAAAAAGCACTAAACATATTAAAAGGAAGTATGGTGTTTAGAATAAATAGCCGAGGACTAAGGTGTAAAAAAAAAAAAAGAAGCTTTTAAATTAATCTTTAAAAAGAAGAGTAAATTGCTGACTCACTGGACAGGATGTTTACCATGTTTGCTTGCTGTAGTGCTTTTATTTCCTCGAATAAAAGCTTTCACTAATGAACACTTTTGAGAAATAATAAAAGTCTGGCTTTTCCACTTTAGGTCCTGATAGGGGCGAGTGGGGACCTGCGGACATGTGGTGGAAGATGAGGATGGGCGTCATGTCTGCACTGTCCGTCGCATGGAGACTAAATAATCGTCTCAAAGCCACCCACGCCGGTTCACGGCTGACCCACTTTACAGAGCGTCAAAAAATATCTGAGCTAGCGGCGTATCTGACTGTCTGCTGGAAATTATGTCCCGCTGCGTTTATTACTCCAGAGCCTCAACCCAAAAAACTAGATCCACAGCCTCTACTGGTGCAGCGATTTCTGTTTGAGGGAAAATTACCTTCTGACTGGTTGCAGACTTTGAAATGAGCAGAAAAGGATTAGAGATAAATTTATGACATTAAACTACTTACTGTAAAAAGTGACATCTAATCAAATGTTCACATTCTGTTCTGCACATCTATGTACAGTACAAAATGCATATTTTAATTCTGTTCTCACACGTACACACCTGCAGAGATTAACAGGAACTCCTTAGAGTCGCTGCCGATTACATTGATGGCCGTGCAGTTGTAGCTCCCGAAGTCGCTCTGGGATTCTGGGGTGACCTGAAAACAAACAAGAAAGACAGAAAGAATGTTATCATGCTGCTGTGTGCTCTGGCCTAGCACGACATGCACAGTTTGCTTTTCGTGTGAATGGCTTCTGGGAAGCTCACGGCCAGAGCACTTGCAGTGGCCTTTTGTGCCAAAGCTTGTGGCCGTCGTCTTGCTTGATAATTACTGAACAACCCAGAGAGAGAAGATGAGAGGGAGAACGAGAGACAGATAGAGGATAGTGGTGTCACTATTAGCTCCAGCAGCCTGGGAAAGTGTGCCGCAAGTGCAGGGACTTTCTGTCACAGGGAACATTGTGAGCTCTGTGAAATGGCCTGAAAACCTGACAACAGTGTTCACGCAATTGCTCCTTCTTATTCTGCTTTCCCTACTGGGTCACAGTTTTCCCCCGGAGGGACACCATGACACCCTTTTTTTTTTAAGTTACTTTTTGTTTAATCCAATAATTGATGTATTATTTGTTTATTTGTTTATTTATTCAGTGCTGTTGTGATGCTTCCAAGGCGACTGACAACGCTGTTTATACAGGCCTCACTGAGAAAACAGTTTAATTAGTATAATTATTTTAATAGGTTGCCTATGAGGGAAAACAATGAGAAAATCATGCTGTTTTAGAAAGAAAATTACATATACTGATCAGCCATAAAATTAAAACTCTAAGCATAATGCCCAGTATTGTGTGGGTTCCACCAAAACGGTTGAGGCATGACTAGATGTTAACCGCCGCTGTAAGTTGGGGATCAGACATGTTTGTCCAGGTGTTCTCATAGCTTTCTATCATAGCCAGCGTTAACTGTTTTAACAAATGGTGTTATGTGGTGCAGTATGGAGTGCCGCTCCAGGCACCAAAGATGCAATATTATTTATAAGAGCCCTACACAGGGCTTCTGAGGGGGGGACAATGAAAGAGGAGGTGGTGAGAGTGCTTATGACAGGCACGGGAAGACCTTCCCGTTTGGGTTATTAATTAGGAAACTTAAAAGGAAACAAAAGAAAACTGACAACACAAAAATAAACAGAGCTCTGCGAGAACAGACAGGGCTCTGGAAAATAAAACAAAAACTATATCCTCTCAGGGTCTTTGCCCTTCCCAAGGATTTATAAGAGAGCGAGGGAGACCTGAGAGCGCGTGCTTAAAGGACAGCGCGCCGCTCTCTCTTTCTCTCTCTCGCCGGCGTCTTAGACAGGCAGAGGCTGGGGTTTTGCCTCTGACCAGCGCACTTGCCTGTCTGCTTTGCTTTCTTTTCTTTTCTGTCTTTTCTTTGGCCCTGACAACTTACCGGTGCTACCTAAATGAACGCACAAATTGCCGAGGTATCAGGACCCTTAGACACGCCGCCAGGTGAGTTGAGTTCACGCTGATTGCGGCGTTGCCTGGCAACCGAGTGTATAAATGGCCATGCCTTTGCCTGTTCACAACTCCGCGTGGTAGCAGCCTGCGGATCTGCCCGTTCCAAACGGTGCAAAGCATTTTTGCGCGGTTCTGCCCCTCGTGAGACCTGCGTCGTTACAACAGGTCATTCATTTTCATACTTCTGAACTTTTGGAAAAATAAAGTTTTTTACAGATAAATGGTCCAACACTATTTAACATGATAATGGACAATTTGGGGGTCTGTAATATTACATTAAGCCAATATAATTGTATCAAGTAAAATAATAAAGATGATAACACACACAATTGCTGTCGTTGGAGAAAGGTTCTTGCAAGGCACCGTCACCTTGAAAACTTACATTTAAATGACAGCATTTGGCAGACACCCTTATCCAGAGCGACTGACATTTTATTTTATCTCATTATACTGTGCCTCTGAGCAGTTGAGGCCCTTGCTCAAGGGCCCAACAGTGGCAATGGAGTGGTTGTGGGGTTGGGACCTTCCAAACCATAGTTCAATCCCTTAACCACTGAGCTACCCCTGACCCCAACAACACCAGAATTTGAGCAGGATTTTATCATATTCACAATAAAAGTGCTCATTTGAATGTGCATTGGAAATTTAAAAAATATGCATAATTGCTCAGCCAGCTACAAATGTTCAAAATACAATATGGTAAGATATGAATGAGATAAGAGGATATTAAAGGACAATAAGAGCATATGTTCCATTTGAAAAATGTAAAAAAAAAAAAAATTATATTGTATATATATATATTTACAAGTTTCTTTTTAAATCTTTTTCCCTTGTGTTGATTGTATCAAAGGTGAGAACAAGCAGTGGAAATGAAAAGAGCCAGGGTAATTTTTGGGCCTCGTGAGATAATAAAGCATATTCATGAATATATATTTTTAAAGCTTTTATAATTTTGTATGATTTTTCATCAACTGGCTGAAATGGCCTACTGCTAATTTAATACCTAGGCTAATATGCTAATTCAGTTTTAGTTCACTGTAATGTACCAACATTTTAGGTGCATTTAAAAAATAAGTGTAATAACCTTACACTTTTGGTAGAAGTGCCCACAACAGCATATTCATTTAACCCTTTAGCAATTCATGGCCTGGGCACTGGTATACACATGAAACTTCAACTAGCAAGGAACCATCCGTCTGTCCATGCATTATCTATTCTGCTTATGCTATGCAGGGTCATTGGAGCCCTGGGGGCTATCCCAGGAAACTTTGGGCACAAGACGAATGAAGATACAACCTGAAGGAGATTAGCCCACAAACAGAGCAATTTAAAAATGCCAATCAAAATAGACCACATATCTTTGGACTGTGGGAGAAAAAAAGCCCACCCAGAGGAAGCCCACCAAGCATGAAGAGAACATGCAAATTTCATGCACACAGGACTGGAGGCAAGATTTGAACCCCAAGATTTGAACTCCGAAGGTGCGGGGTGAATGAATGTCAGAAATGGGGACTGTGGTTTGACTAAACTAATCAATTTCTCTAAGTAATGTAAAAAAGAACAAATCTTGAACAAATGTGACTTTAAACACAGTTTTATGGTCAATGACATGGAACACTGCTAGTTGGCGTTTAGTTATAGCTAGAGGTCTCGTGACTGACATGCAGTACAGGAGCAGTAGATGGATGGAGCAAATACCTCCAGGTAACTGATGGTGGGTGTGCTGTAGATCTTGATGTTGGTCGTGTTCACCGCTGGCAGCTGCAGTCCATCGCGGAACCACTGCACTGTGGCACTTGGATGAGCCAGAGCCTCACACGTGAGATTAGCTGCATTCCCTTCCCATGTATACTTTGTCACTGCGCCTTGGATTTTTGGAGCATCTGTAACAAACATCAAAGCAATGGTCAAGTAATTATTCGAAAACAGAAGTAATAGTCTACTTTACCAGCTAGTTTACCGGCTGTCCTGTTAATGCTGAGTGCTCAATTGAAACTTTTGCTCTAATCTGGATTTTAATCCCTCTGTCAGGCCTGAGAAATATCGGTCTAGAGAGAGAATCTACCCAAGATGTCATTAAATGTCAGTGTTTAAAAGAGCACCCAGGAGGCCAAAGAGCTCCACCATGCCTCATTGCAGGGATGGTATTGCAAGAATGATGACCAGTATTGGGTTTGCACCAGATGTAGCACTTTTTGTCAGTGCCAAAAAGAAAAAATGTTGGTCTTGTCAGATCAGATATATTTGTGTACAACAGCCGTTTGGTAAAACTGAGCATGCTGGAGATTATAAGTTCTTTTCTATTTTCATGCTAAACTCAGTAGCATGCATTAGGTTTTGTGTCTCCATCTGAAAGCTTGGCTGTCATGTAATATGTTGCTTTCTTTACAGGCATGAAAATATTCATCTGTAATGTGATTTATTTATGAATATTATTTGTATGTTATGTTTGGAAGTAGTAAATGATTTTTGACATAATAAACATATACTGTACATTATCACCATCCCAGGACCAAGAAGACCAAGAAGTGCCTCTGCTGCAGACGATAAGTTTATTAGAATGACGAGTCTTAGGAACCGCTAATTTACAGCACCTCAGATTAAAACCCACCTAAAAGCCTCTCAAAGTTCAAGCGGCAGACATATTTCAACATTCACTCCGCGGAGGAGGCTGCGTGAGCCAGGCTTTCAAGGTTGAATTACAGCAAAGAAACTATTACTTCAGAAGAAGTACAAGCAGAAGAGACTTGCTCGGGCCAAGAATGAACAGGAATCCCCATTAGATCAGTTGAAAACTGTCCTTTAGTCCAAATTTGAGATTTTTCGCTATAACCTCTTTGTTAGATGTTGAGGTGAGCAGACGGTTACTGGATGTGTGGTTTCCACTTGGGGTGCTTTGCTGGTGACACTGCTGATGGATTAGTTAAAATTCAAGGCACACTAAACAGCAAGGCTACCCCAGCATTTTTCTTTGCCATACAATCCGGTTACAATTTGTGGCACAATCATTTGTTTTTTAACAGGACAATGACCCCAAACACACCTCTAGGTTATGTAAGACCTTTTTGCCCAAGAAGGAGAGTGATGGAGTGCTCCATCAGGTGACATGGCCTCCACAATCTCCCGATCTAAATTCAGTTACATTCTAAATTCAGTTGTTTGGAATGAGTTGGACCGGAGAGTGGGGACTCCTTTAAGATTGTTTCAAAAAAAAAAAAAAAAACCCATATATATATATATATATATATATATATATATATATATATATATATATTTTTTTTTTTTTTTTTTTGAGTCTCTAACATGCCTTTTGGCAAACATCAAATGGTTTGTCATATGGTTTGCCAGTTGTTCATTAGTACTTGCTGCTGGCCTCTTGGTTTCTTTTTCTGACTAATGTCCCCCTTCCCCAGTCATGGTCCTTTGGTGGATATATTCCTTTAGGCAGAGTTGAAATTGTGCCATGTTCTCTTACAATGAGCTTTGTTTAGGTATTTTATCTAACAAATTCTAAGACCTTCAAGTAAATCATGTATTTTTATTGAAATTTCAATCGCACACTAGAGATTGCACTCAATCTATAATTATATCGTTTAATTTATGGGGTAAATACTTATACAATTTTAAGTTTTTTCCCCCCCACCGCTTAAATATTGGAAAGTATTTCATGCAAATTCATAACATACACCGATCAGCCATGACATCAACTGATTAACATTGATTATCAATTATATATCAGTAAACTGGTGACAGGATCCTGAGCACCCAAGGCTCACCCACCCGTGGGGACCAAGGGCTTGTCCGCACCCACAAAAAAGTCAATGTAGCATAACCAGCTGTAAAAAGTCACTGCTGCCCATGATAGAAAAGCACCAGAACCCTCAGTGCATCAAAGCCCGCCTTGCATGGGACTCAGCAGACAAACAGCCCAAGGCTGCCGACCTGGCCTCCAAACTCGCCAGATCCCAATCCGATTGAGCACCCACGGGATGCACCAGAAAAACAAATACAATCCATAGAGGCTTCCCCGAAAACCCACAACATGCAAAGGATCCACTGCCAACATTCTGGTGCCAGACACCACAGCACATCCCCAGAAGCCCTAAGAAGCAATGCCCCGCTGAGCTACAGTAGAGCTGCCTAAAGCTAAGTGGTTTTAAAGTTATGGCTGACAGGTACATAATCAAAGTATAAGTTCTTCTAGGTCGTAACACTAAAAAATGTATACTATGTGTGTCTGCGTGGAATTCTTATGCCATTCATGATTCTTTAAATTCTTACACATTATTTTTCCGTTCATTTTTTTTGTTTGTCTATTATATTATAAAAGGCTTCAATTATTCTTTTAATAATTCATGTGGATGCTTTTTTATAATTTTTTTTTAGACTTTGTCTTTCCACAAAAACATTTCTCATCTCAAACTGCTAGGTGAAACCTTCTCGGCAATTGTGTAATTTTTCTGCCTATAAAGCTGGCCATACGAGGGAGAAGGGCTCCACTGGGTAATTGAACTCTCTAATATTAGACCGCTAGGCACGGGAGAGTCAGCACATCTCCACGGTGCTGCTGTGATAAGGCAAATTCGCCCTCCAATCTTATCATGATCTGTGAGCTTCTCACAGGACCACAGGCTGCAACACCGGTTTTCAGACAGCGCAAACATATCTCTTTTCTGGAGTAAAAAATAACCTTATAATTGCTCAGCCATCCGAAAGAACATAACTCACCCTACAGACGTTCAGAAAATACCTTTCTGTGACACGTATTTTATCTCTATGATTTCCGCCATGCTGAAAAATCTGCCAAATGATTGGTTTTAGTTAGAACGATTTGTAACACAGCACCGCTGTATTCTGGACAAAGTGTGCTGATTATTTTTTTTTAAACTACAGCTTTGACAATCGTCAAGGCTATAATAATAATAATCACTATTTTATATTTTAGTTTTGAAAAATGAAATTTTATTATTCTTATTTTTTTTTTGTTGTTGAAGATGTTGTTCTTAATTAATAAAAGTGTTGCCATGTTGCTGCAGTATAAGAGAAATAAAGCTCTTATGCACCATATTTTGCTTCCAAAGGGCACGCATCAGATCTCAATGCACTATAAGTCTAGTTCGAAGTTTTGATGTTTTTTATGAATGTAACATGCACCTCCTGAGGCCTGGCTAAGATTTTCAGTGAGCAGTGAATCAGTTATTTTTGTCTTTTTTTCCCCTGTCCTTGCTCTGAAAAGCTGTGTCCTGGATAACGACATCCCAGACCATTCAAAGGTTTCGTAACAGCCTGAACTCATTCAGGTTCACCTGCTCAAAACAAAGCACCTTTCTCTTATCGCTAATTAGCCCAAGACACTCCAAGCACTCAGCCAAGCACCTGATTACAAGCAAGCCGTACTGCGTGGCACTGCGACCGCACATCAGCGGCACATTGTGATCTTATCTCACGACGGAAGCAGATTACTTGCTTTTCAGGTGAGCGAAATTAATCCAATCAGTCTTTCAATTACACATCAGGCTTTTTCAGCTCCGGGTTTATGATTCCTGGAACCCATTTGAGAGACCAGAGTAAGATTAAAACCTGATTTCAATCTACCTTTTCTTTCTTTTTTTTTTCTCAGAATCTCTTAGATGCTAATGGTGCATAGATGCTGCTGAAGAAAACATAATTTGATAAGATTAAAAGCTTTTGCACTACCTCTTCATGCTTTTTTTTTTCTCACTAGCAGTCAAAACTGTGTCATATTTGATTTGCGCAAGAGTGCTATGCAACAGAGATATTAAAAATATGCCCGAGAAGCTGTTGGTACAGCTACTGTAACAAAACAGATCAATTTTCTCTTTATTTTTTGATTGCTTAATATGAATAATTAAAAAATATTCAGTATAAAAATATTAAAATATATAATTTTATCTAACTTATTTAAGTTATTATTTAATGTAACATATAAAAAACATAAATTTGCCAAGGTTTGTACTATATTACTAAATAAATAAAAAAACAAACAAGTAAAAATTATTATTTTTTTACAAACATAAACTCTCACTCAAATAGGAACATGTTTTCAAGACTTGGCTGAGAAGACAAGTTGTTATCCAGGATTGATTCTGGGTTTCTTTAAAATATTGCATTTTTATTACAGGTTTGTTGTTAATTCCTTTTAATTTATGTCAGTGTTGCTGTAGGAAATAGCATCAGAAAATCAATTAATAAAATAAATAGTTTATTATCGTTGCTGCACTGATGAATTTTTATTTGTGACTGGCCAGAACTTGCAACATTACAATTATATTCTGATTTATCGTTTATATTTTCTTATGACAGCATGGTCTTTAATGTTTTATTACTTACTGGTGCTTTATTATTACTTTTTTTTTTTTTTACATTTTCTTTTTTATTACATTTCGGTTTCTTTTTAATCCCTTTTCGTTTTTTTTTTCTCTTTCTTTGGGCTTAGTTTATTGACAATTCCTTGTCTTTATCCTGCCAATTATGTCTTTGGCCTCCCTTGTATACCTTTTTCTAGCATCCTGGCGAAACTTAAAAGAGGAAGAAGATTGATTTTTATTATTTTTATTATTTTATTACTTTCATTCAAAACAGGATCTTGCATTTAACTTTTAAAATCTTCTATAATCAAAGATACTTATATGTTCTTCTTAATATTTTGAATGATGGCACTATATAAAAAGACATATAAGAACATTAAGCCTATCTTTCTAGAATTAATGCTTGAAAAAAGTTAACTTTCTGCCTGAAAAAAAAGTCAACAATCATATTTGTATCATATTTTATTAAAATAACAAAAAGAAAAGTATTGGGTGAATTTGATAATATTCAAGATTTTCTTGTGCTTATCCCTATGTTGCTTAAGGTTAGAGCTATATTGATCTCCTCCAGCCCAGTCAGTATGTTTCTTCTGAGGTCTCGTTTGTCTAGATTCGACATTCCCTTAATCTATCCTTGGTGTCTCTGTATTTCATTTTGTTTTTGCCTCAACTGACCTTGTGCTCTGTTTAGTGGAATAAAATCTTGCACACTAGCTTAAACACAGATTGCAGTCCTAAACTATTCAGATCATAGTTTGTATATCACTTAAAAAAAGAACAGATATTATTTATGACTTTGTTCATAAGTCATCAGCTGCATTAGTTACACTGTCTGGAAAAAAAAAAAAGAAAAAGAAATTGCTGTGTCGGAAGGGCCATATTGTTGGTCCTTATCATTACAGTTACTGAAATTGAATTCTGAGAACTTGCCGACACATTATTAGAAATAGGAAGATAGTCCTGAACCAAACTATTTGTGCGTGTAAAGGGTCAGAAAATAAGTAATGACTGACCAAAATCAGAGATCACTTAATTGTTACCAATGCATACAATGTTTTGAGAAGTCAAAGGATTGGGAATAAACAGCTGTTTTCTAAGGAGCACAAACATTGGACTTTGGAGCAATGGAAAAAGGTCATCCTATTCCAGAGTGATGGATGGAAATGGAAGTACATGAAGCAATTAACCCAT